>OAMR01000069.1:3065670-3095453 GCA_900205405.1 Echinochloa crus-galli
ACAGAGGGTACAGTGTCTGTCTCTTATACACATCTACGCGAGAAATGAAAGCTTGGATTAATGGCCTCAACGCACCTCTCACGGGATTTGCTGAAGGAGCAGCCTCCGGTGTCGCCTCGACGAAGCCGCCGCCTCCCGCGACATCCGTCAAAGCGGCCTCCCGCACCGCCTCATCCGCCGTGGCTTCCTGCGCGGCCTCGACGAGGCCGTCGTCTCGCACACCATGCCCACCCAACGGCAGGTCTCGCCGCATCACCTCGCTTCTTCGAATTGACGAGCAGCAGAAATGGAAGGGGAAAGGATATGTTCTCTCTCCTCGATAACTCTGAAGTCCCCTCGCGTCCACTCATTTACACGGCTCGGTGGGTCTCCTTTGGATAAATATCCAGGGTGTCGGTGTGCGTTGGATTGGAAATGATGGCTGATGGGGAGGGCTCTCGTGATAAGCTTATACAGAGAGCCCTCTTCGTATAGATTTACTATACAAAAAGAAGGTTTCCACATCAAAATGTCGATCCATGTCCATGCATAGAGTATTAAATGTAGATGAAATCAAAAACTAATTACATAGTTTTGTTGTACTCTACGAGACGAACATTTTAAATCTAATTAATTAATTTTTGAATAATTTTTCACACATCCATACTAAAAGGATCCTAGAGAATTGAAAACACTTTCTACCTAAAAATCTACACCCACCCCTCACAGGGGACCCACCTGTCGGGTTTTAGAGAGGGAAGGAGAACAAGAAACACAAGAAAATAAGAAAAAATTGGATGTTCCATATGCTTTTAGTTCATTCTCCGTAAAACTTTTTTCACCCAGCGTTTTGTACCCGCTTGCGCGTACCCACCTCCGGCCAGGTGGGCCCCTACCTACCCACACGTGCACACAATTATCCCGTATTGCTAATAGATAATAGATTGGAGAGTTTTTCTCCATATAAATAAAGACCAACTAACTTGAAAAATGATGTGCCTCTAGATTTGAGAATACCTAAAGCTTTATATACACAAGTGCGTGTGCACGTGCAACCAACTAGAAAGCATCTTTACATGTTATATTTAATTTATTTTATTTATACATGTGCGGGTGCGCGCATGTGCCATGTGCCTTTGCTAGTACAAATAAAAATGCTACAATGTCGCATTTATGGTAAAGTGATCCCAAACCCCCAATTTAGCCCATCCTATTTTGTATCTAAACAAGACCTAAGTTGTCTGATAGTAATTCTGATCCATCGTTTATCTCTTTTACTTTTACATTACATAATGTTCCATTTACTTATGCATATACTCCCCCAAAATTATATTCCGGTCTCTAGTCTAAAAATAAAATTATCAATTTGGGCATTGATATAATCAACAACATATTCTTTGAACGTATGAAAAATGGGATAAGGTTGTGATTTATGAGGCTACTTTTGAAGGCTAGCATTGATTATCAAAGTTTTAACGCGCAACCTAAAAAAGGTACTCTTTGGTGGTAGAGGGAGGAAGGGGTAAAAAAAACTCAATCATGCTCTCATGGACTAACTTGATGCCAAAATCGTAGAAAAACATACGGGTAAAAAAAAACCCGAGAAAATACGCTTGTGGATAGAAAAGAATAACTGAATTAAATAGTCAAAAAGCCAACTAGCCAAGGCCCAAGGGTGATGCACCACCAAGCTGCTAAAGATTGCCCGGGTCCCACTCCCCATGCTTACATGGAACGTTGCCGACCACACAGACGCATCCCTCTTTCCTCCTGGAAGCTGCGATATGATTTTCTATGAAATAAATCAAAACAAAAATATCACAAAAGAAACAAAAATGTCACAAAAGGAATATAAAATGGCGAAACAAAGAAAAATACTGGGCCCAAAGCAGTAACCGACATGGGCCACCTTTATAAGCAGCCCCTCGTTACTTCCGAAGCCCCTATGACATCAACATCCACCACCACCGCAGCGATCGCCATGGCCGCCACCCCACCGGCGCCACCCGCCCACGGCGGCCACAATGGCAGCTCCGCGCCTCCCACCGAGCCCTTCTCCAAGTTCTTCGAGTCCTGGATCGCCGAGCAGTGCCGCGACCTCGCCGCGCTCCGCGCCGCCGCGTCCGCGGACCCGGCGACCCCGGAGCCCGAGCTCCGCCGCCTCGTCGGCCGGGTGCTGGGCCACTACGAGCACTACTACCGCACCAAGGCCGCGGCGGCGGACGGCGACGTGCGCCGCATGTTCACCCCGTCCTGGACCTCCACCACCGAGAACCTCTTCCTCTGGTGCGGCGGGTGGCGCCCCACCGCGCGCTCCACCTGCTGTACACCAAGTCCGGGATGCAGCTCGAGCACCAGCTCCCCTCCTTCCTCAACGGCGGCAGCCTCGCCGCCGACCTCGCCGACCTCAGCGCCGGGCAGCTCCAGGCCGCCGACCAGCTCCAGCGCCGCACCGTCAAGGAGGAGCGCGAGATCGATGACGCCGCCCCAGCGCCCAGGTGAGCAAACAAACAAAAAAAAATTCTGCAGTCATTTTTTTCTTCACAAAAAAGAGGGGAATCTTCGGTGAGCTCACAGAACTCATGTGCGCTGTGCAGGAGCGCTGGACGGCGCAGATGGTGGAGCTCGCGCGGGGGCGGGATGGACGCGGAGGCGATGGAGCGGGAGATGCAGGCGAAGGCGGAGGGATGAGGCCCGTGCTGGAGATGGGCGGACGCGCTGCGGATGGAGACGATGCGGGCGGTGGTGGCGCTGCTCCGCCCCGCGCAGGCCGTGCACTTCCTCCTCGCCGCCGCCGAGCTCCACCTCGCCGTGCACGAATTCGGGCGCCGCAAGGACGGGCACGCCGCCGGCGCCGCCGCGCCGGTGTAGCAGCCGTAGGCCCGTAGCGACGACGCGTGGCGGCTGGCCTGGCCGCTTGCTTGCTTGCGTACTGTTCGCTCCTCCAGCCCCAGGGCCCAAGCGGCGCATGGCTGCCGCCGCCGGTTTGGTCAGCACGAGCTGTAGCGATAAGGTTCTGACCATTTTGTTTTTGTTATAAAAAAACCATTTTGTTTTGTGTCCGTGCGTGTGGTGTGCACCTGTGCCATGTCTCGTCTCTCGAGTACTGAGCTGAGCTGTTGATGTTCGTATTATTTTGGGAGTATGAAATAGCAGCAATACGGAGTAGTAGAAGTGTTCTGTTTCAGAAGAGTTTCTGCCATGCCATAGTACTGAAATGAAAGTGATCGGGGTCAACGTTGGAATTTACTGTGCTCAAACAAACAAACAAAAAAAAATCCTCGGTCAGTAATGCATTTTCCAAACAGTTCGTGTGAAGGCTGAATCGATCAAGAGTCAAGAACGCCACTATTACTGTTTGTACAAATAGATCGAAGCTCAAAAGTGTTGGTACTCCGTATTTGCGAAAATGGCGAACACTCGCCAAGAAGTAGAAAAACGAAAAACAAATTGCTAACATCGGAAACAGTAAAGGGAAGTGGATAAGAGTTCAACCAAGCCCAGAACAAAACAAAACTGCAAGCTGCAATACGTCGGCCCAGAAATACTGCGGGCTGGTGACACGCTGCTTTTCTTGGGATAGCCCAATAAACCCAGAAGGCCCAACTCTTAAAAAAATCAGGCCCAGTTTATAAAAAAGTGAAGGAAAATATCGTGGATCACTGGATCTACCTGCAAAAAGGTCACTGCTAAATCTCGCGCGCATCCCCCCCGCCGTCTCCGGCACGACCACGCCGCCGGCGATGCCGTCCTCCTACGCCGCTGCCGCGGCCGGATCCTCTTCGCGCAAGCCCAATCGCACCTCCACCGCCGCTGCCTCCACTGCCCGCCCACCAGCACCCGCGCCGTCGCCGTCGCCGGCACCCGCGCCCCCGGCGGCGAAGCCTAGCGCCGTCTCCGACTCCGATCCCTCCTCATACTCGTCTTCTTCCGGGGACGAGGCCGATCTCACGGCCTCCGACTCCGCGACCGCATCCGTCGTCTCCGCCTACCTCTCGGTCGCCGGCGAGGGGGCCGACCTCTCCAAGGTCGGCATTTTCCTCTCCTCGGCCGCGCGCCGCCGATCGCCGCCGTGCCTGATCTGCTTCGACCCCATCCGCCCCTCCGATCCAGTCTGGTCATGCTCCTCCTCCTGCTTTGCCATCCTCCACCTCCCCTGCATCCAGTCATGGGCGCACCAGTCAGCCTCCGGCCCTGCCGTGCCATCCCCAACCTGGGGCTGCCCGAAGTGCCGCTTCGCCTACTCCAAATCCCAGACCCCCACCTCCTACCTCTGCTTCTGCACCAAGACCGTAGACCCGGCTCCAGACCCATGGATCCTCCCCCACTCTTGCGGTGATGTCTGCGGCCGCCGGCTCAATGCAAATCTCGACTCCGGATGTGAGCACACCTGTCTACTGCTGTGCCACCCAGGGCCTTGTCCACCATGCCCGGCTGTTGTGCCTAACGCCCCATGCTTTTGTGGGTCACACCGGGAGCCCCGGCGCTGCGCACATCAGCGTTACTCTTGTGGGGGGAAATGTAGCAAGCGTCTTAGCTGTGGACTACATCGGTGTCCAGTGGATTGCCATGATGGGCCGTGCCCGCCGTGTGCAGTGCGTGGGAAACACAAATGTCAGTGTGGAGAGGCAATGGAGGAAAAATTGTGCTCTGAAAGGGTTTTTCAGTGTAAGAGGGAGTGTGGTGGGATGTTAGATTGTGGAAAGCATAAGTGTGAGAGGGGGTGCCATGGCGGCAAGTGTGGGGAATGCCCGCTCCGAGGTCGGCGCACTTGCCCTTGTGGGAAGAAAGACTATCCAAAGTTGGACTGTGATGCAGAGGCTGCCACATGTGGATCAAATTGCGATAAGCTGCTTGGGTGTGGACGACACAGATGCCCTGAGCGGTGCCATCGTGGTCCTTGTGATGAAACTTGCAGGCTTGTGATCATAAAGGCCTGCCGTTGTGGGGGTCTGAAGAAGGAGGTATGTATCTTATGTAGTAAGTAGACAGTAGTAGTATTTTTCTGATGGATCAAGCCATCTAGCAGATAAATTGAACAAAGGAATTTCACGTTTGTCTAAAGTGCAAAAGTCAATTTAGAGACAATTTTAGCATTAGCTCTCGTACCGAATGTTTTTGATGGATCAAGAAAGTTTATGTAGTTCTTCAAGATCAAGGGCCTAAATTGGATCTTTGCAGGTCTCTGTGCTTTAAATTTGTTTTGTGTTGTTGCCATTTTAATTTCTAACCATTCAATGCAAATGACCTGACCAAGTAACAAGTAGTGATTTCTCATTTTCCATTGCCCTTAATTTTTGCTACTAGCTTGTGCAACGAGCAACATCTTTCCTCTAATATTGAATGCTATAGCTTGTTATGTATATTTCTATGCTATTAATTAGTAGAATGCAAGTTTTTAGCCCTTCTTGTTCATGCGATGCACGTCAGGTGCCGTGCTACCAAGAATTGACGTGTGAAAGGAAATGCCAGCGTTTGCGAAACTGTGGCCGCCATGCTTGTAAACGACGTTGCTGTGCTGGGGATTGCCCACCATGCTCTGAAGTATGCCTTTTTTTCCCCTTTGTTTCTTTTTGCCATGGTATTATATGCCTTCCAAGGACTAAAAGAAAGATATATCTTTCTAGACTTGTGATAGGAAGCTCAGATGTGGCAATCACAAATGCCTTTCACCATGCCACAGGTACTGTCTGAACCCCAAAATCAAATATACACCTTGCCTTACCAAGTTACCATGTATTACATATTTACATTTTGAGCCATATGCTTGCAGCATGTGCAGAAATGTCAATGTGTGTGCGTAACAGACAAGCAAGGGTGTATTATATAGTTACATTTGCCTTTGAATTTTTCTTCTTAATGCCCAAGTGTTCTTAGTTCTTCTTTAACATCTCTCTTGTTTGTCAGAGGAGCTTGTTCACCGTGTCCTTTGATGAAGACCATTTCATGCGCTTGTGGGAAAACATGTTTTGAGGTGGAACTCGGTACACTCTTAGTTCATTTCCTTGTATAAATTATGTTTTCTTTTGTGTGATTCATTAGAAAGGAATTTGTTTGGCTAAAATTAATTTCTTGCTCACCATGCACACTAGTTATTCATCACAAGGGAAAAAAGAATAAAACTATTGAAGCGTGTCTGGTTGAACTTCATTGTAGGGTGTTAAATTGTTGGCATAACTCTATTGCAGGTTCCTTGTGGAACTGAAAAGAATCAGAAACCACCCAAATGCTCGAAGAAATGCAACATACCTCGACTTTGCAGGCACAAGCTTGAATGCCGGGTAATTCTCTCCCTCTGTCGTTTGCTTACTCTATGATTTTCGTGGTCGATAATAATAATATATGTACATTAAATTCACATGATATAGTTTATTTTAATCCATCTTTTGTTCACAATGTACTTGGAAGAAAGTTATCTTTACTGTTATGAACACTGAACAGGTTCTAAGAATTTGTGTGATATTTAATTCCATTCCTTAGCCCCACAAATGCCACTATGGAGCCTGCCCACCTTGCAAGCTGACCTGCGGGGATGAACTTTCTTGTGGCCACACATGTAAAGAAAGGTCTGTATTTCAACTACAATGCATGTGTCATTAAATGGTGTTGATACTAGGCTGTTTATGAAGGAATACAACCTCTGATGTCATAACAATCATCATATACAACCCAGGTGTCACGGCCCTGTTTCTCCTCCAAACCCTGAGTTCACACTGAAACAAACAAAAAAGAAAAAGGAAAAGGAGATAGAATGCACACCTGGAACACCATGCCCACCATGCAAAGAGGTGGTTTTGGTGCCATGCTTTGGGCAGCATCTTGGCCAAGAACGAGCTGTAAGTTTCTAGCAACACTGCAATCTTTTGGTCAATTTATTATGGCCTCCCCCCTCTGCCTCTTGTGTGGGGGTAATGGCCGCACAAAACCAGACTACAGAAAAAATATAGTTAATTTCTATTTCTTGCAGATGCCTTGCTGCAAATGGAGGCCTTTTTCCTGTCAAAATTTATGTGGGAATCCTCTCCTTTGTGGCAACCATTATTGTACAAAGTCTTGCCATGTGCTAGAGGTTCCATTGAATCAACCTGAAGGAGATCCTGTAGCATCTATCAGTAAAGAAAACACACATGCTGAGCCTTGTGAACAATGTGATCTTCCTTGCCAAAGGGTTAGCCTCTTTTCTTTGCAAGAACTTCCGTTTGGTTTGCAGCTCAATATGAATGATCCACTGCATTTTCTGATGCATTTAAGCTTGGTGCATGATATTGACTCTAATGTTTGTTTCAGGATAGGGAGCCTCCTTGTTCACATCGTTGCCCTTTGCGATGCCATCTGAGCGACTGTCCACCTTGCAAAGTCCTTGTTAAAAAACCATGCCATTGTGGTGCTATGGTGCATGCTTTCGAGTGTGTGTATTTTAACAACTTGAAAGCTAAAGAACAGCTTAAAGTAAGGACGTGTGGCGGCCCTTGTCATAGGTCAGTTCCTCTTCTTGTCTCCTAACTGTTTCTGTTTTGAAGTTGGTGAACTTCTCTGTTCTTACTAATTCGAACACAAATTTCCATAACTTTATTTTTATTGTTTATCATATCAAGTATTTGTATATATTTTTGAACAGGAAACTACCGAGTTGTCCCCATCTGTGCTCGGAAGTATGTCACCCTGGTACATGTCCATCGGTTGATCAGTGCCTGAAAAAGGTATGATTCGACGCTCTCAGTGTACATATTCAGACTTTCAAAATGTTTAGTGTGGAACAACTAGCAGTAATGTACAAGTGGAACACAGTGCTTAATCTGTGGTGCTAGTGCTACAATGCTTATCTGCTGGAACTGTAGTCCAGTGAGAAGATTTATTTTGCTTAGCACAAAGTTTGTTTGCAGTTTGTGCCTGTGCGGCTGTGCTTAAATTACATTTGTTTCATCATACTTATCACACTAACTCTGATATCTTATACTATTTATCAAGGTCAATGTCCGTTGTGCATGCAACACGCTGAAACAAGAGTGGGTATGTCAAGATGTCCTTAAGGAATACCGTAATTCTGGTCGTGATCCAAAAGAAGTACCTAAAAGTCAATTTGGAGTGGGTTTACTTGCCTGTGGTGAAGACTGCAAGAAAAAGGTGAAGGTGCCAGACTCCGAGTTGCATCTCCGGAAAAGTCAGGAGATCAAGGTACCAAATCTTAAACCTTTAAATACAAAACCGTGTATGTCTTAATTCTGTTGTTATTTGCAAATGTTTTTACCATTGAGCAATCAAATTTGTAGTTATTGGTGCACTTGTGCTCATTTTCTTTGTGTTTCCATAATAGACCCCACCTGTGGAAGTTGCAAATGTGCCCAAACGCAGGAAGCGGCGTGACCGTGGACAAGAGGTTAAATTATCTAAATTCCAGGTGTGTAGTGTAGAATACAAAATGTACTGCTTTCGTTGAAATCTGGGCTCCTTGTAACAAATTTATATTCTGCAGGAAGTCAAAACCTATGTGCTGAGAGTGCTACTGATTATTTTGCTATCGATAACCATCGCTGCTGGACTGTACCTGCTGTGGAAGGGTATATTCCGGCTTTCTGACTGGATGAACGAAATGGAAGAGCAGAGGGCCAGACCAAGGCATCCGAGGGGTGCAATGTTGTAGAGAAAATAATAGAGTTGGTTTGTTTTGCACCTAGTAATCTATATCGAGATGTGCATCAATAAATAGCGAAAGTGATTCGGTTACGGGGGATTGGAGTCATGGTAGTGAAATGTGTCACCGTTTTTTTCTCTTGTATCTGTATAAACTAAAATTAACAACTGTTTACATATGTATTCTATAATTTCATTTTGTGAGTATGTGTCGCTGTAAATGAAGAAATAATGCAAACTAATATAAACTTTATCACCTCTATCTGCTTTCTGCTAAGGACATCTGTGAATTACTTGGAGCGTCCGTTAAAACGATTTATTAGCCAACTGCATTCCTGTACTCCTTGCTGTCAGTCCTGCATAAGCATGATTATATTTGTCTTATTGATTCATAATTGTATTTTTTATTCACGATGATAGTTTTATTTGGCTGAAAATGCTGTCCCTGGATCCACGAGAACTTGAGGTACAAATCGAATTCAAACTCTGAAGGAACCTACAACTTCATAAATTTCCCTTTTAATCGAGTTTCAAATATCCGCAGGCACGCGTACGTACGCAGAGTTCTTCAGAATCCATTTCTCTAAATACAACAAAATCCATTTCCTTTAGCAACCTTCCCTCGCGTGCCCGGCGCTCTAGCCAGATCGGCTCGACTCCGGCTCTGTCCCCCATGCGCCCATCGGCCCATCCCCCAACGGGCTTGCTAGCGCCCGGACGTCCGACGGGGGTAAAAAAATCGGACGGTACTGTAGCAGAAAAAAATCCCGCCGCAACATGAATATGATGTTGCATGCAACATGTAAAATTTTTTTCAACATACAAAAATAATATATGCAACATCATAGAACAATATCTGAAACAAAGAAAGCCACCGGTTGCAACATTCTTGGCCGTGCCTCTTGCTGTGGAGCGGCAGCGACCCGCACCAGCGGCCGAGCCTTGGCCGTGCCTCTTGCTGTGGAGCGGCAGCGACCCGCACCAGCGGCCGAGCCTTGGCCGTGCCTCTTGCTGTGGAGCGGCAGCGACCCGCACCAGCGGCCGAGCCTTGGCCGTGCCTCTTGCTGTGGAGCGGCAGCGACCCGCACCAGCGGCCGAGCCTTGGCCGTGCCTCTTGCTGTGGAGCGGCAGCGACCCGCACCAGCGGCCGAGCCTTGGCCGTGCCTCTTGCTGTGGAGCGGCAGCGACCCGCACCAGCGGCCGAGCCTTGGCCGTGCCTCTTGCTGTGGAGCGGCAGCGACCCGCACCAGCGGCGAGCTCCACTGACTCGGGAGGCGACGGCGAGGCGTAGGAGAAATGCGGCGACGAACGCGGAGGAGCGGCGCCTCGACGCGGAGGAGCAGAGACGAGGAGACTGGCCACAACATAGAGGAGAGGAGACGAGGGAGGCCGCCGGTGACGCAGAGGAGGGACGCCGGCGGAGCGACGGCGACGCGGTGGAGGCGCTCGTCCCTGGCGCCCGCGAAGGAGAGGCAGCAGGGATGGGAAACGGCGGCGGCGCGGAGGAGGGAGCCAGCGGCGGCGTGGAGGAGGGAGCCAGCGGCAGCACGGAGGAGGGGGCCGGCGGCGGCGCGCGGAGAAGCATGGCGGCATCGGCGGCGCTAGAGCGAGGAGGAAGACGACGGGGGAGCGAGCAGGAAGACGAAGAGTTTTTTTTACGAAACGGCGGCCGCGTATGTATAGACGGGAAACCGAGCGTGAGCACTGAACGCGTCCGATATTTCCGTCCGCGTCGGACGTCTTCATCTAAGCATTACCGATCCCCCAATCTGACCGTCTCGCCTCGCCCGCACCAGTGACTCGGCTTCTTCCGCGAACCGCCACCGCCAGCCACCTCACCCACCACTCCTCGCCGGAGATCACGAGAGGCGCCTCGCCGCCGCCCGCCCGCCCGCCATGGGGGACGCCGCCTCCGGCCGCGGCCACGTCGTCTACCCTCCCCGCTCCGCCGAGGACATCTTCAAGGACTACCGCTCCCGCCGCTCCGCCATCCTCCGCGCCCTCACCCACGGTCAGTGAACTCGGCTCGCTCTCCTCTCTAGCCCCCCGTCGCTCCCCGAACCCTAACCCTCGTCGAGCGGCGACCTAACCGCGCCGATTGCTTCCCTTGCTCGCAGACGTGGAGGACTTCTACGCGCAGTGCGATCCAGGTGAGTTCGCGGTCCGGCCGTCGCGCCCTCTCGATCCCGACGCGGTGCTTCCTGTGATTGACTTGTGCTGGGGGTGGTGTGGGGCTTGGGCTTGAGCAGAGAAGGAGAACCTGTGCCTGTACGGGTACGCGAACGAGGCGTGGGAGGTGGCGCTGCCGGCGGAGGAGGTGCCCACGGAGCTGCCGGAGCCGGCGCTGGGGATCAACTTCGCGCGCGACGGCATGAACCGCCGCGACTGGCTCGCGCTCGTCGCCGTCCACTCCGACTCCTGGCTCCTCTCAGTCGCCTTCTACTACGCCGCCCGGCTCAATCGGAATGACCGGTACGCTGTCCCCGACAAATCCCCACTGCCTTGCTTCACTCATGAATCATGATGGTGTTTCTGTTGGGATTTGATGCTCTTGTTGTGCTTAGTTGCGTGATCCAGTGATGGAAATTTCAGACGCCTAGGGTATTTTTTTTCCTTTTACTTTTTTTTGGGTGAAATTTCACAACTGGGATTTTAGAGTTATGTCACCAGTTTGTGGATCCCATAAGGCTATAGTTCTGATCACAAGGAGATGTCACTCCCAGTTGCCAGTGATGGTATTAGAATGCATAATTTAGATATATGTTTCCTTCCTCAAAGAGGATTTGAACTTGTCCACTTAAGTGGAGAAGGTATAGATTGTGGACTCCCTCAGCAGTAGTTCTGACGCAAAGGGCACTGATATTGGTTTTCTTTGATAGTTTAATCGTGGTTCGAAGTCTTGGGTATTTGGGGGTGCCTTGCTTTCTAAAGAAACACACAGTTACAGTTACAGAGACTTACACTGGCACATAAAGCAGAGTCGTGATAAGTTTGGTTGTTTACTGTTAGTTGTTGGAGAAAGCAGACTTTCATGGCTTTCTGTGATGATAGTGAGTTGACTGAATCTTGAATTCTGGTAGCAGCATGCGTGTACCGAAATCTTGTTATTTATGGATCAATGTCTTCATACGTATCTTGGTGTTTCTATGCTCTATATCTGCAAACAGTAACCCCAGACTCCCAGTGTGGACTTGTGCTAGTTGAAGGCTGGCCTCGATGTTTATCTCATGCCAACTTAAGACTCTTCGCACAGGGAAAAGTAATATTTGGTGGAAGCTGTGAATCTGGCTAGTTTTCCACTTGTGCATCGATATTGGGCTGATTAAATCATTTTATGAGGTCTTCAGTTAATTAGGGGTGTCCTGGTCTCCTGGATAGTGTGCCCAAACAGTTAAAAGGTTACCATCTACTGTTAGGAAATTCCTGACTTTTTGTTAATGAAAGGCATTTCATGCTTAGAGCCAGAACCTCTTGTTATGGATTTGGAGAATCATGACTTTTTGTGCCCATTGTAGTTACCGAATTTGCACTTGTGCTGATATTCTCTGTTATCTTTTCAATATCTCTTTTCCTACATCCAACCCAATTCGTGTAAGCAAATCACCCTCTTATTCTGAGGCACCTTTAACTCTACATCTTGTAGAGGATAACGAGTAGCCCCTGATTTCATAATACCTCCTGTGTGTTTTTTTTTTGCAAAGGGAACCAACAAATTAAGTGTGATTTCTTGAAAATGGTATTTCATCCAGTGGCGGAGCTAGGAATGAATCATAGGGGGGGCCATTTTACTGTAGCTTAGTCTGCAGATGGAGATTAAAGTTGGCAGCGAGCGGTGGAGGTTGCCAGGCCAGCGAGCGGCAAGCTCACGCTGGGACCTGGGGGCAGCGGCGGAGGCGAGGGTTGACGAGCGCGAGCAGCCAAGCGGCGAGCGCCGAGCAGCTTGATGCGGGTGCTGTTCTGTATTGCTGTTTTACCAAAGGCTTCAAGCGTTAAGGCCCAAGAAAGCCTCATCCACCACAAACTAGACACGTGATACAGGCATGACAGACACGCACGACGCAGGCAACAAGAGACCGGCCAACAAAACTGCATGTCTTTGTTCATTTTTTGGACCGCAAATGTACGTATATGAAGGAATTTAGTTGAGCCAAGGGGAGGCCACGGCCCACCTTGGCCGACATGTAGCTCCGCCAGTGATTTCATCAATACAAACTAAAGTTGAATACAATTTTCCATGATCTGACGGCAATGGAGTTCTGGAAAAATTATATTATGTTAAAATATATGCAATGCTGGTGTGCTATGAAGAGCCTAGGGTGCAATTAATTATACTTACTGAAAGTAAAGCTTACCTGTGTCAAGTGGTTTGTGTAAAAATAATGTGAAGGAGCAAATATCTGACATTCATGACTTGTTACTGTATCCTTGATTTTTATGGATATATGAAGTTCTCAAGCTATGTTTCGCAGTGCTGTGCTTTTCGTTTCTACAGTAATTTCCATCAGAAATGATGAGTACTAATGGGCATGCCCATGGTGTTTTAGAGTCTGCAATCTGCAGTTCTTTTTTTTTCATGCATTACTCATATAAATACTGTAACCTGTACAAATACTGTACTAGCAACTTGGAGGATAACCATCTTCCTTTTTTTTTATTGAGAGTTTTTATTACTAAATATTCTTGTCGATCAATCATCTAACACTAGCATGGAATCTTTTGTTCATGTTGCACCAAGAGTAGCACCTCAAGTTAGGCCTCATGCCTTGCTTCGGTGGGTTGGGGCTGGCAATAGTCTGATTTTTTGTCTCTTCTTTCGGTGATGGTAATATTATCACCTTCATCTGAGTATTGTAAACATAGTCTTTGAATAATTATTTTTAATGTAAATTTGGGAGGATAGATATGGTGCATTGCCTTTAGTTTGGCTCTTTTCGTAAGATGGCCTATGTTGCTGATATTTTACTGTCTTCACTGTCAACCAATAGGAAGCGTTTATTTGGTATGATTAACGAATTGCAAACCGTTTTTGAAGTTGTCTCCGGTGCGAGACAACAACAATCTAAGGAGAGGTCCAGTATGGACAATGGTGGGAGGGCCAAGCCCTCAGTAAAGGTAAAAGATATTTGTTATTACCATTCTTTTCCTCAACATTCAATTCATTCTCATTCGGCAACAAACACATGACTCACAGATAGAAAATAACGGAAAAGCAACGGAAGAAGCATACGGAGAAGATGACAGTGATCACGGTGAAACTCTATGTGGAACATGTGGTGGGATATACAGTGCAGACGAGTTCTGGATTGGCTGTGACATCTGCGAGAGGTGGTACCATGGCAAGTGTGTCAAGATAACTCCCGCCAAGGCAGAAAGCATAAAACATTACAAGTGCCCGAGCTGCAGCTCCAAGAGGGCTAGGCAGTAGCAAAGCTTATGGACGCCTCATAATGCCGGACGTATGCTGCAGTTGCAGCATTGCAAAGTTTGCTTGCAGGAGAAGGCCGAGGCTCCATGTACAAGACAAGATTAGAACTATCTTGCTATCTTCATTGTACCTTATTATGCTTACTTTACCTATGATGAAGCTAATGTGAGGAAAGATGAGACATTTGACAACCAGAGGCACTTGAGTTGAATGCCCCTAGATAAATGGGGGTAAAAGAGGAGGAAATCTGCGTGCTATATTTAATTTAATATAGCTTGTTTATCTTTCACCTTTACGCATTGTATTTTTATACAAATGGCCGCAGCCTTTACTGGAGTTCTTGAATTGTAAACCTCGTGTGTGTAGAGTTCCCGGTTTATGCCTGTAACCTTGGCATTCCTATCCTCTGTTGCAACTAGCTACTATTGTTTTCTAAAGGTCAGTAGGTGATGGTATATTAGGAAAGTGCATGTGGTCATGCAACATGAAAAACACGTCAAAGGACAAAAGAAACATAACATACAACAAAAAGTGATAATTGTAGCACCTTTAATTTGTAAGCTTGCTTTATAATTTATTTTTTGTGGGCATGCTTTACATCTTTTTTAATATATTTATTTTTTTCTTCTAATTCTAACTGTTCAGAGGTACGGAGTAATGCGTTACGCAAATTGACGGTCTACAGTTATAGCTTGTAGACTGGTGTGATGCCCAGCAGGTCGAAACACTGCCGCATGACAACGGCCGTCGCTTGGCAAAGCAACAGGCGGCTTGTTTCTTCAGGTGACCCGACCACCTGCGGAATCGACACGAGGGAAAAACAAGCAGTTGTTATCAACATCTGGTGCAGACCTCGAAAATCCACAGATTTGCGTAGAACTTTGAGAATGCTTCAGATAAGCTGTACAAGTAGTCGCACAAATAATGGGGAAATAGATCGGCGCAGGCCTGCTCAACAACCTAAACAACACAAATATAACATACCACGTTTATAGTTTGTATGTACTTATTACGCTGCTGCTCATAGAAATTCTTGCTCTTAGACGGATTCGAGCTAATGAAAATAACTTTGATCTGTAACTCACAACACGTACCTCTTGGAACCGAATTAGATGTAATCCTAAGGCACACTCATGAGCGTGGACAAAGGTAATGGCCTCCTTCTGAAACTTGAAACAAAGAGAATAGCGATCAGCAGATTGATGTTCTGCTTCAAGGACATGTTGTTGGTTCTAACTTCTAAGTACAAAGAAAGGCTTACCGTTTTCAACTCTTCAATATCCTTGTTGGCTTTCTGAATAATGGAACAGATACGAGCATGTCGCATGTGCATACTGAAGGTAGACCGCGGTATTTCCCTGCTCACCGAACCGAATCATATGGTGTGATCATCAGTTCATCACCAAAGTTGATAAAGTGTGGTTTTTGATGAGGTGAAAGATATCAAAATGCATTGATAATGTACCTTGCCACTTAGCATCTTATCGAAACTAAATGTGTAATCCGTTATCCGGTTGTTTTTAAGATCTGCGTACCTGAATTTCAAGGGATTAGAAAGGAAAGGAAAGCGTAATCGGAACAGTACCGTAATGAGCAATCATACACCCATCAGAATACACCTAATACATGCAGCATACGTTTACTCTTTACTGGCACAGGTTATTGGGGTCAAGTGATACAATAGAAATTATGTACGGAAGTATAAAGATAATTACTGCTTTCTGACATCGGTCAAAAGGTATGTTGCCTCTAGTTTAAGCTATTATATAGTTGACAGGAAGAGTATTCTCCAGTGGTATTAGTCTACTTAACAGCCGCCAATCCTATAGCATCTCCAGTGGTATCTAGCTCATCATCTGTCCATTCAGCAATTTTACCTGACCAAAATCATAGTCGTGTTATGTGCAGCCATAATAAGTGAATTCCCCCCCAAAAAAAGAACAAGATGGGACAGCAGCAATATCAAGTACCATTTTCAGTAAGGCGTTCAGTAAGTTCTTTTTTGCACCGAGATTTAGCTTCATCAAGCAGATCTACCAGTCGAATTACTTCAGAGCAACGAGTTCGGAAACGCTTGCCATCTAACCCAAGAACAAGGCCAAAGCCAACATGGCTTGTTTTGGGGTAATTCTTTTCGTTTTGATCTGGGAGCCAGCCAGCCATGCTAGCAGCCTACAATCAGTTTCACCAAAACTAAAGTTCCGTCAGACATAAATCCCTCTAATGGTTGTTTTCATTTAACAAGAGTGCAAGACCTGACAGTTGTACGAAGATATAGTGGGACCACTCACACTGAAATTTTTTTGGAAGTGTTGCTTCTGACCTACGTCTGTTACATATATTATCCATTCTGCCCTCTCCAAATTAAGCCGATACCTTTCATGAGTGGAGGAAAAAGCCGAGGTGAGTTCCCAAAAACTAGGGCAATACTATGTCACGGTGAGAGCTATTGAATTTCCGTTGGCAGCTCACATAGAGGAAATTGTGCCCTCTGACCGAGCAGGTAAGTCTGTTGAGGCATAGTTGAAGCCGCCATCACGTTTGACCACAATCAATGAGGACTCTTGCCCTGCAATGGATATTACTTGAGCACCTTCACTTTGCGTAATCAAGCCTTTATTTGTCAATTCCTCCAAAACAGGTGGGATGTAGGGATTGTAAAAGCTCTCGCCCTGAAAAGATTTACAGTTTAGTTAGCCCAATGAAGGACTCCAAAATAAACAAAAAAATATGAACATGGACATTTGCTTGCTATTGGTTAAGGGTTTGGTTAATGAACAAAGAGAGACCTTGGTTGCAGGTAAGATAAATTGGATTCAAACAAACGGAAGATGTATTAAGAATTCGTGGAATTCCCCGACCAAAAACATATACAAACAATTATTTAGTAGACTAGGACAACGACAAAGTTGTTCAGAGAAACAGGACATCTTATTATATTAGCATATGCTCAACAAAAGGACCAACAGGAAGTGTGTATAAAGCTAATTGCAGTCTACCACAAAGAATCTGAAACAAACTACTATTTCAGTCCCAATTTATAGTTCATTTTAGCTTTTCTAGGTAAATACCTTTTCATATGCACCTAGATATACATTATGTCTAAATACATAGAAAAAATTATGTATCTAGAAAAGAAAAAAAAACAACTTACAATTTAGAATGGAGGGAGTAGTATACAGGGAATGGTTTTCTCAAATATAACATTAAGTTAGATGTTACTTATGTTAGAGTATATGTTAGGATAATTCCGTATTGTCAGTATGCATCCACGGAGGTGCCTTATACTTTTATATATACCGTCCTAGAGGCTCATTGCAATATATCAATCAATCCATTATATCAATCCCATTTCTCTACATGGTATCACGAGTTTAGAGTTTGGGATCCTATGCTATCTTCCGCTGCCCTAGCGTCGCCGGCGCGCCTCCTCTCCTTGCGCCGCCGGCTGTCCTACACGGCGAGCATCCAACGCACCCCTCGACGGCCTCGTAGCGTGCCCCCGGGGAGGTCGCCTATGTCGATCTCTGCCGGGGGCCGCGCCCACCATCCAATGCTAGAGCTAGCTTTCCTGCAAGATTCAGATATCTCCGATAGGATTTCAGGGAGGAAATATTATCACTCCTCAAATTATATATCATCAGGTGCTCTTACAAAATATTTGGAGCCCTTAGTTTGTCTCGACATATCATCTTAGTTTATTGCTTCTTGTATGGTTCTTCGAGTAATTGCGCTTGCTTGTCGGGTTAGGCCTTCTCCTGATTGATGGTCCAGGGGTAAAAAGGTGCGCGGAGATGGATGCATTTTATTTAATTTGCATTTGCAGTGCGGGACATGTCATCAGTTGGAGTCAGTTCTGAACTTCCAGATTCGCTCAATAGAATCGCTCGACTTCAGAGACTTCTGATCCGCTGCGCCGCGCAGTGAAAGCCATCCCCGCCTCGCCGCCTTTCCCCCCCATATATATAAACCCTCCTCTTCCCTGACCTTCGAACCATCCCCCTGATCTTCGAACCATCGCCGATTTCCATGGCCACCCAGCGATTCCCCGCCAGTAACGACAACGATGTCGCCATCGACATTCCCGACGACGAACTGCTCCATCAAGCTGCAAGCGAGCTCGGAGCACCAGGTCGTCTACTACCTCACCCTCATCGCCATCTTCCTTGCCGGGGTCGCCGAGGTGTACGCCGCCATCTTGCTCAACTCGGGCCAAGACGCCGGCCGCGGCCGCGCGTGCGCGAGGCCCCTCCTCTGCGCCGACGTCGTGCCGCTCGCCTTCCTCGTTGCCCTCGGCGGCACCCCCGTCCTCGTGATGGGCTAACCATTCGTTCGGCTCCAATCAATCGATCATCGGTGTCGCCTACTCGTCGACGTCGACAACGCCATGTTTATATTTACATACAGTTATATTTACAGGGCACCCTGTAGGATGGAGCTGCTGCTTTTTGTGTGCTTTCATGCTAATTTAACTAAGCAGCTCCAGTTCATGGCAATCCCTTGCCATCCACCTAGCATTTGTAATCTTTGTTTTCTCGTGTTTGAGTCCTTCCTTTCATGTATTTCCTTTTCTTTTCGGTGTCCTCGTCATCGTGATGTCACCGCAAAATTATCAATGTAATGTCCTGGAATGTTCGTGGCTTAGGAGATCATGATAAATGTACTCGTTCGGGACTCTCTTATCTTCTCTGCCCTCCCCCCATGTCGCCTGCATCCAGGTCAAGATGGGCGTGGTTCGGATCGGCCCATGGGTTCATCGATCCGGCCCAAGAAACTAATCCTAATGGGCTCCAATTTCAACCCATAAAACTAACGTGGGTCAGTGGTTCGATCCACGCCGACAGCCAGTGCCGCCGACCTCCACACGTCGACCCCCGCCGCCGCGCCGTCTACCACCACCCCGTCCGCGCGCGGCGCCAGCGCCTGCGCCACCCACCAAGGCCAATTCCGTCCTCGACCGCATGGCCGCCCACCCGCCTTCTCATATATTATAATAGTATAATTAATAGTCAAGATACTTCCATGAAATTTTCAAATACTCATACGGCCTATCATGTACCGATAGATTTATAGACTAACGAACAAAGTGGGCATGTGGGAGGCACACGCATAACGAGCATGCATAAACACCGCTCCAAAACAAAAGAAAACAGCATCAAGTTTTACCCCAAAAGGAATTAAGCAGCTTGTCTCTTATCAGGCTGCTTTTCAAAATATACATCATCCAAGCCAAAACCAGAGAGTATCTTCGAACCAAGACATCCTCAGTTGTTCTAATCCATGTAAAACTAACCCAGCGATTTAATGGGTGCAACAATTACATTTTAGTTGTTTTCATCCTCATTGTTATCACCACCGGAGGAGTTAAGCGCATTCAGTCTCTCGACAAGCCTGGATCTCCTCTCCTCATGGGTCAGCTTCTTTGAGTTGTACCTGTATCATCATAGGGTACCATAGAATGCAAGGACATTCAGATAAACACAATCATAGAGTGCATGTTTGATCAGAAACCTGCAAGCAGCTTCATACCTCTTGTGCTCCTTAGGTGGTTCCTTTGTGGTTTTTTCCATGCTAGGATTGGCACGGATTGCAGCATGCACCTTCTTGTAAAGAGTCTCCACATCATCTGCCTTGATGCCCTTCTTAATATACTCGCTGAAGTGAGTTTGGTACTTCTCAAACTCCTCCTCGGCAAGTGTCTGAAATCAAGGTTACAAAACTGTGTAAAGAGCTAATATGTGCAATAATCCAGTATAATAACCAAAGAACATCTATTTATAAGGATAATAAAATAATATGGCAACTTGTGAAAAGTTTCAAATTATTATTGAACTGGATCTTGGTTATTGGGCCATTATACCATTTTCCTCACATTATTATTTAACAAATGGTCCAGAAACTTGACCGCTTGTAGAGTGTTGCCCACAATAACATTCACCACCTTGGTCCAATTTCACAACTTTAATTTTAACATTATCCTGATTTTCATCTTCAGTCTTATATATAATTTAAATTTTTCTAATGGTTCTGAAGGATCACCGAATGGGGGCAATAGAAATTTATGCCTTTGGTAGTTTGGTAGAGCATTTGCTTACTCACGCAAAATGCCTTCGGTGGTTCCAAACTGTGTTTATTGATGAGGTTCGTTCCAACAAAATGGACAAGTTCCAAACAGTTCCGGTTCCATTTATTTTGGCCTAGGGGACAAGAGGAGCTGGTGGAGTTTGCTGGGCTTCTCTAGGAAGCACTACAATGGCCTATAGTTCCGGAGCCAGAGTGAAGCCCTGCCAAACATAGCTTGAGTGTATTTCCCCTTAACACAGTTGATGCATGTTCCAAGTCTGAGAAATCTAATAGTTAGAGTATGTCTTCCCCAATGAGATGTTCCCTTTGCCCCCTTGAAATGTGGCCTAAACGGTAGTGCCATAATTTCCATGAGGTGTCATCTTTTCGCTTATGCTTATTCAAACTATCACGCACATTCATCATGCAGGATGAGCATATAAAGCTTTCCTACTCGCAAGGAAAAGCTATGTCAATCTGTTATAAATGTGTGTGATAGTTCAAATAAGAAAGTAAAATAATGATACCTCGTCGAAATATGGCCGGCCATATTTCAAGAGGGAAAGTGGAACGTCATCAGGGAAGAGATACTTCAAATAGATTTTTCAGACTCATACTTCATCAATTGTATTAATAGAAAATATGATAAGACGACATCAGGGAAGAGATACTTCAAATAGATTTTTCAGACTCATACTTCATCAATTGTATTAATAGAAAATATGCTAAGACGATTAGTAAAAAATGAGCTACTAGGAGCAGACATCAGTGGATGGCCTTGATTCACTCACTACTTTTACTAATGATTTTACCACAGTGAGATAAATAATCAGTAACTGTAATGAATGAATCAAAGCCATCGGTGCTCCTAGTAGCTACTTTCTTTAATTGTCTTGGAGCCCTTGGCAGGGCTCCACCAGTAACGGCTCCGACTCGTCCATTAATGTGCTGCACTGTGCTACCTTTTAGCAACTGAAAAAACAGCCCCGGCCCTACTTATTTTGGCCTAGGGAACAAGAGGAGCCAGTGGAGCTGAGTTTGCTGGGCTTCTCATGGCTCTGCTACAGTGGGGTATAGAGCCGGAGCCAGAGCTGGAGCCAGGTGAAGCCCTGCCAAACACAGCCTTAGCGTATTTCCGCTTAACACGGTCAATGCATGTTCTAAGTCTGAGAAATCTAATAGTTGGGGCATGTCTTCCCTAATGAGATGTTCCCTTCTCCCCTTTGAAATGTGGCCTAAATGGCAGTGCCACAATTTCCATAAGGTCTCATCATTTCGCTTATGCTTGTTCAAACTATCCACACACATTCATCAATCATCATGCAGGATAAGCATATAAAGCTTTCTGACTCGCAAGGAAAGGGGAAAGCTATGCCTCTACATAATCTGTGATAAATGTGTGTGATAGTTCAAAAAAAGTGAAATAATGATACCTCGTCGAAATATGGCCGGCCATATTTCAAAAGGGAAAGTGGAACATGTCATCAGCGAAGAGATACTTCAACTAGATTTTTCGGACTCATAATAGTTCATCAACTGTATCAACAGAAAATACGCTTAAAGACAATTAAGAAAAGTGAGCTACTAGAAGCACGCATCAGTGGATGGCTTTGATTCACTCACTACATTTACTAATGATTTCTTTAATTGCTGTCACATTTACCCCTCAGAGCCTATAAACCTAATAGGGCAGAGCATTGCATATCATCGGTCTCAATCTCATGCATGGCGAGTTATCCAAACAGCATGGTAGTGCTGGTGGCGTCCAGATGGACATCAGTAACTGGCAAGCACTGTTCTTCACTCGCCTACATCAAACCCAGAGGCATCCATGGCATCTTCAAGCTCTGGCCATACTGTTTTTTACAAAATTCAGTATTAGCTAGATGTAGTGATCATGTATTAGGCTAAGTTCCAGTGGATTAGCGTTTATTATATGCAAACTCAGCTGTGTAACCCTTATTTTCTAGCAAGTGCCTAATAATGTGAGACCAAGCACTAGAACTATCATTCACCCAGGCATAAGTTTCAAACCCCAAAAAGATAAAGAAAAAACAAGAATGCAGCGCTAACCCTCATGTAGTCTGCAACATGACCACCATAGATGTACTTGTGATGAAGTTCTGCATCAAGTTGCCTCTCATCCTTCTTGAACCCAGCAAACCTCTTGTCACTGTGAGGAATGTCAAGGCCTCCATCCAGTGCTCCCTGTTGGCAGTTTAAAATTGGATGAAAGACAAACTTCAATAATACTCATGAATGATGGCATACCATGTGGAGTAAAGTATATTGTGTTTATTAGGAAAAAAAGGAGTTTATACCACAAGAAATAAAAGGGTTGAGACATTTAGATTTTTCAAATATAAACAAAAGGGTAATTAATTCATTCCTAATGCTAAAAGGGATTTAGGGCTCTTGATAATGCAAAATTCATCATTCAACATATACGATTCTCAAGATGGCAGACGCAGAAAATGGCCTAGGACTCTACCTTCCAAAAACAAAAGCCATATTTTGTTAATCTAGTGCTGGGTTGCATGTTGCAAAACACAGAACACAATAGTAGAAAACGAGGAGCAAAACAATGGCATGTTGACTGCAGTTATTAAATACCTTAAGGGCACCAAAGACACGGTTTCCAGTTGTAGTCCTAATAAGGCCGACATCCAAGAGTGCACGAAATGGCCTCCTGCCATCAGCTGGCTCAACAGAGAAATCCTCACCAGTAGCCTGAACATGGAAGTATGCATCATAAGATTTCTCTAAATTAAACAATATTCAACTAAGTTCATTTGATAGTTGGAGAGACAAACCTCAACATCGCCCTCGTACTGCTGATCCAAATCACGGAGCTTCAGAACACGGCGGGCCAAGAGAAGTCCAGTGCAATATGCTAATTGTAAAAATTAGAATAATTCAATCCAGATGGTCCACACTCAATGAAATCAGAATGCACATCACTCTGGGCAACAACATTCATGAGGTTCCAATGAAAAAGATCATACTAGTTTTTATCTACCTGCAGCATAGTTTGTAAGACCAACTTCAAGTCCATAACATGGCAACTCGTGTGAGTAGGCTGCAGCAAGGACCGTATCACCAGCAACGCTTGCAGACACGATTTGGGCAGTGATATCCTTGTTGGTCTGCAGTATCTTGTTAAGTATGTGGACAAATAAATATAACTAAACACACAAGCATAATTTTATATTGAAGAACATAATAGAGACGAAGAATGAAGCAGCGGAGACAGTGGTCGAAAGGATACAAATCTGACAACAAATCGGTACTTGGGGGTGTTGTACTTATTGTTGTCTTGGTTGATGAGCCTAATCCTGGCTCTATAGTCGGTCTTGCCATCTGCAGAAACGTAGACATTAGAAGAGAGAGAAAATCAGAGGCGCAGGTTAGCAACGCGGTTGGCAAGATGGTTATTGTACCCCTGCGTCTCTTGAACTGTACTTGAAAACGCTTGAAGTAGGCATTGGTCTTCTGGGTGCTGACGAACCCCTGTCGAATTGAGAAGGGATGGTAAGGAATGTCACGACACAAGCATAGATTTGACTGATCGAAATTGTCCTTGTTAGTAACAGTATGATACAAACAAGATATAGATTGGACTGAAATCGTACGTTTTAGCAACAGTATGATACAAACAAGCCGATCACACAGAGAGATAAGATAACCCTCGGCAAAAGGTTCAACGGATCGATGGGCGGTGTCGCAGTGGAGTGGAGTTTTAGCAGGCTAACCAAGAACAAATGGATCGCAATAGGATCAACTGGCCGGAAAACATTACTGTGTTCTTTCACCGTGGTACAAGAGTATATAAGCAAAGTGTTTGGGAAAGGATCGCATGCAGCAAGAAGCTAAACGAGTGGGTGATTGATTCTTCATTGCAGTTAGGGCAGGAGTAGGAAGAAGGGTAGGCGATATATTACCATGTCGGTGGCGGCTGCGTGAGACGACGACGGCGATGAAGGGAGCAGGCGACGACGGCGAGGAATGACGAATTGACGAGTGCGATGCTGTTTTTATTTGCGGTGCCGGCGACCAAGAAACCCTAGCCTAACCAGTGGGCCTTTGATAAGTGGGCTGCTTCCTTGATTTAGCGGGCCAACGCCAGGCTTTGTGGGCCTTTAAGGTAGGCTGAATGGGACAAAGAGCTAGGGCCCAGATCCACTGCCTCCGCGCCTCTTCCCCGTCAATGAGCCGCCGGCGAGGATGTGCTCGACGAAAATGCTCGCGAGAGAGAAGATAGACTGAAGGAGTGCTCTAATGAATTGTCAAGAAGTTGTTACTTGATCTCAAACGTTTTTCAGAATTTCAGTCTCTCTGAACCTTGAACTTGCTAAACATGTCATCCTACCCCCACATCGCTGTTAGTAGCGTACAGCTAGGGATGCAAGCATCTATATTTTTTGGTCATTGGGTCGATTCAAAATTTAGAAAAATGAACTAGAATGACATCCCTTATAATTAATTTGGAAGGTAAAATGAGCTAGGATGGCTGACCCAAAAATGACATCCCTTATAATTAATTTGGAAGGTAAAATGAACTAGAATGGCTAACAAAAAAACACCATTGAGTACCCACTTGCATCCCTACGTACAGCATCAGTGCACACAAACACAGGAGCATGCAATCCTGGCCATCCTTAATAACCGAAAGTTAGATTCTCCCGAAACAAATTGGTTCCACTGTTTCCATGCCCAAAATTCATCACCTCGAATCAGATTCCACGCCCAAAGCTGGAGCAAAAGAACAGGCTCATCAGTGCCCAGCTTTCCCCCGCCGCAAGCGCTTTATGCCGTCTCGCCTGCTGACATCGATCTTCTGGACATCTCGCATGCCGTCCACGGCGCCAAAAGTCAAGTGACCTACATTCCCTACGCATTTCTTTGTCAGGAATCGTAAAGCGATGATATCTCAGAACAACTTGTTCATCTTCTCTAACATCCTGGCTCCTCTGCACCTATATATCTCTCAGTCATAACCTGAGCTTTCATCACACTGCACCCAGGAGAGTTTCAGACTTTCAGTAGTCAGGCAGGAAGACAATGGGGGCGTCGCCGTCGCGGCCGGAGGCGTCGTCCGACTCGTCGCGCGCCGTGACGGTGGCGACGAGTAGCGCCGCTTCTGGGACCGGTAGCAATAGCAACCAGGCCCAGTCGAAGAGGGCGCCGGCTCCTCACATGTTCCATGAGATCGTTGCGCAGGAGAAGACTGTCACCGCGGCTGAGCTAGAGGATCAAGCTCGCAGCGGAGGGATCTACCTGGCCGGGAAAACAAAGGTAAACTTCAGCCAAGAGCCAAAGGGCACACCTGAATCTCTGATTATTGGATACACAATATATCATTACTGCAGTTCTTTTATTGGTGTCACTGATTGACGCAGAAGTACTGGGTGCATGAGAAAACTAGGTGCAACTGCTTCATGCTGTTCCCCAGAGGATTGTCCATCACTTGGAGTGAAGACCCCAAATACTGGAGCTGGCATCCCCTGAAAGAGACAAGGTATAGTACTGCTGCAGCGCTATATAAGGGCATGTACAGCCCGTCGCTTGAGCGCGGCGCTAGAGCGGCATTTTTGCCGAAACCCCCCCGCACGTCCGCAGCGACGGCCCGAGCGTCGCTAGATCGGGCGACGGGGTCGTCCCGTTCCCCGACGCTCAAGCGGCGCCGCGGCGGCGGGCTGTACGACGGCCGTCTCCAGGAGGCGTCGCCGGCGGGATCCCACGCTCCGAACCTCTCCCGCGAAATCCCCTTCCTCTCGCACTCCGCCCTCCCGCCAAATCCTCCCGCGCCGCTGGAGCACCTCCTTGCGCCGCCATGTCCGTAGCCGCCTCGTCCTCGCCGCCGCCGACCTCGTCCAGGACCGCCAGGAGCGCGGCCGCCTCCGTGGCCGTGCCCGCCGCACCGCTCCGCGGAGGGAGCAGGGGAGGGGTAGCCGCAGATGGGAGAGGGGGAGGGAGGGTCGGCCGCCGCCGCCGACGATGACGCGCGCCGCCGGGGAAGAGAGTGAAGGAGGGGCCGCACGAGTACCTGGAGATCCGACCGGCGGCGATGCGGGGAGGAGTGGCGGCCGGGCCCTGGACCAAATCTCGACCGGCAGATCGGGGGAGGGAGGCCGAGCGTGGGCGGGTAGAGCTTGGGGCGACGCGAGAGCTTGACCCCGCCGCCGGATCCTGCCCCGAGAAGTAGGCCTCCATAGCCGTGGAGGGGAAGAGGAGGTCGCCATGGCTCCGCCCGCGCCGCGTCGCGCCGTACCTCGCTCGGCCTCGACCTCGCCGCCGGATCCGGCACCGAGGAGGAGGTCTCCATGGCCGTGGAGGGGAGGAGGAGGTCGCCATGGCTCCGCCCGCGCCGCGCCGCGCCGTACCTCGCTCGGCCTCGACCTCGCCGCCGGATCCGGCCCCGAGGAGGAGGTCTCCATGGCCGCTACGGGGAGGAGGAGGTCGCCATGTCCCCGCCCGCGTGCGCCTGCGAGGGAGCCCGCACGCCCTCCGCCTCGACCGCCGTGAGGAGGAGCAGCTCGATTCGACGGCCGCGCACCTGCGGGGGAGCTCGCATCCCCACGGCTCGCTGGCGGAGGAGGAGCAGGGAAGGGCCGCGCGCCCGGCGGTGCCTCGCCGGCCGCCCTGCTGCTCTCCTCGCGGGCAACCCTGCTGCTCTGCTCTGCTCGCCGGCCGTCCTGCTGATCTGCCTTTGCTCGCTCGGCTGCTGCTCTGCTCTGCTCGGTTTTTTTTTTTGAGCTCGGTAGGCAACGCTGCTGCTCTGCTCTGCCTTTGCTCTCGCTCGGCTCGGTGATATTTTTATTACGTGCGTGGACAGGGAAAGCCCACGTCTTCCCGACCTTAGCGGACAGAAAAAGTCCACGTCTATATAAGCTTTCTTACCAAATAGCCACACAATGATACATACAAATGCATTTGTAGTTGATCCAAACTCCATAAAAAGCATTAAACAGCTTATAAGCTTATAGACAGCCTCCCTGTTTATGGGCTGTATGACTTGTCTATACATGTGTCTGTACGCGCAGTTCAAGGTTCTACAGACGGGTTGCTGTCTAAGGGCTGTACATGCCCTAACTTGGAGGCTGTGTCTTCAGATGAGCTATTTCCATGGCTCTTCATGGTCTCAGGAATCAGATCGAAATGCTCAATTCAACTTCTGACTAGTTTCCTCTGCTCTGAACCTAACGTGTTTAAACCAGTGACTCCGAGATCGAGGCGGTGTCGCTGCAGAACGTTTGCTGGCTAGAGATCCACGGGAAGCTGGAGCTGTCCCACCTCACGCCAGGAGTCAACTACGACGTCGTCTTCGAAGTGATGCTCACCGAGCCGGCATACGGGTGGACAGTGCCGGTGAACCTCCGGCTCAAGTTCCCCGACGGGACGGTTCAGGACCGGAAGGAGAAGCTGCAGGAGAGGCCCAGGAGCCAGTGGCTGGAGCTCAAGGCTGGTGAGGTGAAGGCACAGCCGGGGCAGAAGGGGGAGGTAGAGATTTCCTTGTTCGAGTACGATGGCGGGCTGTGGAAGAAGGGGCTCCTCGTCAAGGACATCAAGATTGTCCCAAAGGAGTGATTACCATCTGTTTGAGGGTGATCAATAGGTTTTCTCTGTCAGGTGTGTTAAGATCAATGTGATGCGTGGAATAATAATCTTTGTGGCACCACATAAACCTTGAAGGCTGAATGAAACTTTAGTCTCTGAAAGCAAAGTTTTGCACTATGAAGGGTCAAGGTGAATGTGCTTCTTTATGGTAGCTACGTATTTGTAGAATACGTATTTTCATGGGACAGTTTTGACATATACTACTCCGTTTTTCTTTATATGACGTCAGGTGGTTGGAAACTTGGGCCAATTAACACTAAAACTGCTGTCTGAAACGTCATCTAAATGAGAATGGAGGTAGTAGTTGATAGTATAATAGAATGAATCACGACTCACAACTATTTCAGCTCTCATGTCTCAAAAAAAAACTATTTCAGCTCTCCATCTTGGTGGTGGGAACCTGATGCATTGAAACTTTTAGAAAGGGAGAGCATCTGGCCAGCCACGATGTACTGAATTTATGTCATACAGCCGCTATTTCACCTTGGTTGGCAAAGGTCTGCGCAGCATCATAGAATCAGGGAGAGCACAGAAGATTGTTTTCCATCTCGATCAGGCAGCCGACGAGGAATGTGCGCCGCGGTGGCAGTGGACGAGGAACGCGAGACCTAGACGATGCAGTTGGGAACCTCAGTCACGCCAATGAAGACAGTCCTGGCTCACTGGTGGAAAATGGCCTATTAGTCCAAGTTCCGAAGAGGTTTTAGTCTCGGCTTCCCAATCGGGACTTAAAATCCGGGACTAAAGGAGATAACCGGGACTAAAAGGGATATTTAGTCTCGGTTAGAATTTTTTGTCCCAACTAAAGGTCCCTTAAAAATTAAAAAAAAAACAAAAGTACAGTTGAACATAAGGAAGGCCACCGCACGCACACACGGTTACAATGCAAGTCACGTGAAATTTCACGTTGAAATATGCACATGTACCTCTCTTACCATCCCATCTATAGAGCATATGTGATACACTCCTCCGTGCTTTCCTTTTAAATTAAACCGTGGTGGATTTTTAGTCCCAGGTGGTAACAAGTCACCCTTTAGTCCCGGTTGGTGCATCCTTCCGAACCGAAAAATACGAACCAAGACTAAAAGTTACATTTGTTTCAGGCTAAAAACGTAACAGGGACAAATGTAGGTGATGGAAAGTACATTCTCTACTTGCGGCTCCTGGCTGGGGAGAGAGGTAAAAGAAGAGAGCACGTACAATTGGATTCTCTGGACATCGATTTCAGCAACATCTCTTCGCATTTTGGATTCTTCATCTTCTCCTCCTCCATGCTGGGGCAACTCTTTCAACTCCACACCTGGAACTCAACGGTTGAGCTGCTCTCAGCTGAGTTGGAAACCTCTCACAAGAAGAAAGAGGCTACTACCATCAGGGGCGGAGCCATGATTTATGCATAGGGGTGACGATCATATAACTAGGATCCAAAGTTCATCATAGTAGATGTTAGCAAAACTTTAGTTTATAAAAAGTATGGTAATAGTCTCAAACCGATATAACTTGTTCTGCACTTTTGAAATTCATAAAGATAATACATAGCAAATAATATGCAATTTTTTTTGAGTTCAATGCTCATACAGTTAATTGATATTCTAAATTAGGATAGTTTTTATTTTATTTGGCTAGCTCATCCCTGTTGCCAATTCCATGGCAAGGAACTATCTCAATGTATATATCATAGAATGTAGAGGGCAAATCCATGGGAACAAAATCATGCATGAACTGCATGGAATGATCTAGTGGGCTCATACTGGGCGTACGCATCCTGGGGGTGCGGCACCGCCGCATAGAATTTCCGTCCTCATACTGGGCTATTGTAACTTTGGGAGTCCTCAAGGGGCCCATATATACTAATAAAGGTAATTACTAGCAAACTTTAGGCTCTCACTGTGAAGTTACCGGAGCATTAGGGGGGCCCTGGCCATTGCCCCCTCCCCCCCGCCTCCACCCCTGACTACCATTATATTGTCCTCGGTTCCCGGATCAGCACCAGTTGTCGTGGCCACGGTTACTGCTGTCTATTTCTACTTCAACTCCAAGTAGGGGGTGGAAGAAGGAGCTGGATGAG
>OAMR01000069.1:3130659-3156114 GCA_900205405.1 Echinochloa crus-galli
CTCCCGCACGCGGCGGCGGGCGGGGCTGCAGCCGGCGGCCGCGTCGCCGGCGAGGCAACTGCCCAGCGCGGCCGCCGGCCCCCGTGGCAGACGTTCGGCCGGCGCGGTGGATCTCGGGGCGGTGGAGCTCGATTTGGCGCGAATCGGGGCCGGTAAGCAGCCCTTCTCGCGCGCACAAGTGATCCCCACAGCCGTCGTCTCCCCACAGCGGCTGCTACAACACGCACGAGGTCGTTGCTCGGCCGTTGGAGCACGAGCTCCGCTCGTAGACGAGCGAGGCGACGACCCGGCCTCGACGACGCGCGTGCGGGGGGTTTTCTGTGAATTTTTCTTGCATGACGGCGGGTCTCGCCGACTCGTTGTACTTGCCCTAAGATCAACTGTGCAGTTGTGCTCGTGGTTAGTACGCACTCCCGTTTTGAATAAATGACGTTTATGACATGTCAAGTAGTTTATTTTAATCTGAACCAATTAGCTCTTATCCTAAACGTCATTTATTTAAGGATGTAGTACTAAGCATGTTTTTTTTTGTCAATGAGTCTATACATCTGCACACGCGACCCCTGAGATATGTTCAGAGACTCAAGAGTGACACTTGGCGAAGTTCTGTTTTCAACACCAACAATTATTGTGCGGCTTGAACACGAAAGGTTAAAATATTCGAAGGATCGACCGTAGTCAGATAAACGCTTGTTTTATATCATTCTCTGCAGATCGTGAACCGCACTTATCATAATTCATAAGTTATAGTTTGAGAATTAAATGTGACCCATGCGCAAATATTTTATCAGATTAGAATTCAGCTGGAACCTTGCTGAGATCAGAATAAGGGCCAACCTGAGCCTGTACCTGTTTGAGATCGAGGAATGAAAAAGCACAGTGAGTTTTGAAAAATATCGAAAAGAGTAAGGAATGAGCTAGGTTGCAAAACATAGGGTTGGAAAAACATAGAGGAGTGACACGGAGTGGAGTTTAGAAACGTAGGAATCCATAACATAAGATTCATAGAACATGGCAACGATATGAAACAGAATATCAGCACGAAAAAAGATGTTTCAGTAACCCATATGGGTCCATTTATGCAGGAACCAGTCTAAGGGCCTGTTTGGTTTCTAGGGACTAAAACTAAGGGACTAAAATTTGCTGTTTGGATCCCTGGACTAAAAGGGACTAAAGTTGCTTTAATGGCTTGTGCAAAGACTACTTTGCCTATGGACTAAAAAGGAACAAGTGGGGCTGGTGGGTGGGGGGAGGGGTATCCAGTGAAAAGTGGTGGTTTTAGTCCTTATAAGCTCCTCTTGTGGAGTTAAAGAGTTTTAGTCTCTTTTGAGGGTTTTAGTCCCAAGAGTTTGGATCTTTTGTCCGTTTTGGGACTAATTTTAGTCCGTTTTGGTTTTAGTCCGTGGAACCAAACACCCCCTAACATACTCCGTAGTTCACTAAGTACTCTGTTTTTTTTATTAAGAAAGCAGCTGAGGTTACGTCAAACAGCTAGTAACCATATTTACCTCGTCTTTGAGCGATCCGATTCATGCGTCAAAACTCAAAACTTGTGTGCACAGGTGCTCAAGATGAGACAGATAATTTGGCGGTGTGTTTATTTGCTTTTTCAACGTTTGTTCATTCATCATGTATCATGTTCATGTCTCTGTTCTTGCTGCGTACATGAAAAAGACAAACAACTGTAACGAGGATTGGGCACCACTCAAGTCAAAGCATGTGCATCTATAATCAATAAGATACCTGCGTTTTGATGTTCCAACCATTTTTGTGGAAGAGGAGTTCTGATTTGTGCTGGTCTATAAATCCATCGCCTATTCGACTGGATGCATGGCAAGTACATGGAGAAATTTCACTTTTATGCATCATTTCCGCTTAAGATCAACTGTGCAGTTGTACTCCAGTGGTTAGTCCGCACTCCCGTTTTTAATAAATGACGTTTATGATATGTCAAATAGTTTATTTTAATCTGAACCAGTTAGTTCTTATCCTAAACGATATTTATTTAAGAATATTTTCGTGTTATAGTACCCTCCGATTTTTTTTTACCCGTCAAACGTCCGGGCGCTAGTTAGTACCGAATTACTTGCTTTTGAACTTCTTCTCCCTCTGTTATAAAATAAACAACGTCCCTAAACGTCATTTTTTATAGAAACGAGTAGCAGATTATTTAACAACGGATGGAGTACTATCGCTATCAATTATTCTTATAAAAGAAGTGGTAGAAGGCGTGCGCGCCGGGATAAGATGAGCATGAGCTGCAGTGCTTTGGACAATGCAGCTACCACGAGATGCGAGATTTGTTTTCTGATGTCGGGTTCAATTCATGTTATTCTAAAAAGAATCTCACATCACGTGACGTAGGTAGTAACATAACATGCTAACGTCACCCTGAATATTTCTTTTTTTTTTCTTTTTTTGCGAGAACATGACACTCTGAATGTGATTATCATAATGCAGCCATGCAGGTAAACTGGTAGAGTTAGCCAAACGTATTGAAGGTCTGGGGGCCTCTGAAGTTCAGACCAAATCTGAACTTGACTTGGATTCCTAATTTCCTATAAACGCCTTGTTCGCCTGGATGGTTTTCAGCCAGCGAACAGTGTTTTTCTCTCAGCAGAAACCAGCACCAGCCACCAGCCACCAACCAGCCAGCAGTGTTTTTATCTCAGCAAAAACCGGCGCCAGCCACCAGCCACCAACCAAACAAACATGTCAAAAGTTCTGCACGTACTGTGGAATTCACACACAAGGGACGCCTATTCTACTGTGCTACCTTGGTTAGCCCAGACCTAGACGAATTGTGATTGGTTCACTTGTTTTCGCCACGTATAGCTTGAAACTAGTACATTATCTTGGTGGCTGTGGTACACAAGAAATCCGAAAAGCAAAGACCCAACCAACCAGCCCACTTCAACGAGCATTATTCTATCCTGATTATTGATTTTTTTAGAGCAAGATTATTGATTTATTGATTTATTGTACAGGACAAATACATTCACCTGAAAATGTGGCAACAGATGAATTACAACAAGATGGCTTGGCAGAGCCTGATCTCATTCATGAAGCGAGATAGCACATTTTAAAACGTTTGGATGCTATCTACAGGCTTGGGCATGGGCTCATCGCGCAGGAAGTGCTCGAAGAGCTTCAGGCCTTGCCGCGGGCGGTGTAGGGGAACCTCGTGCCCTGCACCCCGGACTGTCACCAGTGTCAAACCCTTGTACACTTGGCACCATCCACCAACCTAAGCAAGATTCACGCGATTAGAGCATGATAAAAGTATATTTGAAGCTAGAGAAAGTAGTTAATCTCTCATTGTTGCTGTAGCAGTGACACTGACTAACCTCTTCATCGCCGTACCAAGGATACCAGTTTGTGACGGTCGGTAGAGAGAGCGCATCAATGGAGTATCTTGTCGCGGTGAGTGGGACAACAGAATCGGCATCACCACTGCCAAATTATTCAATTCAAGAGATTAAAACCATACTGATTTACGTACCATATACGCATTGTACACGATTATCTTTTTTATCGTGGGTTGTTATATAAAACATCAATAATGTTGCCACTTTCAATGGTTTAGGATTCAGTGCAGACCATGTTCGCAACACAATTCAGTGTACCTGAAGACCCATATCCTGATGCCTGCCGCGATAAGTTCACGATAAATAGGAAGCATGGACTTCGGTGAGTCTTTCCAATAGTCATAAATTGGGTCACTGCAAATAACCAGTGGTGTTTAGTGCAAAATATTAACATGCAGCTTTACTGGCAATCTAAGGAAATAGTTGTGTCGAAAAAAGACGAAACGAGCACAACAGACCTGCAGGCTATCCAGGCATATGGTATTCCGGTGACATTGGCATGTAAAGCCTTCTGGACCTCAGGTAAGTTGTAGTACTTTGTGGAGTATTTTTCGGTGCAGGGATCATAACCTCTGGGCAACCATGGCTACATTTGAAAGCATGTGTTGTTAGGAGATAGATAAACTATTACACTCATAAGTTATTGCACTTTCGGAAGTCTGCCAATGATAAAGTAAATAGTCACGTAATGGTCGAACAAACCTAGGGAAATACAATGTACAGTACTACCATCAGCTACCAGGACAGCTTAGTTTTTTGAGCAAGACCAAAGTCAAGTTTCACAGCAAAGCAAACATACCGCTCTTCCCCTTATTTGCCTGCGCTTATGAAGTGACTTCTTCTTACAAGTGGGCGTGTAGATGCTGTATGCATCAATATTCCCTTGCTCAACCTCAGCAATATCATAGATCTTGTCACATTCCTTAGAGGGGTGCTCCGATGAATCAAACTCACAGGCCAACCGAAGCTTCTCATAAGTTTCATCAGAGATAAGCCCATGTGTCCACCAGTACTCAAAAGTGCCAATGTAGTCATGGTAATCGTCAATTACCGCATTTCCGACCTAGAGCATTGACAGAGCACTTGATCATTTCTGACCAGAAATGAGCAAACTAATTAAAAGAGCATAGAAAAATATGGAGCTCAAGAAGTTCTGACCATGAAGCCTTTGAAGTTTAGGATGGGCTTTTTGATTCCTTTGTTGTTCTGGTACACGAGCTGAGACAACTGAGGCACGTAGTGACCTGAAAAGCAACCATCGCAACAGATTAAGCTTAAGAAGTGTAAATGTGATTCCTGATCAACGCTAATTGCATAAAATGCTATAGTCGACCAATTTCCGCAGCAATTCAGAACTCACCTCCGTAGCTCTCCCCGGCGATGTAGAAATCGCGGTGCCTGTACTGCGGAAACCGCTCCAACCAATTCACCAAGAAATTGTACGAGTCATGAGCTGCACAGCGACATCAGTGGGAGCTTGCCGTAAGAACAAGCCACAGCGGTAATTAAGAATGGAAGTAGCACACTAGCACTAGCACCGGACAAGTTGCAGCTAAAGTGCTCCCGCAGTTCACCTGTCTTGTTGTCACCGGCGGTGTACAGATCCGCGGTGGTGTTGGAGTAGGAGTAGCCGACGCCGGCCGGCGAGTCCAGGAACAGCATGTTCGCCACTGCAACCCAGCCAAACCAGTGCATCCCAATTCCCATGAGTAAAAACAAGCTTACATGTTTACCGATCAGGTGGAGGCAGAAAAAAAGAGACGAATCAGTATCGGACCTTTGTTCCAGGGGTAGGGGTTCCTGGAGAGCGACCTGCCGTCGGCGTTGATCCTGAAAGCGCCGAGCTCCTCGGACGCGCCGTACCCGACGGAGGAGCACCCGGGCCCGCCGTTGAGCCAGAGCACGAGCGGCGCGGACCCCGCGGGCACGCCGGCGGCCTCGATGAGCCAGTAGAAGAGCGCCCGCCCCGCGGCCGCGTCCACCGTGACGTACCCGGAGTACATGGAGAAGTTGACCGGCGGCTGCCCCGGCAGGCTGCCGATCCGGTCCGCCTCCGCCCCCGCCGTCGCGGCCGACGCCCCTGCCGCGGACGCCGCGACGCAGCACAGCGCCAGCACGGCCGCCACGGCCGCCATTGGCGCTCCGCGGCGGGTCAGGGCAGCTCTGATCGGAGCCGAGCAGGGCAGAGCAGAGCAGAGCACGGAGCAGAGTAGTGATGAGGAGTGGGGGAGGGATGGATGGACCGAGCCCAATAATACTGCCAATGGATGGAACGGAATCGCAGCTGACCAGCTGAGAATTGGGGCAGCGTGGAACGCATGGACTGGTTCGTTGCTTTTCTCCCGGTGGGTTGGTTGGATCGCGTGTGGCCACTGGCCTTACTGCTGTTTCGTCTGCTCCTGTCCTGCCCTCGTGGCCTCGTGCTCAGCGGAATGATTGCGAGAATTAAAAAGCAAGCAATGTCCCTGACGGACCTGACGGGCTGACCCCACTGTCAGTGGACCAATCCAGTCGCGCGAATATTGAGGAGGATCAGACGGCTCCCATCCCGTCGCCAAAATCCCATCCTCTTCCTCTCCTCTGTTCTCCCTCCCCTCCGTCCTCGCTTCCTTCCGCTCCAATGGCGTCCCTGCTATTCGTCCCGCGCCCGACCGCGCCGAGCTCCCGCGCGGCGCCGGGGGGACCCACGGCGCGGTTCAGGAGGGGCTCGATCACCTGCGGGCCGCGGGACAACCGGGGTCCGCTGCAGCGGGGGCGGTCCCTCTCGACGGAGGCCATCCACGCCATCCAGTCCCTGAAGCGTCTCACCGCGGCGGACCGCTCCCCGGCGGCGGCCTCCGGGGCGGCCGCGTCCGCGCTGGGCCGCCTCCTCAAGGCCGACCTCGTGGCCGCCATGGCCGAGCTCCAGCGCCAGGGCCACTGGTCCCTGGCCCTCGCCGCGCTCCACGTCGCGCGCGGCGAGCCCTGGTACCGCCCGGACCCGGAGCTCTACGCCACCTTCGTCTCCTCCGCGCCGGTCTCCTCCTCCTCCAACGCCGACGAAGACGGCGACGCCGCGGGGGCCGCCGTGGATGCGTTCCTGGAGGAGAAGGCGCGCGGCGGCGGGTTCGTGGACGGGGAAGAGGACGTGTACAAGCTCACCAGGCTGCTGCGAGCAGCAGCCTCTTAGCTTCTGATTGACTCTGTTTAGTTCAGGTTTAGACTCAAGAAGATAACTAGTACACTACTCAATTTTGGGCTAGAAAGAGTGTTCTGCTACTGTAACATGGTGAATCCGTGGATGGGTGTCTTTGGTGATACATACGATTATCTGATATCATACCACCAGTTACAGTTTACCAAACATGTGGTGTATATATACTCCCTCCATCCCACAATATAATTATTTTTTAATTTTCGTGTATCATATTTGATCATTCGTCTTATTCAAAATTTTTATAAATATATTATTTATTTTGCTATGACTTGTTTTATCATTAATATATTATTTATTTTGCTATGACTTGTTTTATCATTAGGTATACTTCAAGTGTGACTTATTTGTTTTATATTTTTATAAATTTTTTTGAATAAGATGGATGGTAAAACGTGATGTCTAAAAGTCAACAAATGCTTACATTTCGGGACGGAGGAAGCACTTAAAAACTAGGCGTTGTAACAGTTTGTTCATATTTAAGTTATTTCGGCAAATGGCCGCGCAAGACAAGGTAAACAGTAAATTTATTTCAGCATTTCTATATCGTACAACATGCCAAAGCACAGGACAGTTTACTTGCACTATCAACAGTTCAGAGTCAGTTCACGCTTCACACTCGCATTTTCCACCCGATGCATTGGTATCAAACGCTAAGTTACATGGTAACCATTCTAATTTGCACACCCTTCTGTTCACAGCGAAAATGCATTTCACACTTCACATTTTCAACCCATCACGAGCTTCAAGTTTACCCAGATGTATGAATGGCACCAGGAACTCACTCGAGGCCATAGTCTTCGCCGAAATATTTGTCAACCAGGCCGTTGGCCATATTCCTCATCAGCTCGTTCTCATGGAACTGAAACCTCTCCATGGCCTCGATGCCGTCCTCCCTCTCCACGAGCATTGGACCTTGCCCATTGGGGTATCCCCTCATCACCTGTGATATTATCCAGTAAGTTAAATCAGCACACAACATGATGGAAGACAACGCCAAAAGCTTTGAAGTTTCAGATTTCCTAACCAGTTCCAGGAACTGAAGCCCAAGTCTCGCACTCTCTATATCAGCAGATCTCACCAAATTTATAAATCCAGGAAGGGCTCCACCATTTACGATAGCGGTCAAATGATCCACAATTATGTTTGGGTGCTCAGCACTTCCTGCTGGGACAACACACAGATTACCCAGGGTGTATGCTGCTTCCCTGCGGATGTCGAATTGTGCAGTTGTGAGTAGGTGCATCAGCAAAGGCATCGCCTCACTACCAAAAATCAATTTTTTGTGCTCGAAACTGCCTGCTGCAATATTTGACATGGCCCATGATGCCTCCTATATAAGCAGTGCACAAAATTGATTAGATTCGCCAAAGAATCATATATTTTAGAAAATGTAACCAACAGACAAAAGCATACCTTTTTTAGAACCCTATTGTCACTCTTCAAACACTTTATAAGACTTGATAAGGCTTGATCTGAGAACATATATATAGTTAATACTTCAAAATCTATAACATACTTTCCAAAGATAAAACATGATCAATTGATGAAAAGTATCATTGCCAATGAAATAGGGTGCTCGTAAAGAATTAGCTGAGAAGTAATGTGAAGCAACCAAGTGTTTCATTTCAGGCTAACCTGTGATACTGTTTCCAACAATTAGGACTGAATCAACCATGTATCCATCAGCGGCTACAAGATTTCCTAAACTGCGAAGTACCTAATTTGAAATAGAAGAGTCAATCTATCTGCGCTGTGAAATCACATACACTAATTAGATAATATTCATCTGCATAATTCTACTGGTAACTGGAAGAAGCATGATACTTGACTACACTTTAAGTTAACTGGAAGTCTGTTAGTCTGCAAATCATTATCGGCATCTTTATTCACCATAACATGACAAACATATGCCATTCTTTAAACCATAGACTATTTTGATGGGCAACAGTGTGTAAATGGCATGTGTTCCGTTTCAGGGTAAGTACCAAAACTACGATTATGGAAAAGGAACAATATGCAATGGAGAAAGCAGATAATACCGGAATGAGCAACTGCAAGTTCTCAGATGCTAGGAGGCGTCCAATCAGCAACTGTGGCACAGAACTTCTTACTATTAGGCTGGTAGCTTTTTCTGAAAGTGCTGAAAGATAGACAACTACCCAGGCCACCTCAGTTGCTAGCTCTTCGTCCCTGAAAGATCCAAAAACCAGACTCATCAGTAGCAGCGATGAGCAAAGAAATTTCACATATTTTGGTTATTTCTTGTTTCACTGTGACATCTATACATTTCAGAAAGCTCAACACAATACAAGGAACATGAGAACCTTGTGCCAGTGGCAAAAAAATGCTTACAAAGGAAAATAATGAAAGACCATTGCTACAATATGCCCAAGTGGAAGGAGAATCTAGATCACAAGCCAGTGAATCAATATGAATAGCACCTTAACAAAGTTATAATGTTCTGTACATAAGCATATGATCAGGGAGCAAACAACTGTCCTCGCAGTGATTAAGAAACTAACATGAGAGCAACTATATCTCAACTTTTGGAAACCCATTTAATTGGAAGAGCAGAATAATAAATAGAGCACAAAAATAAAAGATTTCCATAGGCGACACATACGCTTTCTCCAAATTCCGTATGATTGCATTCAGTACACCATCAATGCTAATAAGCTCATTCGCAGCCTTGGGATCAGGCCCCTGGGTTAGAAGAGAAACAAAATTTTCAGTAAAATGATGCTTGGTCAGAGACTACATTCATATATGTCAGAGCCGATGTATATGGGAGGGTTTCATTTTTGAAATTCTAACGCATCCAGAAACCCATAAAGGATGCCACAAGCCCACAACCAGCTGGTTGTGCAGTGTTTAACCTCCACAGGCTAATACTTTATTGTATTTTTTTCAACTTGCAATTATCACCTACCCTTCAAACAGCATTAGTTATTGAAAAAAATGGAAATCGCATCTAAAATCAACAAAATCAACCATTATTACAAACCCATGGGGATTTTTACTGCATGCAGTTACTGCCGTGATTTGGAAACCACAGTGCGGCACAATTTAGCTTGTAGGAACCACATAACAAAAGCTAGATAAATGTTTGGAAAAGAGGCTTAAGCTTCTCAAGTTCTCAATACAAATATAGATCGAGTTTCTGTGAGGGGAAATACAGCTCGAAACTTTAGGATAACTACAATAACACTCTCTTGAAAGAGGTTTGAAGTCTATGATTAAGCCTGTCAATTCCTAAATATGATCTCGGTGAACTGATGTCTGTGATATAACAAGAGTTGACGTAAAATAAGAGCAAGGAGTTCATCAACACAACCTTGATAAGATTTGACAATGCCCAAGCAGCAGTCCTTGCTGTAGAACCCTTGTTTGACAGCATTAAACGGGCAAGAGGCCACAAAGCACCTTGAGCGAGTAATTTGCTTCTCAGGTCTGCTCCTTCACCAGCAACATTACCAATGGCCCATGCACATTGTTCAGCGACAAGTGTGGAGCTCTTCTCTAATCAACATACAAAGATTAGAATTTTAGCTAAGTATATAACCAACTGACTGAGGAAAGCCAACCTAGTCATTCTTTACAAAAATATGTTATATACAACAAGAGGCATATGTCACATCCTACTGGGAATGTAAAATAAACATTATTTACATTTAAACAAGAAAAAAGAGAACTAACCACCAAGGTGGGCAATGAGCAATGGTAGAGCGGGCAGTAAGGACTTAGTTTCTTCTGGTTCCCCTGCTGCTATGTTTGTAAGGCACCAAGCTGCCTCTAGCAACTGCAGAGCAAACACACATGGTTTCGATAAGAGAAAATATCAAATGGGCAGTTTCATCAACTTATCAAGTACCATGTGAATGATCAACATCGGACATGTAACATGAAACTGATAATAAGTAATTGGAAGGTAAACTGAAACATTTACTCAGTTTTCTAGTACTATTACAACTATGGAACAATAAGTGGAAGTGTGGAACAGGCTCAACCTGTTCATCTGATGATCCAAATGACAGATACTGAACTAGAAGAGGGATAGCTCCAGCTTTAATTGCTGCTTCGACAGGAGGTACTTCAGACTGTGACAACAATCGCCTTAAAGCACGAAGCACATCTATCTTCTTCTTCTGAGCCCCTTTTCCCCTAAGAGCAGACAAAAGCAAATACACTTCAGAATCTGAGTATTTCTGATATGCATTTTCATATTTGTCAAAGTGAAAAGTTAGAAGCACTCAGAATAAGCCTGATACTGCTTACAACTTATCAGTATCTATATCCAAAAGTGGAAAATTACTGAGTTTCTTTTTGTAAGAATAGATGCCTGACAAACAAGGTGCAATTGGTCAATATCTATGAATCATAACAATGACAGCCTGAATTATGAAATCCAACTAGGAAATTTCAATAGTGGACTCATACTGTAGTTGATAAAGCAGATTTCAACCCTACAATACTCAGACGATCAAACAATTTACCAGAACAAGGTTATGAACACAAAAGGAAATTCAATAGTGGAGACATACTGGGTTGATAAAGCAGATTTCAATTCTTCAACAGCTTGAGCCGTCCGTGCCTCAAGATCTGCTTTCTCCTCGTCAATAACCATATCGCCCTCTTCCACCGCAACCTCATCACTGCCAGAAAGAGGAGCTCGACAGACACGCTTTGCACGCATCAAGGCTTCCCTTCTTTCCTTCCCTACAGCAATAGCATGTTCCCTCCTCCGGCTAGATGCTGAATTGTGCACTGAAACCAGACACAAAGGCTAACAGCTATAATGACTAGCAGCATGCTCCAAAATAAGTATGATGCACCAAAATACAAGCATTTTCTGCATATGTTGTGACAGAATCATTTTTGCTCACAGATGATTCATTCATGACAGCACAAACTTAACCTAGCATATAGACTTACTGTGTTATGTTTTTTTATCATAATGAAATAAACTATTACTGTAGTTTGAATAATAATGTATGAATTCCAGCTTTGGAATATAAACTTAAAAGACCGTGTCGCTAGAATGGAACTGAACAGCTTTCCCTAATGACTAGAAATATAGGTTTATATCTCTTTTATCCAAGGTATTAATCATAAGTGAATTTCAATTTATACTATTAGCTAGATACTCCCTAATTTTCAGGCACACGTCAAATTGTTGTTGCCCATGCCAAATCACCAGGTTTCAGCCACTGCAGGAAAATAACTCAACTGATTCGGCACCTTGATTGCCTACTAACGACGCTACGCAAGTACGCGTAGTAAGGGGCTCTCCCCTGTTACACTAGTCAACCTTCTAATCAGCTCTACCAAACACTCCCCCCAACCTCGGTCGGGAGGCGTTTCCTCAAGTAGAAGCCCAAGCGAGGGCACTTTGAGCTCGTTGGACCTCATAACTTGAGCAAAGGAGCCGCCGCACGAGCTTAATTGGGCGCGGCTAGGGCTGGTGACACGGCCGTGCGCCGCCAGTGCCCGACGGAATCACAAAGCCGCGCAAGCGGGAGGATGCACGAAGGGAGCGAGCACGAGGTCGGACCTGACGACTTGATGGCATCGCGGTGATGCTGGTGCGGAGAAGCGGAGGACGGCGAGGCGGAGGCGCTTCCGTCGGCCATCTCTTTCTTAGTTCCGGCGGCGGAGCTCGTCGGCTGCGTCTTCGAGTTTTCCTTCCCCCGTCTCGGCGTCTCCTCTGCCCGGATTTGGAGGCTCGGCCGGGCCGGGAGCAAAGTGGAAGCAGCATGGGCCCTATAGAAACTCGAGGGGGATGCAGCATTTTTGGTTTGACCGGCCCAATCTTGAGCCTGGCCTATCTCTGCCCGTTGCATTTTTGGTTCGAACGGCCCAATCCTGAGCCTGGCCCATCTGCTCAATTCTGTCCGTGAAGGCTTGAAGTACAGGGATTCACTTTTTTTTCGAACGATGCCGGAGAGCTACATGTCATTTCCTGAGGATTCAATTCAGATTAACCTTTATTCCAACTGAACATAATTCATAAGCAAGTTCAGTCTCAGATACCGTGCAGGTTGTGTGATGTGGTCTCCGAGAAAACAACAGAGCTAAGGATAAACTGAAAGCTTGATATTTTGAACTTCAGAAATTCCAAGTCGATGGAGGACCACGAAACACAAACACACAGGTGATACAATGCAATTCAGAATCCATTACAGCAGTCGACACGTAGCACAACATGGTCACACATATGACATATCACAAACTCATTATATTTACGGACGAACAGACAAGACCACAAAGGCCAACAGCAGCAAAGGACCCATCAAAGGTAGCACAGATCCAACTATCGCAGGGCAAAGGGCAGGTGCTGAAATAGCTCACATTCCACGCCCCATAGTCTGCTCCATGGGTGGCATCATGAAGAAGACAGAGCGCCCATTGTTGAAGCCCGGATGGGGGACCCTGCGGCGCAGCTCCCGCCCCTCCTGGCAGAGGGCACAAGGGTGGCAGAGGTAGTGGGTTGCAAGGTCGCAGGCAACCTCTAGGTGCTCGCGCTTCTCCTCGTCCTCAACCAGGCTGCCGCAGCACCCACATTGCCTGGTGAAGGCCTCAAAGCTACCCTGAACAGAGTACTCAAAGAAGTGTGTCAGCACATTACTTGAGACAGATCTAGAGAGCTGAAAATCCAAACAGAGTCAAGACAACACAAGCCACAGTCATAATTGCTACTCCCAATTCAGAGTATTTTATACAAATTTCAATTATAGAAATATACAGGCACACTGATGAATGGAAAATCGTACAAAAGCTGGGCAGACAGAAACACTTGCCTCAAGATTGTAGCGGCGACGAATAGCCGTACGAGTGGGATGAGAGAACCATGGGGCTAGGCAGTTCCACCCAAAGAGAGAGTTTCCAAGCAAATAGAGACCGGTGTAAGGCAAGCAGCTGTTTGCAAAAGTGCTTTGTCCAGCCGCAAGCCTCTCAACATTACTACCATACAGCACACACGGTGCTACGCTTCCAAGAAGACCTGATAACATCCAAATAATATGTAGTTAGTACTTGGTTTAACTTCCAAATTAACAATGAAAGATATTAAATTCAAAGAGCTACATGAAATTGCAAAATACAAGGAAAGCACAGGCTGTCATTTTGTGAAGTGTGCATACTATGAGAAAGGAAAGTATAAGGTTCAACTGATAATTTCATGGAAAAAGTCTAGATTACCCCCTCACCTATGAGGGTTGGACTACATAACCCCCCAACCTATGAAACGGTCCATGGCAACTGTTAGCAATAATGCTACTGCAGATAAAGTTACCTGCTCTTTCCTATCCCCTGGCTTATATCACATGCTTTCACAGGATTAGGAGCACTACATGCTGTTGTACCTCTAAAAGTGCAATTGTGATCAATACAATGCCTGCCGAACCTCAACCAATTCATGGTTTCCAGGCACAACATTCAGACTAAGAAATGATAACTAAATCTGATAGTGAAAAGATTTACTGGAAATTTCAGAGAATAGTCAACATACAAATGTAACTATTATTCACCAAAAGTATACAGCAAGAATCCGGCCATAGAATGTCGGCTAAAGCTAGAAGGAAAAAAACAACAAAATAAACGGTAGGTAGTTGAAGGGGATAATCTATCACGACTTTGACATGGATCAAATCAATTATTGTAGGAGCAGACCAGCAGTTGTTGGCTGAAGAGACAATTTAATTCGTCCATTAATTGCACAGGCCAATTAGGACAGCAGCGTCAATAGAAAATGTCCATCCCCTAATTGCATGTGTCGAATACAACAGCTCTGTAAAAATTTAGCTTGTCCTGTGCAAGTCAATAATTAGAGGCTAAGATGTTAAATTTGTCTAGCTCTAGCACCCTTAAGAACTTCTAGTTTATTAGTATCAGATTAGTGGTATCATGCAGTTATTTGCAAGTTCTCAAAAATTGTACAAGATGCATCCTATTCAAGGAAAATTAATTTAATCCCAAAATGGATCATACAGAGTCTTTTACTCCTATCACCTCTACGGCTCTACAGCAACAATTTGCCAGCTAGAAACAACTACTTCCACAAGAAAAGTGCTCAAATTGCTAACACCTGTCAGATACTATGAATAGTTATGTGTGCAAATTGATGTTATCAGGACTTGCTATGCATTCCATACTAGGTATTGATAGGCCAAACACTTCAAGTTAACAAAAATCCACAGCAGCCCAATCCAATTAAGGCTGTTATTTTGTGAATTGTGTATACTACGAGAAGTATAAGGCTCAACTAACAATTTCACTGAACAAGTTCAGATTTCAGAAATCATCAATTATAGCAATCATTAGAAATAATGCTACTACTGCCAGCTTCACCTACTTCTTCCAACCCCCATGGCTTAAGATCGCGTTCTTTTAAGCTATGCGCACTACGTGCTGATCTAATGCGTGCTGAACCTCAACTCATCACGGTATCAAGGCATAAACTTCAGTACAGTATGACACTAAGGCATGATAACTAAATTTGATAGTGGAAAGACAGAGCAGCAGCCTTCATGGAATACTCTACATAAACACGGCTATTATTCACCAAATATATGGCAAGAATATGGCCATAGAGTATCAAACAAAACTAGCAAAATTACAAACTATGGTAGGTAGTTGAAGTAGTTGAAGGGGGTAAACTATCACGATTTTCACATGGCTCAAACGAAACAAGTCAGGATCAATCAACAATTAGGAGAAAATAATCTGTTGTTGGCTGGTCAGGAGTCAGGGCAGCACTTCAAATAGAAAAATTAGCTCCCCTTAATTGCAGTATTGCACAAGCCAATTATTACAACAGTGTCAACAGAAAATTCACCCCATCCCCTGGTACATGTCAAATATGACAGCTCTGTTGAAAAGTCAGCTAGCCAAGTCAATAATTACAGCTAAGATGGAAATTTACCTAGCACCCTTTAGAAATATAATAGTTTGTGAATATCAGGTTAGAGATTCCCGTCACTTAGAAAAAAGTGAGCCACTGCTCATACAATCGTTTGCATGTTCCTAAAATGTTGCACAAGGTGCATCCTTGTCAAGGAAAATGAATTAATCCTAAAGTGACTTATATAGAGTCTAGTACTCAGTCCCATACGACCTTAACAGGGACAATTAGCAAGCTACAAGGGACCATTTATAGACAAGACAAGGGACCACATTGCTAAGATCTCTCTGATATCATGGAATAGATTATAGATATGTATGCAAATTCATATCATCAGGTCTGTTTGCCATGATTTCATACTTGGCATTGGTAAGCGAAACATTAACAGAAATTCACAGCAGCTCAATTCAATTTAATATTGCCGCAGCATCCTAATTTCTGTTCAGCGATAAAATTACGCCAATCAATTCAAACATATTCAACATAACTTGTCATAATAGTCGGTTGCATACTGAATCTAATAGCAACTAGGCCTTTCATTGTGGAAATTAGCGAAAATCTCCTAAACAATCTGCTGATTTCAACTAAAATCGAGCACGACAGAGGTAATACAACCAACAACCTGCTCCTCCCCAAGATCCCGAAACGCAAAGCCACGCACCTCTCAAAAATTAAGCACAACCAGAACAAGAGGATCTGATTCTGAGGCGAAAGGGCACGTACACACTTCGAGGTCGCTGCTGCAGAACTCGTCGTTGCGGCCGAGGCAGGAGAGGATCCCGGAGTTCCAGCTCTCCCGCGGGATGGCGTGAGCCGCGACGGGCTCGCCCATCACGACGGGCACCCCATCGGCGTAGAGCTTGGTGGCCTCCGGAGCCGGAGCCGGAGCCTGCGGGGGCTTCTCGTCCGAGGGGACGGCGGCGCCGACCGCAGCTGGGAGGAGGGGGCTCGACTCCTCCTCGTGGTTGTTGTTGTTGGCGGCACCCATGGAGATTTCCGATTGGAAGTAAAGCTACCTAACGCGAGGCGAGGCGAGGCGATCAGGCCAGCGAGGGGAAGAGGGGACTTGGCGAGGCGAGGAGGGAGGGGTCGGCGACGAACCTAAAATAAGGCGGACTAGCGGAGGAAGCGCGTGGAGACTGGAGATGATGACGTCTTCTCTTGCTTCGCTGTTAAGGGTCTGTTTGGTTGCCTGGCTAGATCTAGCCTGGCTAAGATTTTAAGCCTGGCCAGCTTTAGCCTGTCTCTAGCAATACATTTGGTTGTGTTTGGTTGGCTGGCTTAGATTAGTCTATAATGCTATAGCTCATGTTTGGTTGAGTGCATAAGTTGATAAGATTACCATGTATTTGTAAGAGGTGAAGTTACCACACCCAACAGATGAGTTGGCAGGCCGAGCATCAACGTCCTCGGCGGCCGTTGGAGCGCCGCCGCCGCCCTTCGAGCTCGGGCACGGCCGGCCGCGTGGGCACCGCCGCCGCCCCCTGTGAAGCCGAGCTCAGGCGAGCTCCGCCGCACACCCGGGCGCCGCCACCGCTCGACGCCGGCGTCGGTGAGACTGCCGAGCTCCGCCACCTCGTCGTGCGGCCGGTCCCATCGAGCGCCGCCGCTACATGGCCGTCCCTCCATCGCGCGACCAACCGAGCACCTCTCCCAACGGATCCAGCTATGCGGCGGCCAAATCGAGGGGATTCATGACCGACCATGGAGCTGACGACGGAGAAGGAGCTGCGCCAGCGCCGCCTGGATCTCCCTCCCTCCTCCGCCTCCGCCTCTGGCGCCGGCCAACCTCGCAACCCGCCGGACCACCCTTGCCTCCTCTCCTCTTTCGCCGGCGTTGACCGATTCGCGTCTAAATCAAGCTTTGTTGCAGCTTAATCTAGCTTCGCCGGCCACGATAGAGCTCCGTTATTGCATCTGGGAAGGAGCCATGGAGCTGTCCATGAGGCGGTGGTCGTCGGCGTTGTTCCCAGCCGCCGCGGCGTCGGCCGGCGGCCGGCTTGCTACTGCTGCTGCTTCCGGCGTGGCGGCGGCGGGTCTGGTTGTGATGGTGGAGGAGGTGGTGGTGGTGGGGCGCCCGGGACGGCGGCGGCGGGGCTGGGCTACTTGCCGGTGGTATGGGCGAAGCGGTGTCAGAGATAGAGGGAGGTGAGCAGAACCGAATGCTGCTGCTGCGCGTGCCTACGCCAAGCCTGGCTTAGCTACTACGGTGAATTTCTGCGTGCTAGCTAAGCCAGGCGGAGGGGGTACTTTTGCACTAGCTAAGCCAGGCTAAGAGCCCTGTACAGGCAACCAAATGCCATGAAACTGCATTAGCTAAGCCTGTCCAAGCTTTAGCCACCCAACCAAACACCCCCTAAGAGATTAAGAGAGAGCGGCGAGAGGACGACGAGACGGGGGAAGGCGTCTGCTGTCGTGCTGAACCCGTCTTCTCCACAGGAAAGCGGATTTTAGGTCGTGCGCGTGCGCTGCATCGTCCTGGCATTCGTGCAGCTGACAACTGGGCCCTCGCCATTCGCTCTGTCATTCGGTTGGTATGTTGATGGGCCGGGTTTGGAAGGAGGCCCAGCCCAGCTAGGGTTCTCTAACATTCCAGGTCCTTCGCAGCATTGCTCCTCCTTCCTCCCCCGACGCGACGCCGTCACGCCGACTTCCTCCCCGGACCCCGGTGATCACCGGAACCCTAGCTCCGGCACCTCTAGCGCCCGGCTGTAGTCTATCGCTGTGCGTCGCCTCTCCGATTTCCTCGCCGGATTGGTTTCTGGTTGGGATGGTAAGCAACTACCCTCCTCGCGCTTCCTCTGCCTTATTTTACTCGCGCCCCTCTTTTTCCTCGCTAAGTTGCTTCGTGCTCGCCTCATCTGTTGACGACCTTACCCGCATCTTTCTCCCCCTGTCGCCGTGGGTGCCTTGCAGCGGCGGAGGCAAGGAGCTGCCCCGGGTACCCCCAGTGCTAATGTTCCAGGGAACCCCATGTCTCCGGCCAGCGCTGCAGCTGCTGCGCCATTGCTGGCGCCTGGCGCTGTGTCGCCGCCAGGAACTCTCGCGTGGCCTCCTATCCTCATGCAAACTCCAGCGAAATAAGGCCTCAGTTAAATCGACTTGTTCAGACGCTTCCGAATCCTAGTAGCTGCAAGCCAGAAATCGTTCCTGTAATGCCGTGCTAATGAAATCAGGCATAAAACTCCCATAATTTCATTTACTTTTTCTAAAGCAAGCTCCCCCTGGCTTTCTGTCTTTTTTTTATGATATGATGTTTCGGTAGATTGTCTGTGTGACAAAGCTAGAGACATGCTAGAATGAGTTCAAATTGAAACTATATCTTAAACATTACAGAGTACATATAAACTCTATAAAAATGATGTTTGTTTATTGTGTAACCTACAAAGATAATTATTGTCGCTGTTTCATGCCTCTTACCAGTATGTGCTTATGGTCATTTGACGATATGATCCGCTAGTTCTATTTCCATTTTGATGCCTGAATATTGTGAGTACACCAGAAATGAAAGAGCTCAGAATGTGATATGCAAGAAGCTAAAGTTGCAGTTACTGCTATTTAATTATATTCATTTTTTGCAGGCAACACCACTTATAGCAGGACTTGCGGTCGCAGCAACTGCACTTGCCGGTCGATATGGCATCCAAGCTTGGCAAGCTTATAAGGCAAGGCCTATAGTTCCAAGGATGCGCAAATTCTATGAAGGTGGCTTCCAACCTACAATGAACCGAAGGGAAGCTGCGTTAATTCTTGGTGTCAGGTGAACATTCCATGAAGCTTGCATACTATCTGAATTACTGTTTTTTGTTGTTTATGTTTCTCTTGCATATGAATATTCAATTATCTAGTGCTTTTCAAATTATGTTAAGCTAGATGCAGCAAATTGTTAGGTTTTAGAAATGACAAATGAGTGTAAGAAACATACAAACACGAGAAACTTTCCCAGATCTGGTCTGGCTCCATGCTATCTGTCATGGGAATTTCGTCCATGTACTACTTTAGTTAGGTGTCCAGATGCCTTGGAAAATGCTTTTATAGTTCATTTGACATAAGTATTGTGGTAATACAGCATATAATATAATTATGAAAATAAAACAGTTCATGGTACACTATAAACCACAGTACACACATAGTATTGGTAGCTGCAAGTTACCATGTGTGTTTTATGGTGCAACTCCTACATTACTTTCCAACTGGACAAATTGCAACTAAACCACAGTACACACATAGGATTGGTAGCTGCAACTCCTACATTACTTTCCAACTGGACAAATTGCAAATAAGGCAAATGGAACTTTACTCCTTCCAAGTAAGGGGTAATTCTGATAGGAAAGCTTTATTAGAACAAACACAACTGCTACCTTTGGACAATATTAATTCAAACGCAAGATTCAACTATTTAGAATATGTAGTCGAGCATAGGGCTTGATTAGTCTTGCTTTGTTAACAACTAGTGTATGAGGAGAGTAGCAAGAGTATAGGTCAAACTGGCCGGTGGAGCAAAGCATGCAGAGTGAGATAAGATAAGCAGCACCTTGGTGGTATATGGGATGAGAATATATCTAGGCTTAAGTTCTTAATCTTAAATTGTAACTGCCTATGTGTGGTAAGACGCTGCCCCTTTTTTGGACCAAATCACATAATACATTATGCTTATGGATATCTTGTGGCCCCATGGGTACACTAGTATGGAGTATACATAACATCCCTATATCACCTCTTCGGGCACTGCTAATTGTGGGTTTGTTTGTCACTAGTGGCTCTTTGGATATAAAGTATAAACATCCGACATTCTTTTGTGTACTTGTCTGGTTATTGAATAGAAGAGCTGCCCCTTTGGTAAGTGTTGGGAACACAGCTTCAGAGTGACTACACTGGTGTTTTTTATAAGTTGTCATTCCCAGTCTAGTTAAATGTAGCGTGGAGATGAAACATTCCCTGGCAAATTCAGTCTCTGTTGCAACAATTTTTTTGTTTGTTTTCCACTTCGTCCAAAATAAAAGTGTGCTTTTTTTTCAAGTGGATGAGGTTTAAGTGTTCGATTAGTTGTGCTTCTTCATGCCAATATACTGCTTTAAATCCCTTGTTAGCTCTTCAAATTCAAACAGAATTTGCATATGTGCTGTACATGTCTGACCGGTCATTCTTGAATTTTTGGAAGTGTCACTCCCTTCTGTTTGTGTTGATTTTTTTCAGGGAAAGTGCCAATGCAGAGAAGGTCAAAGAGGCACACAAGAGGGTCATGGTTGCCAACCATCCGGACGCAGGTGGAAGTCATTACCTTGCTTCTAAGATTAATGAGGCGAAGGATGTAATGACGGGGAAAACAAAAGGAGGTGCGTCGGCCTTTTGATTGGAGAACGATTAATGTATTCTTCTGCCAGAAGGATATTTTTTGTACCTCCACACTTGGCATTAGAGGATAGACAGAAATCTCTGTGTTATGAAAATTTCTGGACAAAGAATATTTGATATTTTTGGAGTAGGTTAAGTTGCTTAATATGCTATACATGAATGAAGGTGTCATTTGCCAATCCTATTTTGATAATTACATCACAATATGCTTCTTCCACAACTAATGGTATCATGTTTTGGGTTATCTTCGTCTCTCGTGGTCTCGCCATTAGACTGCTGCTGTTGGGTGGTCTCGCCATTAGACTGCTGCTGTTGGGTCACCTGTTCGTCAGGTATTAGAGTGAATCGTGGCATGTCTAGGTGCCACAGCATCTGAGACTTGGAGCAGTCGGAGGTGATGCCCTTGAGCTTGTTTTCATCTCCGAAGGGCATTTGTTGTACAATCTGGATGAAATCCTGACATCAACCCCCAAAAAACAATCATTAGTGGAATTGTCATTGGTAGGAGTACTTCCATCATCGTTGTGGGGCTCAGATTACAAACCTTAGTGCAACCTTCTGATGTGTTCCTCCTGATGGGTGATCTTTCTGAATCCCAAAGCATTGAGCTCCTGAACCCGATTCCTGATATGTTTATTTTCAGAGGTTCAGAGCTTGAGTTCCTGTTGCTTTCGCTGGTATGTACCTCACCCATGGAGGTGGAGTTGTTTTGTGTGCCATTAGTGCTTGCATCCTTTGAGTACCAGCCTGTGATTTGCGATAAGTTGCAGGTTGGTCCCTCTACTGTTATCATCTGCTCTGCTGGTGAGATTGTTGCTACCGGCCATGCTGCAAAACCTCTGGAACAAAAATTGGACAACAGATGATATTGTTTAGTATGCTGCATTTTGCTGGTTTATGTGCTTGGTGCTAGTGCAATATAATGTAGACTTGCCCAAGAAACTATTCTCCGTTGGAAATTAATCTAACAGAATTTGTCACAAAAGAAAGTTGCAGTAGAACTGCATGAGGAAGGAGACATAGGACATACCGGGTTTCCCTGAGCTCTTGAAAGAAGCGAAGGTCATAGATGCTGGAAGCACCGGCAAAATGGACGACTCCGTTCAGCCGGTGCCGCTCGATGTGGCTCAGCGCCACGTTCCTCTGGTGGTCCTCCTCGTCGCCGACGTCAGCGCCGGTGAAGTTCCCGGCGTCGTAGGTGAGGTGCCGGAACATGACCCCGGCGCCGCGCAGCACCCGGACCGCCCTCGCCGTGGCCGTCCTGTTCCGGGCGCCCACCACGATCCAGAGCAGCGGCGGCGCGACGTGCCGCAGCGTGTGCGAGAGACGCGCCAGCGACGCGTCCTGCGCCATCCCGCCGTCGGCCCGCGTGGCCGTGACGATCAGCAGGAGCCCGAGGTCGGGGACGGGCGGTGGCGCCGGCGCCAGCGCCGTCGCTGCCACTGCTGGTTGGGCATTTCTGAACGAGGCCCGGATGTTGGCGGCCGACGGGGCGCCGGTGGCGGCCAGCGGCGCGAGGGCGGTGAGGGCGCCGATGGCAAAGCAGAGGGAGAAGTGCACGGCGGCTTTGATCCATGGGTGCAGCCTCTTCTTGGACCTCTCGGCCGGCTCCATCTCCAGAGTCTGTCTAGCTAGCTAGTTTCTCTGGTCTGAAACTAGGATCTCGGTGCCGCAGGAGCAGGAGCTTGAAGCCGGAATTTGGATTGAATTTGTTTGAATGGAGAATATTGCTTGTGGTTTAGTTTATATATAAGCGAGTCGAGGCCGGGAAGTGGAGAGATTCAGTACCGAGACAAGTTGACTACCGACGTATTCGTGGCTAACACGACTGAATTTGACAAGTTGTAGAATGTCAACCCTCAAGAGTCAACAAAATGTCGGTGAGCAACATACTGCACTGCATCTTCGAAGATTACTATCTTCATTACGATTCGTGGACGTCAAGACCATTTGAACATTTTGCAACAGTAAGAATGTAAGATCAATGCACAGCATATTGCATTTTGGAAGAAGAGAGCTACGGAGTACTCCGTACTTTCAAGTGCATTGGTAAGTAGTACATCAGAATCCAATCACTGGATGATCTGAACATTCCCAAACATACAGTTGCAGCCATGAAGCTCAGCTGATGAACTCTCTCTGTCTTATAGGTGGTGTTTAGATGTTAGAATTGGGAGGTTGAATTTGAGAGTAAGATGTCACATCGTAATCATTGCGCCACTGTAGCATTTCGTTTGTATGTGCAAAAAATTGTCTAAAAATTGATTAATTAGGCTCAAAATGTTCATCTCGCAGGGTACAACAAAACTGTGCAATTAGTTTTTGATTTCATCTACATTCAGTACTCCATGCATATTATGACATTTTGATGTGATGGGAAATCTTCTTTTTGTATAGTGTATTTGGGAGTAACTTTTTGAAAACTTTTGGAAACTAAACAGGGCCATAGCGAGCTAATTAAAAGAGGAGGTGAGCCATACTTAAGCAAGCAGGATTAATGCATGGATCAGTCTGAACAAGACGATTTGAGTAAAAATTCAGATGTCAATGGCAGAAAGATACCAAAATGGCAAAATAACAGTCAGGAAATGCAGAGTATATGAAAACACACCAGGCATTATATTGGATCAGACACATGGGTTCTTATCAGTTTTTACATCTCTTCTCAAAAGCTTACTGACTATTGGAACCACTGATGGAATTTTATCATGGTACTGTCAGTCTGTAACGACATGAAAAGCTCACTGAGAAATGTCGATCACTCAATTTCCACCTTGGCTGATCAATGAATCGCATGTTCATATACACACACATGAAAATCGAATCTGAAGTTCTCCAGCAGCAACAAGCTAAGCAAGTTTTGGGTAAAGCTGGGAGCGCACAACACAAGCAGGAAGGCCAACAGAGGCAGCCTGCGGTCACGCGCGCTCCAGAATCATCCAGGTCTCGAAGATCTCACACAGCACGGCGTCGCGCATCAGCCTCACCGCGTCCTTGGCCTCGCCGAGGCTGCGCCTGGCGTCCTGCACGAGCTGCCTCGCCGCCGACCGCCACCCCTCCCGGCGCGGGGACTCGGTGGAGCGCCACCGGAGGAAGTCCTCGGCCGCGGCGGCCGCCGACGCGGCGGAGCTCAACCGGAGCAGCGCGTCGTGGGCGTGGCGGACGGCGGCCTCCCGGAGGTCGATCCACCGCTTCCACGGCGCGTCGTGGTCGGGTGGTTTGACTCCGATCGTCGCGTCGTCGCCGCCTTCGTCAGGTTGGTGGCCGAGGCGCGCGTCGTCGTTGTCGTCGCCGCCGTCGTCAGGTCGGAGGCCGAGGCGCGCGAGGTCGGAGGCCGAGGCGCGCGGCGCAGACGACGAAGACGTGTCCGGCCTCGGCGTGGAGCGCGACGAGGCGCGTGATCTCGCGGAAGGCGACGGGGAGGTGGCCCTCGGGGGCCAGCACGCTGGCGAGGAGGTCAGCCGACTCGTCGAAGCCGGCGGGCGCGCCATCCTCGATGCTCGCGGTGCCTTCGCCGCCGCCGTTGTTCACGGGGACCCCACAGCGGAGGCTGGCCGGGCTGCCGCAAGTGGCCTTCAAGGGTACGCCGCCTACGCTGCCATCGCCGCCTCCGGTGGTCTCCACGTGGGCGCCGACGCCGTGCTCGCCTCCCTCGGACTCGGTGCTCCCCACGGCGTCGCTGGCGCCGCGGTCTCCGCCTCGGGCCGTATCCGAAGGCGGAGACGCGGGGTCGTCGGAGTCGTCGAATCCCCACTTGTCCCCGGCGAGCAGTTCGCGGGCGCCCTTGATGGTCGTGACGGCCTTTTCCGAGGTGCCGACGAGCAGGAGGGTCTCTGGCACCCTCCAGGCCAGATCCATTAACCGCCGCTCCTCCTCCATTGCCATGGAGTGGCGTGCCGAGTCCTCTCTCTTTTTCTCCATCCCCTTCTGCTGCGCGCAATGGCGGTGGACGAGCGGGGTGAACAAAGAAGGAGGCGGCGCCGCGGCGGAGGCGGTTATTTGTATGGAAGGTGGATACGACAGCGGCGGCATTAATTAATGGACTCCTTGCGCCGGAAGCCGCCGTCCCAAGCACGGGTCACTCCGGCGCAGGGGCGTGTCTTGGTTCACACGCTTCGGCCAAGATTTTTGACCGTCCAGCTAAGGGAATGTGGGGTCCCTGCTTGGCCCCACTTGTCATGGAGGGTGGCCAAGGAGATCTCGTACTGGTGGACTCCGGTGGACTTGCCAGGCTGGCCATTGCCGGCGTGAGGCGGTGCGGGTTGCGGCTATTTAAACCTCTCCCGAAACGAGCCGCCGAGAGAGAGAGAGAGAGAGAGAGAGAGGCAAACAGGGATGGCGAGCAGAGAGATGGGGATGGAGATGGAGTCCACCTGGAAGTCCCTGTTCCAGCGGCGGCTGGTCCTGGCGGCCACGCACTGCAACAGCGCCCACGGGCTCCTCCGCGGGGTGCTCGAGGTCGTGGACGCCGACGTGCGGAACCGGGGCCGCCACGAGGGGCCCTGCGCGGAGGAGGCGCAGCGCGCGCTCGAGGGCGCCTCGACGGAGCTCGGCCTCGCGCTCGCCAGCATGGGCGCGGCGCGCCACCTCGCGCTCCGGGGCGGCGCGCCCTGCCCGAGCGCGCCGCTCGAGATCTG
>OAMR01000069.1:3168317-3188768 GCA_900205405.1 Echinochloa crus-galli
CGGCGAGCTTGCAGCTTCGCTTCGCGCCTCCTGCAGCGGGAAGCGCAGGGCGAGCAAAATTGGGTCGCAAGGTGTTCACGTCCATGGGTTTCTGGCTCTAGCTATTCCGCGGCGGCATGCTAGGTTAGTAGGGTGTACGCGTTCTCGCCGTCTCGAATTTTCTCCTCGGCCCAGCGCCCGGCGGTGCACGAGCGATGAGAAGTGCCGTCCTCACCGCCGTGTGGCGAGGTCGCCCCGTCCCATCGCGCGTACACCCCGCTGGTTCGAGGAGAAAGTTGGAGACCGAAACACCCAGCATTCGTCCTTGCGCGAGCTCTCCATACCCCGCGCCAACGCATGTAGATGCCTGATAACTTAGATTTGTGGTTGGTTTTTCTGTCGACGGCGGGAGTGATGCTCGCCGTGTGCAGCGGCAAGCGCTGGGCGGAGCAGCGGGTTTCAGTGCTAGTAGAGCCAAATAGTGTCGCCTGCACGCGTTAGGCATGCTCATCGCCGAGAGCAGCGTCATGATTGGAGGCCGCCGTGATCATCACACCGGATCGGCCCTCGGACGTCGGAGACTACTACGACACCGCCGTCAAGATCATCGAGTATCTGAGGGCGATCCAGAGCGGCCAGGTCCCGGAGGCGACGCACGGCACGCAGCAGCCGCCCGTCCCGAACCCTTTCGCCTCAATTCCCGTGATCGATGAGTCGAGATTAGAGATGGGCCGGCCTTGGTACGTCACGGTGGCCATGGTGACCATCGCCGCGGGCGCCGCCTACTTTGTCTACCGTCTGGTGAGAGGAAAACATTCCCAGCTCTGAATTTAGTGGGTTGGGCCGATGGGCGGACTGGGTTGCTATTTTGGGGGGCCCAGTTTCTGATGGGTTTAACTTGTGCTGTGCTGCTGCTGCTGTTGCAGGAAGGAGGCCGCCGCGTACCAGAGGCGCCTCTCACAGCCGGCGGGGCTTCGGACGCTGCTCCCGCCCCCGGCCGCCGCCGCCGCCGCCGCCGCCTCTCCTCTCGTCGTGACTGCCCTTGGTGTGCACTTCGCCACTACCGCCTCCCACATGTCTACCACGGCTCTACTGGAGGCAGGCCCTGTGTCCCTCGCCCTCGCTGGGATACAACAAGGTAAACACAATCAATTCGTTATCCTTGCTCAGATCTAATGCGTAGAGGAAATTGGATAATAAACTTGTCAAATCTTCCAACAGTTGAAGGCTTTGCAGCTATTTTCCCCCCACCTCCGCCCCCCGCTTCTGCTCACCGGATTCCCCCAATTGGTTAGTGTTTTTGGAACAATTTATTTAGCTTTTTGGGCATCATCAGTAGTTTTTTCGATGCTCAACACCAAGATAGATTTATCTTATTATATCTTTATTACAAAATTGTAGGATTTATGCTTGCTACACTTCTGGCTGTTGCTGTTCCATCTTCTGAGGATTAGCAGGTAAATGTACTATTTGTGCAATGCCACTTCTCTTTGGGAAATATGTAGCCTGTGCTGTAAAATAAAGTGCTGTTTGTATTTGGCAATACATGGACTTGTGCCCACATTTTGTATAGTTTCTTTACTGATTAGAATTTACTCGCTTCTGTAATGTCTTTACTTTACCCAGGCCTAGTTGTTTTTCTTTCTACCATCGTACGAGTTAGGTTGCTGGATTGATTTTGTTTGTATCCTTTATTTTGGTTTTACAAAGCAAAATGTCAGACTAGAAACAAACCCCCCAGAAACTTTCTAGTGGCTTTAGCATAATAATATAAATATTGATCATATGCCCTATTTGGACACCTTGATTTATCTGTTTGCTGCTAATAACATATAAGATGAGCAAGTTTGCTTTTACTAGCTGAAATGATATTAGAATTACTATTAGTGTGTTATGGGTTTTGCAGCATGGTAGTGTATAATTTTTGTTCTTGGCCTAATATGTCTCTTTGTGTGATCTGTAATGCGGTTAATACCTTGGAATCCTTCTCCTTAATATTGCAAGTAGTAGCTTAATGTAGACACGACACTTCTGTTTCACTGGGGTAGACCTTGAACAGCAAGATTTTAGATGTTTAATGCACAATAATACTCAATTTATTTCATCTAAATCTGTTGTTGCAATTTCAGGTCTCAATGGCAAGATCTTTGACAGCATACAGCACTTTTGGCAGCAAGCAAAATGATGATGAAGTCTTCAAATATCTAGTGTACATATTACTAATTGTAGTTTCTTTCCTTTAGGGATATGGCACCACCCCCTGAACCATCTGCTGAGGCTGAGGCAGATGGCCAAGCTGATGAACCATAGATACATAGCTTCCATAGGTGTTCTGGCAATTTTTTCTAAACATGTGGTGTACAGTCTGGATTTTTCGTTTAGGGACATCTCATATGATCCGAGTAGTGTTTCAAAGCTAAGGAATTACCAGCTCAATGGTATGAACAAGCTTGTGTAGTTCCGGTATTACTTTGTCCGTCCTGCATGCGGTTTTGTCCGAGAGAAGTTTTTATCTTGTGCCGCAAGTCGATCGATCTACTAGCTAAGACAAATGGAGTCCAACTTTGGTTTTGCTGGTTCATTTCATGTTCATGCAGTCTTATTTTCAAATTTAAGTTGTTCATATAATTGCATTTACTATATTCTAAAAAATAGCATTACATGTTTAGTTTGATGCACATATGCTCCTGTTTCATGTTGTTTTTGTTACTCCAGGCCATGAATTGTTCCCTGCCAGGTTACTGGTCTTATTTGTTCCTGCAACTTCTCAAATATGCATGAATTGAAATACATAGGATTCATGTACGCCTCAATGTCATCATATTGTCAGTGAAAGCTTTACCTCAGTTGTACTATATGCATGCTTAATTTCGTGCTTGTGTATGCAGTCAAAGCTATTTCTGTTATATACATTGGTGCTGCTAGTTCATTTCATGGTCGTGCAATCTTATATTTCATAGTATTTGGTTTACTATATTTCGAAAAAACAACATATTACCTGTTTCGTGCGATTCACATATGCTCCTGGTGTTGTTGATTACTTCACTCTATGCTCTGAATTCTTTCCTGCCACATAATTGGTTTTGCTTGTTCCTGCATGTGGAATTATGGCCCAAATAAACATAAATTTTATATTCGCATAGGATTCATATAAACTTGAATTTCATTATATTTACAGGTGCAACATTACAGTCATTTATAGTGTTTTCATATGTAATTGTTATTTATTTCTATAGAAATAATATCTTTCTCGCCTAAATAGGTGTTCACGAATACTGATTATAAGAAACATTGGGCCAATCTGTTATATTTTCCCGTGATTTTTATGTTCCTTTTCATATGGCAGGGTTTATTAGAAGAACTTCTCTAAATATCCGTCTCCAGTTTTTTTCAAAAAAAGTTTGGCAAATGCTGATCCGTTAGATTGTGCTTTGACATCTGTGTCGGCAATGCCGTATTTGTTCTCTCCTACGCGGGCGTTAGCGGGTGTGCTCTTGGACCCATAACCCGAGCGAACATTTTGAAATCCATGCGGTCTCATATATTTCCAGCGCACCGTTTAGTCTTGACTCCCCCATTTCCTTTCTCTTCTCTTAATTTCTTTCCTCCATCTCTTCCTTTCCTAAACTGGGGCTCCATCTTCCCTGCCGGAAGATTAGGCGTTCATCTTCCCATCCGTCTACTGAGTTTTTGTCTTCCCCTGTCACTGCAAGTGGTGCTGTCCCTGCTATTAATCTGTTCTAAATCTTATGTTTTTTGTGGTGTATTTGATCTGCAGCTTGATCTGATTTTTGGTGCTGGATATAGGAATGTTGTGATTTGTTGTTTCGTTTTTATTTTCTGATTATGATGTATGCAGGTCAGCAGGTGGTTCGTGATTCTTTTCCCCAGTCATTGTCGCGGTCCACAAACGATTTGGCGGCGCTCTGTGTTGGATGCTGTTTGTCTTTAGCCTTCGCTGTCTGGAGCGGCCACATCGACACCTAAGACCATCTTTGTCAACGCCTTGAGCTCCTTCCCCTCCTCCACGGTCCTCCATGTGTTGTCTTCCATATTTTTTTAGTGATGTTGTCTGTTCTTTGTTGTTCAGGCTGAAGGAGATCTACGGCTGACACTACTACTACTCGAGTTGTGTGTTGTCCAGTTGGGAGTTCACCCGAGGTTTGTCCTCCATGTCTGCATGCAAAAGGGGAGGGGAAATGAAATGAAAAGCTGTCACACACCAGTAGCAAGATGAGAAATGCGCTTTTTATTTGTAAGCCACCTGCTAACTCTTTGTGTGGTGTTGTACGTTGTGAAAATTGTAGGTTGGTTGGCTGTATGGCCAATTATGGTACTTCTTTCTTACCTTGTTTGGTTTTGTTTAGGTGGGAAGAAGAAGGGCGGTGTGGTCAGGGTCATAGCGAGCAGATGATTGAGATTAGTCTTCTTACACATTCAGATTATGTCCCTTTATTAGTTGTTAGTATTTATTTTCGTGAACTTTCAGATTACAAATCTTACCGTACTCATGTACTGCTCATTACTGGATTGGTAATTATTCTAGCACTTGATAATGTGGTGACATATTGGTGTTTGAAGTGAAGAATTTTTTTTTGTTATTCTTACTGATATTGTGTGAGCCTGTTAGACGATCGGCATGCCAAAAGGATGGTAGCAGGGATCATTAGATGGTAATAAAGTCCCACCCTGTCAGTCAATCAGTATGTAGGTTGCACGTATAAGTAGGTGAAGTACTCAACTACCACTCACTCATTTTAATCTGTTCCTTTTGGTTGAGAAATTCTGCATCTGATGACACTGGTTACCTAGCTTTTCTGTTTATATTAAACTACACTGTGTTTTAGTGTACGCCCTTTTACACTGTGTTTTAGTGTGTATGCTTGTTTTATTTGATTCCAGAATATGGCTAAGTCTTAGATTTATTTTATTTATATTTCACCTATATTGTTGTTACATCAAAATTGATATGTAACAGTAGTTAAACATAAGTGTAACGCAACCTAATTTGATTTGAACTCATTGCCTCATACTGTGTTTATAGATTATGTTTTTATCTCATCTGAATTTTTGTATCCAACTAGGTTTCTAGGTTTGATATGATATATTGTATCTAATCTTCTGATTTGTTGTTAGCAACAGTGCATTCTAGGTCTGATTAAATGTAAATAATATTTGATTATAGTATACATGTAGCAGAGTGAGTTCATTCACTATCCACAAGTACATCAGTGATTTAGTTTTTATCTATACCGTACGACTTGAGTAGCAAGCCGCCGGCTGCTGTAGCTCTGATTATGTTTTCTATGTGAAGGAGAGACAATACCAGTTGTTGTTGCTTCTGTGTTAATTAGATTGATAATTACAGTGTGAAGCATCAGGTTCATGGGTTCCATGAGGTCTGCATAATTTACTTTTTAAATTTCTGTAGTGTCCCTAATTTATTTGTTCTGTTAATGTTCAATAGGTTTTCCTGCCTTTATTTTGTCGTAGTAGAGAGACACTTGAGGTTGGTTATTTTTTATTGCATTGTCCCTAGGTTTTTACTTCACATGTTAGTGCGTTTCTATGATGCATTTCTGTTATTCCTGACTTTATTTTTGAATGTTGTATGTATTTCTTTTTGTATTTTTGATAATGTTTTCAACATGGCATCTAATAACTTATTTGTTAAATATATGTGGTTGACATTCTTGTTTCATGAGTTGTTATGGTCTACATGTATTCTTATAGAATGAGAGTCAAGTTTTTATACATGTGAAAATCTGTCTATTTGTCATGTAATTTATCCATTCTTGTACTTTTATAATTCACATGGGAACTGTGATCCAGCGTTATAACTTAAGGGGTCTTAATTTAAAGTTTACAGTTGTATGTACCTAACTTATTATAAAATTATAAGTGAGCTAATTTGAGGTGGTTTTTGGTGTTTTCACAGCTTATGCTACTTGTCAATAAAGTTACAATTAGTTTGACATGACTGGATGCACATGTGTTTATTGTTGTGTGTGTAGATTCTATGTGTCGAATGGTTGTAAAATTTATAAGGACTGGATGCACATGACTGATTAGTGCTTATATATGCAATTTACTCGTATAGTTTAATCACTAATGAATGATGCTCTAAATCTTTTGAAAGCTTAATATGACTTTTACGTAATATAAGTTGCAAGTAAAGGTTTAAAAATGGGCTGCACTCTTTATTTTTGGTATTGCTTACTATTTTGTGAACATTTACCTTAGTCTTGGGAATGCACTAAGGGTTTTCTTATTGCAGTTTGGTGTTGCTATTCTATTTGCATATTCATTCTGCAACTTGGGTCTGTGTGTGTAGTTTGTATATGTGGCTTGGTTTGGTTGTGCCCTAGTGTTGATGCTATACATACAAGTAGAATAAAATCTTCGCAACTATGTCTTCTGGTTGATTTGAATGTGCTTCTCATATTTTCATGATTAAGTTTATCTGCAATTTACCTTGGGCATTTAATATAATTTGTTGCACTAGTTATAATCTATTTCAATTGAATTTATTGTAGTTTTCCACATGTAAATTCCTCTGATTTTGACTGCAAGTAGTCTTTTTGTTGAATAAGCAGGACATGATTGATCTGTGTGTATGAGAAACCATTTTAGTTAATATATGTTTTGTGATAGTTTACTATGTGGATATTAAGTTTGTTGTGTTGTGCCTAGTTTCATTTCACCCTGAGTGTTTTTCTTATTTTTAGGGAGAATTTTCATTGCCCCTAAATTTGTAGAGAAGACTGAATCCTAGGATTAAAAAGTACATAAATCTGTGTGTGAAACAGAAGGTGAATCCTTCTACCGCTCAAAACTGATTACCGATTGGTTGAAATGGGAAACTGATGAAATTTCCGCCACTCAAAACTGATTACCAAATGATTGGAATGTGAAACAATTATGATTTATTTGTCTATGTTGTAGTCCTTATTTTCCTTCACTATCTTTTGCAAGCATGTATATCTCATTTTTGTTCAATGGCTGACGCTAAAGGTTCTGACAATTGACATGTTTATGATGTTCTGACCGGACTTGATTGTTATGTGGTAAGATCAAATTGTTATTGTTGTTACTCGTGATGATGATCCTTTGTTTACCATTACTATTTGAGAATGGACATTACCTTGTGATGATAGAGCTATTTGTAATTTTAGGCAGCTATACTAGTGTGTAATTTCATCAACCAGTAAGAATAGAGTTGTCATTTGTGTAATATTACAGCAGAGTTATCCTTTGACAATTTGAATAAAATGTGAACAGAGAAGTTTGTGCATGCTGTGTTGGCGGCACAATTTATTCCTAGTGGATGTTGGGTCATTTCCGACCCGTCAACTCTTGTTTACCCTGTTAACAAAAGGCTGACAGATTTGTTAGTTAAAACCTATCAGAATTTTGTTGTTGACATGTCTCTATGTGATTGGGAAAAACCTTGACAGATAAAATCTGTCGACAGATAGGTAGACAGTCCCTTATCAGAAACTCACTCAATTTGCTAATTTATTGACCATAGAGAATATATGGCCAATCCGTTATATTTTCCTGTGATTTTCATATTCCTTTGCATATGGCTTTGTTCTGTAGGAGCCAACTCAATTTGCTACTTTACTGATCACAGAAAACATTTGGCCAATCTGGTATATTCTCATATGCTGTTAACATTCCTTTGTATATGTTTTGGTTATTATAGGAGCTCACGGAATTTGATATTTGACCAACCATAGAAAACATTTGTTAATTCTTCAAAACATTGTCTTTCTATACAACAATTTTTTCACATACTGATATGTGTGTATCCTAATTTTTTGTTTCTTTAATGTGTAATTTTAGTTGACTTACATATAAAACATACTACAAAGATAGTGTGTGCTACACCAGAACTTTGTGTAAATGATCTGTAATCCATAATTCCTTCTACTGTAAGGACACATTTCTAACAATTTGTGGTCTTCTTTCTTGTTTTCTGGGATCTAATTGTTCACTCCATTTTTTGGGAAAATTTGCTACAGGACACGCGAAATGGTGCTCATTTGCTGAGACACACCGTTGACCGTCTAATAGGCTGAGGCACACTGCAGTTTTATGCCAATTTGCTGGAAACCGCTTCGATTAAAAATAATATTTTTTATCTGGAAAGGAGAGATAACGGTGAGAAAATGTCATTTTTGCCCTTGGTCCCACTTGTCATTTCTTTCTTCTTCCTTGGTCGACGCAGTAGATCGGGGAGAATCGCAGAGCACAACAGAGGAGGCGTGGCTGAGCGGGCAACAGCACGTGGCCGAGCTTGCATTCGAGGACGACGTCAAGATCGTGGAGGTGGACAGTGGCGGCGCAGGGCGCGCGTCGCGGCGGCACGCGGCGACGTCGGGCCGCGTGCCGGCGAAGGTGTCGCCGACGCGCGCGGACGCTTAGTGGCCGGCTCGACGACGCGTCCTTCGTCTCCGCGTGCGAGCCAGGCGTCGGAGTCCGCGGCCGTGGTGGCCTCGCCGTCTCCATCGTGCTGCGAGACGAGGCCGCCGGGCGTGAGCGGCGCGCGGCGCTGGGCGTCGCTGTACCCGATGGACATGCTGCCCGGCGCGCCCCTGAGCTCCGCCGAGCGCATGGAGCGGTGCGCGTCGCGGGCGGTGGCGGCGCCGGCGCTTGCTCCCCGGCAGCGAGAGCGGGTCGTCGAGCACCGCCGGCCACCGCGGCAGCGTGCACGGGCCATGGCATGGGTGATTATTGCTAACCGAGGAGAACAGGTTAATTATTGCTCGCGCATACGGAGAAGAAGACCAGCAGCTGGGCAAATCGCGGAGCTGACTGGGAGAAAATGTTGACTCAACAATACACTTCAAGATCCACCAATATAAGTGGCTTGTGGAGAACATGAGTAACTGGAGCAGCTTGGACACGGAGGAATTCAAGTGAGGCTCGCTGTGCCTGCACGAATGTCAGGGCGACGGAGGACGAGACTGCTCGGGAGACACTGAAGGAAGGAAGGAGAAAGAAATGGCAAGCGGGACCAAGGGCAAAAATGATATTTTCTCACCGTTATCTCTCCTTCCCAGCTAAAAAGTATTATTTTAATCGAAGCAGTGTGTTCCAGCAAATTGGCACAAAACTGCAGTGTGTCTCAGCCTATTAGACGGTCAACGGTGTGTCTCAGCAAATGAGCGTCATTTCGCGTGTCTTAGCAAATTTTCCCTTTTTTAGAGTACACACATTTTTGTAATTGTGGAAAGGCGTTCCTATCATTGTGCTCCCATCAACTTCGAGAAGGGGGTTCCAATCAAGGTGTCTGTATGTTCTTTGTGCCCTTGGCCTCTTGGGATCCAAGCTGGTGCACAAGCGATCTCATGCTTGCTTATGGTCCATCTGATCACAAGAATAGAGATGTGGTTAAATCACTCTTTCTGTCCAAGAAGCATGTGGATGGTAGCCCAACTGTACCAATGTGCAGGTTCAATTCATTTCTTTTTTGTCTCAACAAATTTGCTTTTGATCATCAGTGCAACTTTATCTAAGTTCTTTTTGCTACTGTTGCATAAGCTTCCATGTTCTGTGAACGTGTGTACAATGATGCAAGATCAAGTGTGCTTTATCACTGTTGTGAATGTCAACCTTCTGCCACAATCAGATGATACCAGTCAGGAGAGGTTGATATCGGAAGATCAGTCTCTAGCATTCTTTCACAGATGGTAACGGCTCCATTTGCTATGTAAATATCAAATATGTAAATGTAAATGTAGCTATGTGATGTAAGACTTTTTTTTATCTACCATGAACCTACGATGTAGTAGTTGCATCGGATCTAGTTATCATGGCATTCTTTCCGTGTGTGAACAAATATTAATATACATATATATTTTGCCCGCAGTCAATTTAGATGTGTTCTCTTGTATGCAGTGAAATTAGAAATGTGCATGTTGCTCGTTTTGACATACGAGTGTTTTTTTTTCATATGCCATCTTTTTTGTACATGAATATGTTGCTCTATTTGATTTTAATATGACCCGCATGTTTTTTATGAGGATAAAAAGATTTTTCATTATGCTTAATTAGATGACATTACAATCCAGAGATACAACATGTTCAATACAATTGAGAGCACTCTAACCACAGACAATGTGAACACACGTCTAGCATGATGTGCCAATTCATGTGCTACTCTATTTTGCTCTCTATTGATCTTGACCAAACTAACATTTTCCAACATTCTCGCATTTTGCTATCTTTTACCAAGCTTGCATGGATTGAACGATTAATTCCTTGGTTACCTAGAGCTGTAAGACAGCTTGAGCAATCAGATTCCAGAATCACCAGACCCTGCACCAGCGATGGGCCAATAATAAGCCCTCCTTACATGCAAGGAGTTCTGCTTCTTTCGCGGAGGAGCAATGAAACAAGCACTTCCATGCAGAGACAAGGACACATATCCATTGTGATCCCGAATTATGACACCTGCGGAGGCTTTCCCTGTCATTTCGATATAACTTCCATCAACATTAATTTTAATCCATCATTCCTCTGGTGGTCGCCATAAGAGCTTGGTCATTTGCTTCTCCTTAGACACTTTTTGCTTCTGACTTCTTGAAGAAAACGTTAAGGGGGCCTTCCTTTCGTATCATCTGTAATGTTGTGTTGTATTTGAAATAGAGTTCTTTGCAAAGCTCTTAAAGCACAAGCGAAGGCATCAATTGAAAGACATCCTCCTCCATGTGTCACAGAATGCGACCGCTCCAATTACGCCAAAAGATTAGGATCTCCGTAGAGCGCTCTTCCTCGGATAAGCGATCTAGCAACTGTAGAAACAGTCTGGACATGAGAATTGGAATTGAGAATCCTCTGGCACTGGCCAATCTGACCGCATTACTTCCAAAATAGCTCGGGAATGAGGGCAAGCCACCACTGCATGGTAAATTGATTCAGATTCCATACCATAGATATTACATGTATATCCTGTTTCAAGATATTCCTAGCCTTCTTATTAACGTTAGTTGGGGGACTGTTTCTTGCCATGCGCCATGCAAAGATTCTGACTTTGGGAGGAATATCTGCTTTCCATATATGCTACCATAAGCATCTTCGACTTTTATTCTCCAAAAGAGAGAATGAAATTGGATGAAAATGTCACATCGGACACTGTAGCACTTTTCGTTTGTTTGTGGTAATCGTTGTCCTACCATGACCTAACTAGGCTCAAAAGATTCGTCTCGTCGTGTACATCAAAACCATGTACTTAGTTTTTTATTTACCCACGTTTAGTACTCCATATACGAGGAGAGAGATTTGATGTGATAGGTGAATAGTAAAGTTTGGAGAGAGAAAGTTTGGCTTTTGAAGGGAACTAAACAGGGCCACAGCTTGAAGCATGTGCCTCAAGAGTGCTCAGATTCGGTGAAAGTTTGTCAGCACTTTTGACTGAAAATATGCCAGAGCGCTCAACGGCCCTGTTTAGTTCCCGGTCACATCGTCAAACTTCTAAAAATTCTCTCTCCAAACTTCACTATTCATCTATCACATCAAATCTCTCTCGTCATGCATGGAGTACTAATCGTGGGTAAATAAAAAAACTAGTTACATGGTTTTGATGTACACGACGAGACGAATCTTTTAAGCCTAGTTAGGTCATGGTAGGACAATGTTTACCATAAACAAACGAAAAGTGCTACAGTGTCCGATGTTACTTTTTTACTTCACTTTTTACCTTTTTCCAGGAACTAAACACCCCCTATATCTTCTCTACTATATAAGAGCTTAATTTTTTAGGATCTCTTCAAAATTCGCTGGAACAAAAAATTGTTGCAAAATGTCAACCTTCCATTCCATTCGCTCTTCGTCAATGAGTTTAGACACCCATTTTAGCCTTAACTGTTGTTTTCTTATGGTTGGTCTCAAATAAAAGTCTCTTGGAATCCCATTATGACGCCAAATACGAATATGTTTGCCATTCCCAACACTCCAAATAATGTCTTTTTTCAATAGTTCAATACCATAATTGCGCGCCATATATTGGATATGCATTACGTCTGGAACAAAGACTATTTGGGAAAAATAATAGCCCCCAAGCCTGGCGTGCCAACAAAGCTTGGTTAAAGAGTTGAAAGTCCCTAAATCTCATACTCTCATCCTCACCGCATCAATAATATCTAATCATTTGCATAAGATCATCGTAGAGGCCTTTAGGTAGCTTAAAGACAACCATCGTATATGTGACAAGGGCTTGTGCGACTGATTTTTATCAAAACTTCTTTTCCCGCCATTGATAAATTCTTGTCACTCCAATCAGGTTGGTGTTTAAATGCATAAAAAAGAAAAAAAGTGCCCCACCTGGGGCTATACATTAGCAAAAGCCACTACACACCACTGAGCTACAAGTTGTTTTGTGAGTATTTCTAGACATTTGCTTTACTTATACAAATTTCATTTGTTTTTTTTCTGCACCTCTGACATAGCGTTGATTGAGCCCATCTACCACCAGGACACTTCCTTGTTTATAACAAGCTTCCTTGGAGCATCTCCAAGAGCCTCTTTAAAACAAGTTGACTAGTTAAAAATAACAAAATTGGGGAAAAATCGGATCCAACAGCCTCTCCAAAATTACCTCTTCGCTATTTGGCTAGCTATCCGGCTGCATCCGCTCGTCATCTTTCGCGAGCCCCTCTGCTCGCTATCCCGTCCATTGCCCCGCGAATCGTGCCATGCTGGCCCACAACCTCGACGTCCCGCGCTCCCCCACCGCCGACGGGCACTCGCGCTTGCCCCTCGGCCATGGTGAAGAGACGCCAACTTTTCGCGTTCCTCCGCCGCCGATGGGTGCTCGTGCTCGCCGACGAGGTTGACGCCTCAGCGCTCGCCCTCGCCCCTGGCCATGGTGAAGAGACCGGCCGACGACGACCTCGGCGTCCCGCGTTCCCCCTATGGGATATGGGTACCCCTGGGCCCACTGTTAGACCAGACCACGGCGGCCAGGGCCCATCTCTGACAGGCCCATGGGCCGACCCCTACGCGGCCCATACGGGCTCCCTGACTTGACGAACAAGTTGATGAAGACTCGGTGGGCGAATCTTCCGGATATCCAGGGATATTCCAGTTGTAACCGACCCGGACTAGAGTCTTGGTAGGAACTGTTGACACCAAAAATTGGCACCAGGAAGAGGCTGACATGTGGGCCGGATTTGGTAGAAGGATGCCATTCGGCTAAAAGGGTTTTTTCTGAAGCATTCGGCAAAGATGCTCTGCGGTCGGGAACGCGTCGCCATTCGGCTGAAATATTCGGCAGAGATACTCTGCGGTCGGGAATGCGTCATCATTCGGCAGAGGCAAGGAACTTTAAAGACAAAAATGTGAGGAAATTTTACCAATCATTGGAGCATCGGCAGGACCTGTACTGATTGCTGGCTGTTGTTCTTTGGACTGAAATCAAAAAGAAACAAAGCTGAGCAAAACACCAAAAGCATTATAGTCAAAGAAAAAGGACTCTGACCTTGGTTTTGCTACTTGTTCTTTTCTTCTTTACAACCGAGGGAGCAGCTATAAGGAGGGTTTTCCTCTTGACAGATGATGGTCTAGTGAGTATTGGATCTGAAGAAGCTTGTCTAGCCATCAGCTGAGCCAAGGTAGGGGATTGGTGCCCCAAAGCAGAGATTGGGCCTGCAGTTTTGTATAAAATTACCCTGGCAAGAGGAGCAGGTGTTATGTCCTGCAAAATAATAGAGTCAGAATTGATTGGGGCTAATATTGTTAAGAGAGACAAAGGAATAAGCATGTTACCTCTGCAGTTGGCTGATAATCAGACATTAATTCAAGGCAGAAAGGATGGATTGGCATGTTGAAGATATGATCATGGAATTCTTGCCACCAGAGAGTGAAGGAAGGATGAGCAGATATTATTGGCACAAAAGGATCAGGTGCATAAATAGTTCCACAGCATTTATAGTTGAAAATCCTTCTTGTTTCTGTGAAATCCTTGACTATCTCCCTGGGCCGGAGGAATTCATGGAGAAATAGCCTAGGGGGCACTTGGCCACATCCCAACTGTCTAGCCATCATGTTTGGCTGATAATATTCATAAGTGCTTTGGACTAGCCTCCCTCCACAGAATTCGGCTGGCAGGATGCAGGGCTGGATGAAGGCATTAAAAATTGCTACAGATTGTACATCAGTGCATCCAGTCTCAAAGCTGAATTCGCAAGGGAGAGTAAGGTTGTCATTGTCCAAATAAGGGAACCAAAGAGGATTGGCAAAACCCCTGAAGAAGAGCTCAAATAGTTCACCGATGGTCTTGTTGATGGATACAGTGGAGGCAGCTTCTCCATAAGTTTGACAACCTTTGGTTCTTCGGGTTTCTCCTTCTTTATAATTGATTGAAGGGAAGTCTCGGCTGTTGAGATCAATAGCAACGATTTGGTGCATATATAATTGCAGCCACATCTGGACGAACCACCAGGGACCATTGACACAGGGGATCTTCTTGCTAGTGTGCATCAGGTGGGTGGTTTGGTTGAGCATATGGTAAACGCTTCCCAGGAGGTATTTCCCAAGTGGGATGACTTTTCCAGCAGCCAGCTCTTCAGCCATCACAATGTGATTCAAGGTTGGCTCATTGGCTTTGCCACAAAAAACTGATCTGCATAGCCACATGTTCAGGAAAGCTCTGTATTCGACATCAGTCAGAGGACCATCAGACATATGATTCTGGATATATCTCTTGTATCCAACCCCTGTTCTTACTCCTGTCTGCTTGGAGGAACCTTTATGGTCATATGGATGCACAGTTCCTGTAACATTCAGGCCGGTCATCATGTAGACATCGGCTAAGGTAGGGGACATTGGGCCATGGCCGAAGAGAAAAGCATTTGCACCATTGGACCAGAAGTGGCAAGCTGCGATCAGAAGGTTCTCATTCTTTGGTGTTTCAGCTAGAGATAGCTCCAAGCAATGAGAAATACGAAGGCTGTCCCAATTCTGTGTCTGGGGACTTTTATCGTCAGAGATCCTTTTGTACCAGTTTCTCCATCCGGCGATTGGGGGCAAAGGCCAGTTCTTGAAGGCATCTTGCCACTCCTGAGGTTTTGTCAGTGAAATCTTAAAAGGAATCCGCTGAGATTCGGCCGCAATGATTTCAGAAGGATCTGAATCTCCTACGGGACCGAGGAAATAGGATGGAGATTTTTCCTCAACAGGGATGAGGATTTCGGCAGCTAGGGCCTATCAAAGGGGATGAGAAGAAATTTAAAATGCAAATCGAAAGAAGAGTGCCGAACATGCTTGAGGGGATTGAAGTTTACCTGGAGAGCAAGATCTTGGTCCGCCATTTGAAGGTTGGATCTTGGAAGACGATGACTTAGGGTTCGGATCCGGATGAGAGCTCTGAAGATTCGGAAGGAAAAGCGGGTGCCGAGCAGAACCAACTTGGAAATGTTAAGTGCTTTTGGTCAATTCCGAGATAAAAGTTACCTCTTATCCCGAAATTGAAGGGGCATGTGTTGACACCAAAAATTGGCACCAGGAAGAGGCTGACATGTGGGCCGGATTTGGTAGAAGGATGCCATTCGGCTAAAAGGGTTTTTTCTGAAGCATTCGGCAAAGATGCTCTGCGGTCGGGAACGCGTCGCCATTCGGCTGAAATATTCGGCAGAGATACTCTGCGGTCGGGAATGCGTCATCATTCGGCAGAGGCATTGTTCCGCAGGCGAAGAGTGGTAGCATTCGGGAAGACATGATGACGTGGATCAACATAAGGAAAAGGCCGGTTCGAACAAGGAAAGCTATATGGGCACGAAGATTCGTCATTTATTTTTAGAAACAAGTGTTGTAGTCGTGTCCGACTAGGAGTTGTATCAAGACCTGGGTATAAATATAAACCCATGGCAGCTGTAAAAGACAATCGAATCAATCATACAACAAACCGGCCCCGTGCCAACATCGAGTCCTTTAGTCGAGTCGTCGAGTTCTTCGAGAGGAGTCATCGATCCGTCGACCTCCGTAAGTACCGGCAACCTTGTATCATGCTTAGTATCATGCGGTGGATTTAAGCTTTGATGCAAGTAGTCTTGTTACCATGCTTAGTATCATCCGGTGGATTTAAGTTGTGGTTTCAAGAAGGTTCCTCTGTTAGGTCATGAGCCATGCGGTGGGCTAAGATCTAGTATGGACCAAGTTATCGGCTCTGTTAGATTTCGGCAAGATCTAACAGATTCATTAAGTTACCCCGTGTTGCTCCTTTTTTACTATGTGCTTAATTCATGCAACACACCTTTGCCCAATCTAGACTGGTCGGGTTCGGTTCTAGACCGCAAAACGATGAAAGAACCGCGGCGTCCATATAGCCGAATCCGAAACAGTCTAGGTTGCCACGTGTCGCGGGTTCAAGCTTGTCGGCATCGTGTAGATCTTGACAGAACCGGGTATCATGCGGTAGATGCAGGTTTTTGGGTCGTCTTAGAGCTAATCATCCGGTGGATTAGAATTCGATTCGATCTGATAGATTTATCTTTACCGATTAGGCTTGTTCCTTCGCCATGGACCCCGATTCGGCTAAATAGCCGCATTCGGTAGTGCTCTCACGAGTGAACGTGTGTTCGTGGGTTTGCATTGGACAATGAATGCTTTTAGCCTTTCACGATTAGATTGTATCATGCGGTGGATTGATCTAATCTGATTAGTGGCGTGGTCACAAACAAGTCGTATCATGCGGTGGATTAACTTGTTTGCTATCATGCTTGACGGGTGCTGCTTTCGGCCTATGCATTCTTGTTTTCAATGTAAATTCGTGACTGTGTTGTGGGTTCGTAACTAAACATTGAGTGCTTTTAGCTTTTCATGATTAGATTGTATCATGCGGTGGATTGATCTAATCTGATTAGTGGCGTGGTCACAAACAAGTCGTATCATGCGGTGGATTAACTTGTTTGCTATCATGCTTGACGGGTGCTGCTTTCGGCCTATGCATTCTTGTTTTCAATGTAAATTCGTGACTGTGTTGTGGGTTCGTAACTAAACATTGAGTGCTTTTAGCTTTTCATGATTAGATTGTATCATGCGGTGGATTGATCTAATCTGATTAGTGGCGTGGTCACAAACAAGTCGTATCATGCGGTGGATTAACTTGTTTGCTATCATGCTTGACGGGTGCTGCTTTCGGCCTATGCATTCTTGTTTTCAATGTAAATTCGTGACTGTGTTGTGGGTTCGTAACTAAACATTGAGTGCTTTTAGCTTTTCATGATTAGATTGTATCATGCGGTGGATTGATCTAATCTGATTAGTGGCGTGGTCACAAACAAGTCGTATCATGCGGTGGATTAACTTGTTTGCTATCATGCTTGACGGGTGCTGCTTTCGGCCTATGCATTCTTGTTTTCAATGTAAATTCGTGACTGTGTTGTGGGTTCGTAACTAAACATTGAGTGCTTTTAGCTTTTCATGATTAGATTGTATCATGCGGTGGATTGATCTAATCTGATTAGTGGTGCGGTTTCAAACAAGTCGTATCATGCGGTGGATTAACTTGTTTGCTATCATGCTTGACGGGTGCTGCTTTCGGCCTATGCATTCTTGTTTTCAATGTAAATTCGTGACTGTGTTGTGGGTTCGTAACTAAACATTGAGTGCTTTTAGCTTTTCATGATTAGATTGTATCATGCGGTGGATTGATCTAATCTGATTAGTGGCGTGGTCACAAACAAGTCGTATCATGCGGTGGATTAACTTGTTTGCTATCATGCTTGACGGGTGCTGCTTTCGGCCTATGCATTCTTGTTTTCAATGTAAATTCGTGACTGTGTTGTGGGTTCGTAACTAAACATTGAGTGCTTTTAGCTTTTCATGATTAGATTGTATCATGCGGTGGATTGATCTAATCTGATTAGTGGCGTGGTCACAAACAAGTCGTATCATGCGGTGGATTAACTTGTTTGCTATCATGCTTGACGGGTGCTGCTTTCGGCCTATGCATTCTTGTTTTCAATGTAAATTCGTGACTGTGTTGTGGGTTCGTAACTAAACATTGAGTGCTTTTAGCTTTTCATGATTAGATTGTATCATGCGGTGGATTGATCTAATCTGATTAGTGGCGTGGTCACAAACAAGTCGTATCATGCGGTGGATTAACTTGTTTGCTATCATGCTTGACGGGTGCTGCTTTCGGCCTATGCATTCTTGTTTTCAATGTAAATTCGTGACTGTGTTGTGGGTTCGTAACTAAACATTGAGTGCTTTTAGCTTTTCATGATTAGATTGTATCATGCGGTGGATTGATCTAATCTGATTAGTGGCGTGGTCACAAACAAGTCGTATCATGCGGTGGATTAACTTGTTTGCTATCATGCTTGACGGGTGCTGCTTTCGGCCTATGCATTCTTGTTTTCAATGTAAATTCGTGACTGTGTTGTGGGTTCGTAACTAAACATTGAGTGCTTTTAGCTTTTCATGATTAGATTGTATCATGCGGTGGATTGATCTAATCTGATTAGTGGCGTGGTCACAAACAAGTCGTATCATGCGATGGATTAATTTGTTTGTTATCATGCTTGACGGGTGCTGCTTTCGGCCTATGCATTCTTGTTTTCAATGTAAATTCGTGACTGTGTTGTGGGTTCGTAACTAAACATTGAGTGCTTTTAGCTTTTCATGATTAGATTGTATCATGCGGTGGATTGATCTAATCTGATTAGTGGCGTGGTCACAAACAAGTCGTATCATGCGATGGATTAATTTGTTTGTTATCATGCTTGACGGGTGCTGCTTTCGGCCTATGCATTCTTGTTTTAATGTAAATTCGTGACTGTGTTGTGGGTTCGTAACTAAACATTGAGTGCTTTTAGCTTTTCATGATTAGATTGTATCATGCGGTGGATTAATCTAATCTGATTAGTGGCGTGGTCACAAACAAGTCGTATCATGCGGTGGATTAACTTGTTTGCTATCATGCTTGACAACGTTCTGTCTTGGCTATGACAACAATGGGGACCTGACGACTGATCATACTCGTCTGATGCAAAGCTACAAGGTGCCTGAAGGAATCACTCAGGCATTCGACGGTCCTGTTGCATTCTGGCTGTGATAAAATGTGATACGCCCGCTGAAGGGATTTGTGGGCTATACAGTCTACCCTCTATTCCTCTGTCTTTTCCGTGGTGCCGCTCACAATGCATAATGAGGCCAGAGGGTAGGGACCTATTTATAGACTCCACTTCTAGGCGCTAAAATTATTCCACCTGTGTTCCGGAAAATCCGTGTGACTCCTGAACTATGTCACCAACCACGATCAGACATGTCAGTTTTATGAGTCTAAAATATATTAGTCCCTAACACACATGTGTGAGTCATGTGCCATGACCAATTGTTTATATGAGATTAATTCCAATATGATCATGTGGGTTAACAGCCTGTAGAGCCGATCCTACAAAACAAACCCAGTTCTTCCGTTGTGCTGTACCCCGGGTCAAACATGTATGTACATAGTAAATATTCCAGTAGAGTTGATCTCAATAAATTCCTCCACTGTATTCCAGCACAAACGTCCTCGGCACCTCAAGTACAAATTCCTCGAGTTACATTCTGAGGATTTCGTTGTTGGTGCGATGTATGGGCAATCAGATGGAGATGGCGGCGGCGCAGCCGTCATCGTGGGAGGAGCTCCCACTGTACCTCCTGGGCCACGACCTCCACCGCCAGCTCGCTCTCGCCGACCGCGTCCACCTCCGCGCCATTTGCCGCCCCTGGGGCGCGGGCGCCCAGCCCCAGCGGCACAAGCCGCTACCCCCTCCGCTCTCATGGCTTGCCCTCCGCGACGGAACCCTCGTCGACCTCCACGGCGCTTCCGTCCGCTGCGCGCCCATCCGCCGCGAGGGATTGTTCCGCTACCTCACCGTCGATAACCTGGCTTTCCTCGTGCATGACGATGGCCACCGCTCCCTGATGAACCCTCTCTTCGGTCAGACGCTCCCTCTCCCAAAGCTGACCCCTGCTGTGCGTCGAGCGATTGACAGTGTTAGCGTCTATGATCAATCTTGCATCTGAAAGGCGCACGTTAAGGTGATCCTATCCTCGCAACCCGACTGGACGCCGATCCCGGGCTTCTCCAATGGCAGGTCCTATGATGGTCCTATGTTTTTTTCTCTATTATAGAACCTGGTCCTATACATTGTTTGGTAGGTCCTATGAAGCATTAGCTTCCATGTATACAACTTCTATAGAATAGAAAACGAGATAAATATACTGTAAATGAGAGAGAGAAAGAGAAGAAAGAGAGTTGTGGGTCCATTTATAGATCCACCCCTAGTTTTATATATTGGTAGCAATATATTAGTAGATGTCAAATCATTATGGGGCCTAAATATAGAACTTAGGGTGTTCCTATACATTGGAGACGCCCTTATGGCCGTCATAGTTATTGATGGTGGCAGCGTTGTTATCTCTGGCTTCAAGCAACATGAAGCGATCAGCATCACCATGTGTTCAGAGGGA
>OAMR01000069.1:3210770-3221452 GCA_900205405.1 Echinochloa crus-galli
TCCATGAACACGCTGTTCATTAGGTACATGAAGTATGCAGGAGCATTTGTCAGCCCAAAGGACATGACTGTGAACTCATACAACCCGTACCGAGTAGTGAAAGCGGTCTTGGGAATATCCGACGGTCGGATCTTCATCTGATAATAACTCGATCGGAGATCGATCTTGGAGAACACACAAGCTCCCTTCAGTTGATCGAACAGATCATCAATCCTTGGCAGCGGGTACTTGTTCTTGATGGTCACTTCGTTGAGGGCTCGATAATCCACACAGCAGCGGGTACTTGTTCTTGATGGTCACTTCGTTGAGGGCTCGATAGTCCACATACAACCTCTGTGTCCCATCTTTCTTGTCCACGAACAACACCGGTGCTCCCCATGGTGAAGAACTAGGACGGATATACCCTTTGGCTAGCAAGGAGCTTAATTCTTCCTAGGCAACGCATGCCAACCAGAAATAAAAGCGCAACGTGCGGAGTTCCCGTACTCCAGGGACTCCCAACACGGGACTGTGCCTAACGAGACATAGCCAACGGAGCGCATCCGTGCTCGGTGGAATCGGGATAACACCCCGTACCTTGCCTACTACTCTGATGTCTTCAAGAGTTGCACCGTCAACTTGATTGGCTTGATTATGCTCTGAGGAACCGGCTGCCTGATACTCCACCTTCTCTCCAAAGCCTGCCGTCAGCTGTATGGCCCTCTTGGCACACTGGATTACCGCATCATATCTGCCTAACCAGCTCATTCCCAGAATTAAGTCAAACCCGAGGGTTTCCAGGACGATTGGTCGAGCCTCGAAGTCTGCCCCCCTTATAGTGATGGTGATATGGGGGCAACGTAGAGTGGCTCGTTGTTCCCCCCTGGTGATCTTACTAGCATAGTGCTCATCATGGGCTTCAAAGCTATTAAGTTCCTCTTTACAAATGCAGCAGATATGAAAGCATGCGAAGCTCCAGAATCGAACAAAACAGTGGCAGGGGTTGAGTTGACAAGGAACGTACCCACGACCACATCCATAGCTCCTTCTACGGTCTCTGCACCCATGTGGTTGAGCTTCCCTCTGACAAGGTTCTGCTGCCCTCGGTTTGCCGGAGCCTGCCTCTGCCCGGTCTGCTGGTTCTGTCCGGCGGGGTTCTGGGTCTTCTTGGGGCAGAAGTGAGCATAATGCCCAGTTTCCCCACAGTGGAAGCACGCCCTAGGTCCTGCTGGTGCATTGCTGGCTTGAGCAGGGCCTGGTTGTGCCTGGCTGCGCTGAGCTGGGGCATTTTGCAGCTGACTCTGGGGGCGCTGCTGATACTGGGGGCGCTGCTGGTACTGGCCACGACTCAGCAAGCTGGACTGGCCCTGGAAGCGCTGCTGGCTGCCCATCTGTTGATTCCCCGGTGGAGGAGCAAAGCGAGGACTACTGCTGCTCCCTATCTGCTGGCCCTGAAACTTCCTCTTCTTCTCCTCCATCTCACGGCACTTGTGTTCCAGCATCAAGGCGCCATCCACCATTTCCTGAAAGTTGGGGAACTTGGTGCACATCAGCTGGTACTGTAGAGCATCCTGCAGGCCATCACGAAACCTGGTCTGCTTCTTCTTATCGGTGTCCACGTCCTCAGGAGCATAACGGGCCAACTCGATGAACTTGTCACGGTAAGCGGTGACACTCATCCCTTCCTGCTTCAGCGCCAGGAACTCCTTCTTCTTCAAGGTCATCAAAGCCTCCGGCACATGGGGAGAGCGGAAGCTGTCATGAAACTCCTGCCAGGTGATCTGAGCACGGTTGGGGTGGGCATACTGGTATGAATCCCACCAATCCAATGCCGGCCCCTGAAGCTGTCCTCCTGCGTACAACACCTTCTCCCGGTCGTTGCGCTGTGCGATGTCAAGCTGTCTTTCCACCGCTTTGAGCCAATCATCTGCCTGCAGAGGATCGCTGGCCTTGGTGAAGGTAGGAGGGCGTCCCTTCAGAAATTCGCCCCTCTTGTCTCTTGGCGGCACGTGAGGCTGGTGAAGAGGGTTCTGCTGTTGTTGCTGCTGCAGCAAGGCTATAGTCAGGGCCATCTGCTGCGTCAGCTGGAGCTGCATCTGCATCATGTGCTCCATGGAGGGTGGCGGTGGTGGAGGCGGTGGGTTCGGGTTCGGGTTCTGGCCGCTCCCACCGGCACCGGCGTTCCTCCTTGTGTTCACCATCTATCATCAGCAAATATTTCTCATCAGAACTCCATTGATCATAACCATGTGGCTTGGTGGTTTAGATAGATAAAGAGAAATAAACACCCCCTCCCGCGGCGGCGGATCGCCGGAGTGAGGCCGTTTCGGCGCTCTGGGCATCGAATAGCGACGAGAGTGGGCTCTACGGACAATCATTACAAAAATCCAAATCAAGCATAAGCATAATAACAACAAAATCAAGCACCTAGAGACATAATTCACACAAGACTCGACAGCAATTGATATTTCTTTCTTTTTCTTTTTGAAAAAAACTACACGATCATTGAATCATGGTGGTCTCTTAAGATTTCTTCAACCGTTCTAGCTAAGCTGCGTTCCTACAGTCAGCACGGCTCTGATACCAATCTGTCACACCCGAATTTACAAAGAAACCCGAATGCTACTATATGTCCTTAGAACACATATAGTCAACAAATATGATAACAAAGACACAAATGCTGAAAATAAATGCTTTATTAATGAGAGAGTTTACATCAGAGTTGCTTCATAAATGAACTAACCAATACAGCGGAAGACTAATAACAACTCTCTCCTAACGAGGCCGTACTCCACAGGGACTCTGACTGGGGGAACCACTCAGTAGAACGGCAGGTCTTCAGGAAACTCAGCAGCAGACTCGCACACAGCCCAGTCTGTTACCCATCCGGGATTTTGCAGCAAATGACAAAAATATAGCAAGTGTAAGTAACAGAGTTACTTAGCAAGTATAGCACGGTTGTATGAGGCTCAAAAGGCTGGACACGGCTTAACTGCATTAGCACTTTTAGGTTGTTTGTTTTAACTTTATCCAAGTTACTACAAGTGAATGGACTCCCAGTTGTAACCCAATTAAATAGTGTAAGTGACATTAAACAACAATAATAGTAACCATCAAGTTCTAATCGAAAAGGAACGCCAGACCGCTCATGACCTTGAGCAAGGCTATCATGATAGATTGTACACTCTGCAAAGGCTTCACCCTTTACCAAATCTGTCACACCCGGATTTACATAGAAACCCGAATGCTACTATATGTGTGCCCAGGAAGTCCTTAGAACACATATAGTCAACAAATATGATAACAAAGACACAAATGCTGAAAATAAATGCTTTATTAATGAGAGAGTTTACATCAGAGTTGCTTCATAAATAAACTAACCAATACAACGGAAGACTAATAACAACTCTCTCTAAACGAAGCCGTACTCCACAGGGACTCTGACTGGGAGAACACACTCAGAAGAACGGCAGGTCTTCGAGAAACTCAGCAGCAGACTCATGCACAGCCCAATCTGTTACCCATCCGGGATTTTGCAGCAAAATGACAGAAATATAGCAAGTGTAAGTAACAGAGTTACTTAGCAAGTATAGCACGGTTGTATGAGGCTCAAAAGGCTGGACGCGGCTTAACTGCATTAGCACTTTTAGTTGGTTCGTTTTAACTTTATCCAAGTTACTACAAGTGAAGAGACTCCCAGTTGCAACCCAATTAAATAGTGTAAGTGACATTAAACAACAATAATAATAACCATCAAGTTCTAATCGAAAAGGAACGCCAGACCGCTCATGACCTTGAGCAAGGCTATCATGATAGATTGTACACTCTGCAAAGGCTTCACCCTTTACCAAATCTGTCACACCCGGATTTACATAGAAACCCGAATGCTACTATATGTGTGCCCAGGAAGTCCTTAGAACACATATAGTCAACAAATATGATAACAAAGACACAAATGCTGAAAATAAATGCTTTATTAATGAGAGAGTTTACATCAGAGTTGCTTCATAAATGAACTAACCAATACAGCGGAAGACTAATAACAACTCTCTCTAAACGAAGCCGTACTCCACAGGGACTCTGACTGGGAGAACACACTCAGAAGAACGGCAGGTCTTCGGGAAACTCAGCAGCAGACTCATGCACAGCCCAATCTGTTACCCATCCGGGATTTTGCAGCAAAATGACAGAAATATAGCAAGTGTAAGTAACAGAGTTACTTAGCAAGTATAGCACGGTTGTATGAGGCTCAAAAGGCTGGACGCGGCTTAACTGCATTAGCACTTTTAGTTGGTTCGTTTTAACTTTATCCAAGTTACTACAAGTGAAGAGACTCCCAGTTGCAACCCAATTAAATAGTGTAAGTGACATTAAACAACAATAATAATAACCATCAAGTTCTAATCGAAAAGGAACGCCAGACCGCTCATGACCTTGAGCAAGGCTATCATGATAGATTGTACACTCTGCAAAGGCTTCACCCTTTACCAAATCTGTCACACCCGGATTTACATAGAAACCCGAATGCTACTATATGTGTGCCCAGGAAGTCCTTAGAACACATATAGTCAACAAATATGATAACAAAGACACAAATGCTGAAAATAAATGCTTTATTAATGAGAGAGTTTACATCAGAGTTGCTTCATAAATGAACTAACCAATACAGCGGAAGACTAATAACAACTCTCTCTAAACGAAGCCGTACTCCACAGGGACTCTGACTGGGAGAACACACTCAGAAGAACGGCAGGTCTTCGGGAAACTCAGCAGCAGACTCATGCACAGCCCAATCTGTTACCCATCCGGGATTTTGCAGCAAAATGACAGAAATATAGCAAGTGTAAGTAACAGAGTTACTTAGCAAGTATAGCACGGTTGTATGAGGCTCAAAAGGCTGGACGCGGCTTAACTGCATTAGCACTTTTAGTTGGTTCGTTTTAACTTTATCCAAGTTACTACAAGTGAAGAGACTCCCAGTTGCAACCCAATTAAATAGTGTAAGTGACATTAAACAACAATAATAATAACCATCAAGTTCTAATCGAAAAGGAACGCCAGACCGCTCATGACCTTGAGCAAGGCTATCATGATAGATTGTACACTCTGCAAAGGCTTCACCCTTTACCAAATCTGTCACACCCGGATTTACATAGAAACCCGAATGCTACTATATGTGTGCCCAGGAAGTCCTTAGAACACATATAGTCAACAAATATGATAACAAAGACACAAATGCTGAAAATAAATGCTTTATTAATGAGAGAGTTTACATCAGAGTTGCTTCATAAATGAACTAACCAATACAGCGGAAGACTAATAACAACTCTCTCTAAACGAAGCCGTACTCCACAGGGACTCTGACTGGGAGAACACACTCAGAAGAACGGCTAGAGAGATCACTCTCCCCAAAACCTACCATCAGCCTCACAACCACATCGGGCTCGTCCTGCTACCGCAGGTTCCCGCAAATAACATCCACCAACTCCTTTCTCACACTGCTGGGACACGTGGCAGCACCAGGGCATGCCACGTCATCACTGCTGACGTCAGCATGACGTCATCCGTGGGGCCGGCTTTGCTGACGTCATCGTGGTCCCGGATGACGTCAGCGTTGACTTGGTCAACGCTGACCAGTCAACGGTCAACGGGTCAGCGGGCCCACATGTCATCCTATGGCAGTCAGTGACAGGTGGGGCCGGCCTGTCAGCGCTCTTAAAGGAAAAAGATTACACGCAGCTAGGCTGCTGCTGGGCCGAAAGTGACTGGGCCGAGAGAGTTTATGGGGCTAAACCGGACTTCAACGCGAGATTTAGGCCCACGAAGGCGAGGGCGCTGGGCTGGGCTCGGTTGTCGCGGTCCACGGTGAGCCGAGAGAGGGGTTCACGGTGAGCCGGGTTCACGGGATTCGGTGTGGCCGACTCGGGATCTTCTGCGGTGTGCGTGTGTCGTGCTGGTGTGGTCCGCCGTGTGGCTTGGCTGGGCTCGATGCTCGGCGCGCGCCAGAGCGCGACCGGCGGCTTGGTCGACGGCGGCGATCGCCGGAAAAAGCCCGACGGGGTCTTACAAGCGCTGGGTTAGCACGGCTTGGTGTTTGCGAGCAAGAAGGGCTCAAGAAAAGGTGGGTCCTTGGCGGCTAGGATGCTCCCGACGCGAGCGGCGGCGGCGAGCCACGGCGCCGGCGAGCTCGCGCGGTCAGGCTCAACGGCGACGAAAGACGGCTCAAGGCTGGGGTTTTCGGTTACGGGACTCCAAGCGCAGCTAGAACGCGACGCAAGGAGGGGTTTTAGGTTGCACGTGCGGGCTCATGGTCGCCCATGGCCGCGGCACGGCCTCGGCGGCGCGCGGTGAGAAAGGCTCGGCCGCGGCGGCCTCGGCTGCTAGGTTAGGTCGTCGGCGGTTGCAAAGGGGTTAGCGGCAGTGCGACGGGGTCCTGCAGAGAGTCATAAGACGCAGCACGAAGGCTGGCTCCACACAGATGGCTGGCGGCGGCGGCGCGCGGCGACATGCCGGAAACAGAGAAGAAGAGGGGAGAGACGGCGGCGCTCACCTAGGGGCAAGTAGACGAACTCAGCAGCTCGATGTAGTGCTCGCGGTGCTCTTCCCGTGCGCGCGCTCCCTCGGGCAGCTCCGCTCCGGCTCCGGCTCCCCACGAACGGCGGCGACGGCTTCGGCCGGCGGCGGCGCGGGGACGTCGATCGGCGGCTTCCCGGTTCGCTTCTCCTCCTCCTCCTCCTTCCCCAACACCCGGACGCCTCCCACTCCTCGAAGCTTCACGAATTGCTGGCTGGAAAACCCCAATGGGGTTGCGGCGGCTCAAAGGGGGAAGTGCGGCCGGCGGCTCGGTTTATAGGCGGCGAGGGCTAGGGTTTGGGGCTCGGACGGCTGGATGGGACGGCCGGGCGCCCGCGGACACGCGACGCCATCGCGTCGGGCCGCCACGGGGTCGATGGGACCGGCTCGGGTCACGGGCGCGGCGAGGCAGAGAGGAGGCGGCCTCGGCGCGAGCTGGACGAAAAAGATGACAGGTGGGCCCCGTTGGTCAAATTAGTTTGGCTTGTTAGTGTTTGAATTCAAATCTAGAATTTGAATTCAAACCAACCAAAAATCCAATAAAACCAAAAGAACTCCAAATCACATCTATTTAATCCTTAGCACTTCAAATTATTTTTATTTTAATTTAAATATTGCCTAGGAGCAAAGGGAGCAAAATAGAGAGCAACCTTATATGTTTGTTTGCATGCACAACAATTCCACCAAAAATTTTTAAATTCTCATTTTTGCATTCAACAAATCCTAAGGTAAATTTTAGGGTTGTTACACCCCGTACCTTGCCTCCCACAACGCCGTCGGCCCGTCAGTAACCACTGTCAAGCTAGAGACGTACAAGCTACTCGTCCAAGACCAGAGCCATTATAGTTCTGGCGGTGGCGACAGGATCCTGGGTTTCCGCTTTAAGAAACGGTCCTTACGGAGAGACACTAGGGCCTGGCACGCAGCTGACGCCCTAGTTCCCTTAACCATGTTGCTAAAAAGCATAATTTAACATTAAAGGTTGAAGTGAACCATTATGTCAAGATTAACATTAATAATAAAGGTGACAGTAGCTGCGCATAGCAAATATTCTACCCATATGCATAAACCCAGGTAAATCAAGGTACAGGATAAATTAATCTAGGTACAACCTTAATGGGCATCAAATTAGACACATGCGAAATGCAGTAAATATTGTATTAAAGGTGTGTAGATCGTATGTAGCAAGGATTGTCCGTGCTATAACTTGCACTGCTGCTGCTGCTGCTGCTGCTGCTCCGGCTCCTGGAAATCCTCGTACTCAAAGTCCAACGCGAACGGCTCACCGACTGGACACGAATCACCACACACAAGCATCCACAAGCCAATACATGCAAACAAAGGTATTTTTATTAGAAACAGTACACCAAACAGTAAAAACAGTACAAAATATGGTTTTAGAAATAACACAAGAATCACTCTAATCGGAGCTAAAACGTGAAAGTTATGGTGTTTCTAAGTTACAGGGACTAATCTGTGAAAAACCGAGGACCTATACGTAATTAAGCGTATAACTACGAGGGTTAACACGTAAAAACTACTGCTCAGGACGGCGCGCGTTAATTTTCAAAAGATCAGGGGGGTTTTGGATAAAATAGGACCCATTTGTAAATACTTTTGAACTTCAGTGGACGACGGGTTGATTTATGGAAAGCTGAGGGGTTCTTTAACAAAAGTGCCAGGGCGACCAGCGCTGACCGGTACGCTGACTTGGTCAGATCTAATCGTGGCCGTCGGTTCTTGATCCAATGGCTGGGGTGAATGGGGACGACTTGGTCGCCGGCGGGGAAGGAAACACGGCGGCGCTGCTTCGCACGACGGCGGAGCTCGCTGGAGCTGAGGCTAGGCGGCGCTAGAGGCCTCGGTTTTCGACGTGGTTTGGTCCTACCGGTTCGGGAGGGAAAGGCGAGTGCAACTGGGTGGTTCAAGCCGAGGTTCGGCCACTGGTGGCGACTGGCGACGGCGAGCGGCGGAGACTGTTCCCGGCGAACGGAGGCGGGAGTACCGGAGAGCGAGAGACAGAGGGAAAGAAGGCTTGGGAGGGTCCTTACCCTAGCATGGTCCTCTGGGTGGAGTCGGATTGGGGCGTGGCTGCGTCGAGGTGGAGATCGACGACGGGCCGGCGCTCGAGCTCGAGAGCAGTGGCGCTGCGAGGCGAGATGGGAGAGGCGGGGCTCGGGTGAGAACTTGGTGATGCTCAGGAGGGTCTCGGGGGCAGCTTTTATAGCCCGAGGGGAGGGTCTAGGGTGCCGGGGTGGACGTGGCTCGCATGCCAAGGAGAGCGGCGGCGGCGCTTTGCTTTCCAAGCGGAGGCGGACCTTCCATAGGGGAAGCGCGCCGCGAAAGGAAAGGAGCGAGAGGGGAAAGCTTCGTGGAAGCTTCTGGGGGTCCACAGGCAGGGCGAAGGCGGCTCAGAGGCCGGGCCGAGGTAGCGGTGCGGTCGAGCTTTGGCTCGGTCTGTGCTGGCCCGAGGTAGGGGACGACACTGTTGCGCGGGGACCGCGTGGCAGTGAGAGGAGACGGAGAGTGGCGGCGTGGAGTGGCCGAGCGGAGTACTGGGCCTGAAGTTGCTGGCCCGGGGTGGCAGCTGCTGGTTTGGGCCCAAGTGGTGCGGGAAGGGGGAGCGGGGTGAGCGGGGCCGAGGGCCGAAGTGGGCCGGCTGGTGTTGGCCCAGGTGGAGGGGCAGGGCCGGCCGAGCGCTGGAGAAAGTGAGGGAGCGGAAGCGAGCTGGGGAAAAAGTTGGAGGAGCGGGAGTGGACTTCAGCGGCTGGCTGCGGGCAGTACTGGGCCGAGCATGCTGGGCTGCGGGCAGTACTGGGCCGAGCGCGGTGGGGTTGCTGGGCCGAGTTGCTGGGCTGGCTTGGGAGAAAAGAAGAGGGAGCAAAGACGGAGTGAGGGAAAAGTCTAGGGAGCAGAAGTGGACCAGAGGAAGAGTTCAGGGGGCGAAAGAGAACTCGGACTTAAACAACTATTCTAGGGCTCCAAACAAGGTGATTCAAATTCGAATTTAAATAAATTTAAACTCTCCTTTGAACCACAAGCAAAACAAAACTCGATGCAGCAGCATGAATGCAATAAAAATGTTTCTATGCCTTATATTTGATTTTAATTTCCAGAAATTATTTATTTAACCTATATTAAACATGAACATGATAATAAATAATCAATTAATTACTAAAAATTTTAAATAGGCTATTTTTGGGTGTTACATTGTCCTCTGTGCAGGTACAAAATGAAGAAACACGAACTATAGGGGCTGGAAATGACCGATTCGGCCGAACGGCACGATTCGGCCGGTTACCCCCCTTAGCTGTGCAAGCCACCGAGAGTCATGCACGGCAGCGCCAACTCATCCCGGGCTTCCGCCACATCACCCTGGGCTCAAACTCAACCTAACAAAGACCCCAAAGTCAACCAGACGGCCTCCAGCCCAGCCCAGGGCGTGAACCGACCTGCCAACCGACCTTAGGAGCTGTCCCAGCACGTGTGCAAGCAGCACTGGGCCGAGCCCAGTTCGGGCGAACTCACGGGTTCAGCCGAACCAGGGAACCGCCTCCAGGGCATGATCCAGGCCGTAGGATGCCAAGGCGGTGCATCCTTCGGTTCGGCCGAACTGGGGAGTTCGGCCGAACCGGGATCTTCGCCCGAATCTGCCCGAAGATGCTCCCAGTTGCTTGGCTGGTGCTCAACCTCCAAACCGACCTCTGCCACTATGAATAGAGGCCTGGTTTCACCTGCAAAACACACAACACAAGAGTAGAGTGAGCGTTGCCAAGTTCCACCACTTGTATCAGTAAAATAGGGAGAGAGGAGAGATGAGCGTCCCGGAGAGGAGCCGGAGTGTCGGCCCCTCTTCCCGCTGTACCTCTACGAATGCGGCTTCACTTCGAGTAACATCCGGGTCGTGTCTGGTAACTCTTGTATCTAATTTGTTCTCAAGATGAAAAATGCTTAATAAATTTATGCTTGCTGGTTCTTCGTTCAATGCTTAGTTGATTGGTATAACTGTATACTGGTTGCTGTCAAAACCCAGATTTTATATAAACCCGAAGTGTTGCTATATGTGTGCCCAGGATGTCCACAGAACACATATAGCTAACAAATATGATATACAGAGTACATATGCTCGA
>OAMR01000069.1:3236441-3287136 GCA_900205405.1 Echinochloa crus-galli
AGCTGGATAGACCTCGTGGAGCACCGGATCACTGCGGTGTTACAAACCTACCCCCCTTAGGGTGAATCTCGTCCTCGAGATTCGGATGTGGTTGTGAAGAGTTGTGGATAAGCGGCCTTGAGGTCTTCCTCTCTTTCCCAGGTCGCTTCATCCTCTGAACATCGGCTTCATTGAACCTTGCACATCCGGATGACCCTGTTTCTTGTCACCCTCTCAGACTCCTCTAGAATCTTGACTGGATGCTCCTCATAGGTGAGATCCTCTTGCACACTCAGCCCTTCCATCGGGATCACCTTCTCAGACTCTTATCATATTTGTTAGCTGTATGTGTTCTGTGGACATCCTGGGCACACATATAGCAGCACTTGGGATTTATATAAAATCTAGGTGTGACAGCCTGGCACGCAGCTGACGCCGTAGTTCCCTTAACCATGTTGCTCAAAAGCATATTTTAACATTAAAGGTTGAAGTGAACCATTATATCAAGATTAACATTAATAATAAAAGTGACAGTAGCTGCGCCTAGCAAAAGTCTACCCATAGTGCAAATACCCAAGGTAATCAAGGGAACAGGAATATCAAAGCTAGGAATATCCTTAGTGGTACATCAATTTAAATGCATGAATGTAATTAAATGTAGTACAAAGGTGGGTAGGTAGCAAGGATTGTCCGTTGCTATAACTTGCCTTCCTCATCTGACTGAGTGAAGACGTACTTGAGGCTCTTGTGGTCAGTGTAAATGTCACACTTGTGCCCAATCAAGTAATGCCTCCAAATCTTCATAGCATGTACAACAGCTGCCAACTCCAGATCATGGGTCGGGTAGTTCTGCTCATGCTTCCTCAACTGCCTTGATGCATATGTTACAACTCTGCCTTCCTGCATGAGTACACACCCCAATCCTAGACGGGATGCATCGCAGTAGATAGAGATGCTCTTGGTAAGATCAGGCAAAACCAGCACAGGGGCTGTTGTCAATCTTTTCTTCAACTCCTCAAAGCTGGCCTGACACTGCTCTACCAGGGACCTATCTGCGAGAAACCGAGGACCTATACGTAATTACGCGTTAAAACAGAAGGGCCTAGGTGCAAAAATCGACTGCCAGGACCGCGGGACCAAATTTCAAAAGCTCAGGGGCGTTTTTGAATAAAATAGGACCTATTTCTAATTATTTTTGAACTAAAGCGGACCGCGGGTTGATTTCGGGAAAAGGCAGGGGCTCTTTAGCAAAATGGCGCCGCTGACCGGTATGCTGTGGGTCTGACCCGGGTCGGGGTGGATCTGGGCCATCCGATCAGGATCGGTCGGCCATGAAGAAAGGGGGAGGGGAGGTCGCCGGCGGTTGCGGCGGCGCCGCCAGTCCGAGGGCGAAGTTCGCCGGAGAGGGCTCAATCTGGGGCTACGATGGCTCAAATGGCGTGCGGTGTGATGCTACACGATCGGGAGGAGGTGGCGAGCAAGATGGGGGTGATCAAGTCGTGGATTGCGAGGCAGAGGTGACGCACGACGGTGAGCGGCGGGGGTGAGCTCCGGTGAGGGGTGGGGGAGGGGTTTTGGTGCTCGGATTGCGACTAGGGTAGGTCCGGGAGCTGTGTTACCTCGTCGCGAAGCTGTTGGTGGAGTTGGTTTGGGTGGAGAGGCGATGCCGTGGCGAGTCGACAGCGAGCGGCGGATGGTGGCGCTCGGAGTGTGTCGGCGCGAGTGCTCCGGGGCGCGAGAGCGAGCGCGGGGAGGCTCTGTGTGCTCCTCGCGGCTCGGCGACGCTCCTCCGAGTGACGGCCGGAGTGGAGGGCCACCGGAGCGTCGGAACGACGAGCGGCGGCGGAGAGTCAAGCTCGGCGGCGCCAATGGCGTCGGCGGTGCTGAGCTTGGGAGGCGGAGAGCTTGGGCGAAGAGGGTGTGGGGTTCAGGGGAGGTGTGAGGGCCGGTATTTATAGCCATGGGGAGGGCATTGGCGTGCATCCCACGCCGAATCGGGCGGCGGCCGGCGGCGGCCGGGGGAGGCTTCGATTCCAAAGGGGAAGGATAGCCTTTCTTCTGATTGTTGTTCTGGCCTCCGGTGTTCTGAGCCTTCTGGGGACAAAAGTTGGCAAAGTGTCCCTGCCCTCCACAGTGAAAACACACCCTCGGGCCTACTGGTGCAGTGTTGACGGGGCCGGTGCGCTGAGCAGGACTTGGCTGCGCCGGGTTGCGTTGAGCTGGTACATTCTGCAACTGGTTCTGGAAACGCTGCTGCTGTGGCGCCTGGAGGTACTGAGGGCGCTGCTGGTACTGGGGGCGCTGCTGAAACTGATTGCGGTTCAGCAAGCTGGACTGACCCTGGGGGCGCTGCTGGCCCATCATCTGCTGGTTCCCCTGCGGAGGAGTGAAGCGGGGGCGGCTGCTGCTCCCAGTCTGCTGGCCCTGGAACTTCCTCTTCTTCTCCTCGATCTCACGGCGCTTGTGCTCCAGCTTGAAGGCGCCGTCCACCAGTTCCTGGAAGTTGGGGAACTTGGTGCACATCAGCTGGTACTGCAGAGCATCTTGCAAGCCATCACGGAACCGAGCCTGCTTCTTCTGGTCCGTGTCCACATCTTCCGGAGCATAGCGGGCGAGCTCGATGAACTTGTCGCGGTAAGCGGTGACGCTCATCCCTTCCTGCTTCAGTGCCAGGAACTCCTTCTTCTTCAGGGCCATTAGTGCCTCCGGTACATGGTGCCTGCGGAAGCCCTCACGGAACTCCTGCCAAGTGATCTGACCACGATTGGGGTGGCCATACTGGAATGAATCCCACCAGTCCAATGCCGGTCCCTGAAGTTGTCCTCCAGCGTACAGCACCTTCTCCCGGTCATCACACTGTGCGATGTCCAGCTGTCTCTCCACAGCTTTGAGCCAATCATCAGCCTGTAGGGGGTCGCTGGCCTTGGTGAAGGTAGGAGGCCGTCCCTTCAGAAATTCGCCCCTCTTGTCTCTTGGCGGCAAGTGGGGCGGAGGAGGTGGATTCTGCTGTTGCTGCTGCAGCAAGGCGATAGTCTGGGCCATCTGCTGCGTCAACTGGAGCTGCATCTGCATCATCTGCTCCATGGTGAGTGGCGGTGGTGGAGGCGGTGGATTCGGGTTCTGGCCGCTTCCACCGGCACCAACGTTCCTCCTTGTGTTCACCATCTATTATCAGCAAATAATTTGTGTCAGGTCATGAGTCTGGCGATAGAGGATTTTAACCGATAAAGGGTAAAGGAAAGCAAATAATCCCCCCTCTATGTAAGCACTAATGTCCTTAAACCTTAATCCAATATCTAGATGGTCGTAGACTCGCGTCTACTCCCATCACCTTCGTTGAGGGCTCGATAGTCCACACACAATCTCTGTGTACCATCCTTCTTGTCCGCGAACAACACCGGTGCTCCCCACGGTGAAGAACTTGGACGAATGTACCCCTTTGCCAGCAGAGCTTCTAGCTCCTTCTTAAGCTGCTCCAGCTCTTTTACTCCCATCCTATATGGCCTCTTGGCTATAGGTGCAGTGCCAGGTTTCAGATCAATAACGAATTCAACTTCGTGGTCCGGGGGCATACCTGGCAATTCATCTGGGAATACATCCGGGTAGTCACACACCACGCGATTGTCCTCGAGAGCTGTGCCTTCAGCTTGATTGACCTGACTGCGCTCCATGGATCCAGCTGCCTGATACTCCACCCTTTCGCCGGTCTTGGATGTCAGTTGCACTGCTCTCTTGGAACATTGGATCACTCCTTCATATCTGGCTAACCAGCTCATACCCAGAATCATATCGAATCCAAGGGTCTCTAGGACTATTGGACTAGCCCCAAAGTCTACCCCCCTTATTGTGATAGTGGTATAGGGGCATCGTAAGGTAGCACGTTGTTCCCCTCCAGGAGAACTGACTATCATTGGGTTTCCCATAGGTTGCAACATCATCATGTTCTTTTTTACAAAAGCAGCAGATATGAATGCATGCGAAGCTCCAGTATCGAACAAAACAGTTGCAGGAGTCGAATTGACAGGGAACGTACCCACAACCACGTCGGTAGCTGCTTCTGCGGTCTCCGCACCCATGTGGTTGACCTTGCCTCTGGCATTCTGGTTCTTGCGGGGACAGTAGTGAGCGTAATGCCCCGGCTCCCCACAGTGGAAGCACACCTTCTGTCCTGCCGGAGCATCGTTCACTGCGTTGGGACGCTGAACAGGACCCTGCTGTGCTTGGTTGCGCTGAACTGGGGCATTCTGTGTCTGATTCTGAACACGCTGCGGCTGCGGCGCCTGGAGTTGCTGAGGACGCTGTTGGTACTGAGGGCGCTGCTGGAACTGGGGGCGCTGCTGAAACTGGTTGCGGTTCAGCAGGCTAGACTGACCCTGGGGGCGCTGCTGGCCCATCATCTGCTGGTTCCCCTGTGGAGGAGTGAAGCGGGGGCGGCTGCTGCTCCCAGTCTGCTGGCCCTGGAACTTCCTCTTCTTCTCCTCGATCTCACGGCGCTTGTGCTCCAGCTTGAAGGCGCCGTCCACCAGTTCCTGGAAGTTGGGGAACTTGGTGCACATCAGCTGGTACTGCAGAGCATCTTGCAAGCCATCACGGAACCGAGCCTGCTTCTTCTGGTCCGTGTCCACATCTTCCGGAGCATAGCGGGCGAGCTCGATGAACTTGTCGCGGTAAGCGGTGACGCTCATCCCTTCCTGCTTCAGTGCCAGGAACTCCTTCTTCTTCAGGGCCATTAGTGCCTCCGGTACATGGTGCCTGCGGAAGCCTTCTCGGAACTCCTGCCAAGTGATCTGACCACGATTGGGGTGGCCATACTGGAATGAATCCCACCAGTCCAATGCCGGCCCCTGAAGCTGTCCTCCAGTGTACAGCACCTTCTCCCGGTCATCACACTGTGCGATGTCCAGCTGTCTCTCCACAGCTTTGAGCCAATCATCAGCCTGTAGGGGGTCGCTGGCCTTGGTGAAGGTAGGAGGCCGTCCCTTCAGAAATTCGCCCCTCTTGTCTCTTGGCGGCAAGTGGGGCGGAGGAGGAGGGTTCTGCTGTTGCTGCTGCAGCAAGGCGATAGTCTGGGCCATCTGCTGCGTCAACTGGAGCTGCATCTGCATCTGCATCATCTGCTCCATGGTGGGTGGTGGTGGTGGAGGCGGTGGGTTCGGGTTCGGGTTCTGGCCGCTCCCACCGGCACCAACGTTCCTCCTTATGCAGGAGCATTAGTCAGGCCAAAGGACATGACAGTGAACTCATACAACCCGTACCGAGTAGTGAACGCGGTCTTGGGAATATCTGACGGTCGGATCTTCATCTGGTAATAGCCCGATCGAAGATCGATCTTGGAGAACACACAAGCTCCCTTCAGCTGATCGAACAGATCATCAATCCTCGGCAGTGGGTACTTGTTCTTGATGGTCACTTCGTTGAGGGCTCGATAGTCCACACACAACCTTTGTGTACCATCTTTCTTGTCCGCGAACAACACCGGTGCTCCCCACGGTGAAGAACTTGGACGAATGTACCCCTTTGCCAGCAGAGCTTCTAGCTCCTTCTTAAGCTGCTCCAGCTCTTTTACTCCCATCCTATATGGCCTCTTGGCTATAGGTGCAGTGCCAGGTTTAAGATCAATAACGAATTCAACTTCGCAATCTGGGGGCATACCTGGCAACTCCTCTGGAAACACATCCGGGAAATCGCACACCACTCGAATGTCTTCTAGCGCTTTGCCTTCAGCTTGGTTGACATGACCATACTCTGATGGACTGGTCGCTAGATACTCCACCTTCTCTCCTGACTTGGCGGTCAGTTGTATTGCCCTCCTAGCACACTGGATAGTTGCATCATACTTGGTTAACCAGCTCATACCCAGGATTAGATCAAATCCAAGGGTCTCCAGGACTATCGGGCTTGCCTTGAAATCTACCCCCCTTATGGTGATGGTGATCTGGGGGCAACGCAAAGTGGCGCGTTGTTCCCCTCCAGGTGAGCTAACTACCATGTCACTCATCATAGGCCGCAAGGCTAGTAAGTTCTTTTTCACAAAAGCAGCAGATACGAAAGCATGCGAAGCTCCAGTGTCAAATAAAACTGTTGCTGGGGTTGAGTTGACAAGGAACATACCTACAACCACATCAGTAGCTGTCTCTGCGGTCGCTGCGCCCATGTGGTTGATCTTGCCTCTGACGGGGTTCTGAGCTTGCTGCTGACCATTCCGCTGATTGTTGTTTTGGCCCCCGGCATTCTGACCTTTGCGAGGGCAGACATTGGCAAAGTGCCCTGTCTCCCCACAGTGATAACACGCCCTTGGACCCACCGGTGTATTGTTGGCGGAGTTGGGGCGTTGAACAGGGGCTGCACCGGGTTGCGCTGAACTGGAGCAGTCTGCAGCGGGTTCTGAAGACGTTGCTGCTGTGGCGCCTGGAGGTACTGAGGGCGCTGCTGGTACTGGGGGCGCTGCTGAAACTGGTTGCGGTTCAGCAAGCTGGACTGACCCTGGGGACGCTGCTGTCCCATCATCTGCTGGTTCCCCTGCGGAGGAGTGAAGCGGGGGCGGCTGATGCTCCCAGTCTGCTGACCCTGGAACTTCCTCTTCTTCTCCTCGATCTCACGGCGCTTGTGCTCCAGCTTGAAGGCGCCGTCCACCAGTTCCTGGAAGTTGGGGAACTTGGTGCACATCAGCTGGTACTGCAGAGCATCCTGCAAGCCATAGCACATGGTGAGAGTGGAAGCTGTCATGAAACTCCTGCCAGGTGATCTGAGCACGGTTGGGGTGGGCATACTGGTATGAATCCCACCAGTCCAATGCTGGCCCCTGAAGCTGTATTCCCGCGTACAACACCTTCTCCCGGTCGTTGCACTGCGTGATGTCGAGCTGTCTCTCCACCGCCTTGAGCCAATCATCTACCTGTAGAGGGTCACTGGCCTTGGTGAAGGTAGGAGGGCGTCCCTTCAGAAATTCGCCCCTCCTGTCTCTCGGCGGCAAGTGGGGCGGAGGAGGTGGATTCTGCTGTTGCTGCTGCAGCAAGGCGATAGTCTGGGCCATCTGCTGCGTCAACTGGAGCTGCATCTGCATCATCTGCTCCATGGTGAGTGGCGGTGGTGGAGGCGGTGGATTCGGGTTCGGGTTCTGGCCGCTCCCACCGGCACCAACGTTCCTCCTTGTGTTCACCATCTATCATCATCAAGTAATTCTCATCAGAATTCCATTGAATATAACCATGTGGCTTGGTGGTTTGGGTAGATAAAGAGAAATAAACACCCCCTCTATGTAAACACTAATATCCTTAAACCTTAATCCAATATCTAGATGGTCGTAGACTCGCGTCTACTCCCATCACAATCATTACAAAAATCCAAATCAAGCATGTTAAATCAAGCACCTAGAGACAAAAATTCACACAAGACTCGACAGCAAATTGAATTTTTCTTTCTTTTTTTTTTGAAATCTACACGATCATTGAATCATGGTGGTCTCCTAAGATTTCTTCAACCGTTCTAGCTAAGCTGCGTTCCTACAGTCAGCACGGCTCTGATACCAATCTGTCACACCCGGATTTACACAGAAACCCGAATGCTACTATATGTGTGCCCAGGAAGTCCTTAGAACACATATAGTCAACAAATATGATAACAGAGACACAAATGCTGAAAATAAATGCTTTATTAATGAGAGAGTTTACATCAGAGTTGCTTCATAAATCCCTTGTAATATTCAAAGCAATCTTCCAACATTGTCGGCCAATAATAACCAGTTCACAGCTCAGAAGTACGGAGAAGTTCCGGTGGTGGCAACAGGCTCCTGGGTTGCCGCTTTAAGAAACGGTCCTTATGGAGAGACACTAGGGCCTGGCACGCAGCTGACGCCCTAGTTCCCTTAACCATGTTGCTAAAAAGCATATTTTAACATTTAAGTTGAAGTGAACCATTACGTCAAGATTAATAGCAATAGTAAGGGTGACAGTAGCTGCGCATAGCAAATAGTCTACCCATATGCATAAACCCAGGTAAATCAAGGCACAGGATAATTAAAACTAGGTACAACCTTAATGGGAAACAATTTAGACACATGCATGTATGAAGTAATGATTAAAAGGTGAATAGGTAGCAAGGATTGTCCGTGCTATAACTTGCCTCAAATCCGGTATACAGCTTGCTCAGACTCCGGCTCCTAGAAATCCTCGTACTCAAAGTCCAACGCGAACGGCTCACCGACTGGACACGAATCACCATACACAAGCATCCACAAGCCAATACATGCAAACAAAGGTATTCTATTAGAAACAGTACACCAAACAGTAAAAACAGAACAAAAAGGGTTTTTAGAAATAATCTACGCTTTGCTACGAACACATGAGCGCAGGAATCACTCTAATCGGAGCTAAAACGAGAAAGTTATGCTAATTTGAAGATCCAGGGACCTATCTGCGAGAAACCGAGGACCTATACGTAATTACGCGTTAAAGCAGAAGGGCCTAGGCGCAAAAATCGACTGCCAGGACCACGGGACCAAATTTTAAAAAGCTCAGGGGCGTTTTTGAATAAAACAGGACCTATTTCTAATTATTTTTGAACTAAAGCGGACCGCGGGTTGATTTCGAGAAAAGGCATGGGCTCTTTAGCAAAATGGCGCCGCTGACCGGTATGCTGTGGGTCTGACCCGGGTCGGGGTGGATCTGGGCCATCCGATCAGGATCGGTCGGCCAGGAAGAAAGGGGGAGGGGAGGTCGCCGGCGGTTGCGGCGGCGCCGCCAGTCCGAGGGCGAAGTTCGCCGGAGAGGGCTCAATCCAGGGCTACGATGGCTCAAATGGCGTGCGGTGTGATGCTACACGATCGGGAGGAGGTGGCGAGCAAGATGGGGGTGATCAAGTCATGGATTGCGAGGCAGAGGTGACGCACGACGGTGAGCGGCGGGGGTGAGCTCCGGTGAGGGGGTGGGGGAGGGGTTTTGGTGCTCGGATTGCGACTAGGGTAGGTCCGGGAGCTGTGTTACCTCGTCGCGAAGCTGTTGGTGGAGTTGGTTTGGGCGGAGAGGCGATGCCGTGGCGAGTCGACGGCGAGCGGCGGATGGTGGCGCTCGGAGTGTGTCGGCGCGAGTGCTCCGGGGCGCGAGAGCGAGCGCGGGGAGGCTCTGTGTGCTCCTCGCGGCTCGGCGACGCTCCTCCGAGTGACGGCCGGAGTGGAGGGCCACCGGAGCGTCGGAACGACGAGCGGCGGCGGAGATTCAAGCTCGGCGGCGCCAATGGCGACGGCGGTGCTGAGCTAGGGAGGGGGAGAGCTTGGGCGAAGAGGGTGTGAGGTTCAGAGGAGGTGCGAGGGCCGGCTTTTATAGCCCTGGGGAGGGCATTGGCGTGCATCCCACGCCGAATCGGGCGGCGGCCGGCGGCGGGTTCCCTTCCAAAGGGGGGGGGGATAGCCTTCCATAGGGGGACGACGCAAACAAGGAAGGGGGCGAGGGAGAAGCTTCCTGGAAGGTCGCTTGCAGCGCGGAGGTGGGCCAGATGCGGCCGAGGCGGTGGGGCAGCGCGCGGGGCCGCGCCATCAACGCGCTCAGGAAGGAAGGCCCGGAGGAGGAAGAAGGCAGGTGATGTCAGCGGCCTGACGTGCGGGTCCCGACGGGGAGGAGGAAGAAGGTAGGTGACGTCAGCGGCCTGACGTGCGGGTCCCGACGGCCAGTGAGAGAGGAGAGAGGGGGAAGCAGCACCAAGTTTTGGGCCGGGTGGGTTGGTTTGGTGACTGGGCCAGGCTGCTGTTGGGCTTCAGAGAGGGTAGAGGGAAGGCGGGCTGGGGTGCTGGGATGCTGGGCCCGAGCGGGGCCGGTGAGGAAATGGAGGTGGGCTGCAGGCTGGGCTCGGCCCAAGGACGGAGGCGAGCCGGGCTGAATGCTAGAGAGGAGGGGGAGCTGGGCCGCTCGGCCGAGGCGGGCTGCTGGGCCGCAAGGAAATGAAGGGGAGGAGGGAAAGTGGACTAGGGGGAAAGTTTAGGGAAGAAAAACGAACTCAGGGCCTACGAACTTTTCTAGAGCTCAAAACAAAGTGGTTCAAGTTTGAATTTAAATTAAATTTAAATTCTCGTTTGAACCACAAGCAATACAAAAACCAATGCAGCAGCATGAATGCAACAAAAATGTTTCTATGCCTTATATTTGATTTTAATTTTCAGTAATTAATTATTTAACCTACATTAAACATGAACATGATAATAAATAATCAATTAATTACTAAAAATTTTAAATATGCTATTTTTGGGTGTTACAAACCTACCCCCCTTAAGATGAATCTCGTCCTCGAGATTCGGATGTGGATGCGAAGAGTTGTGGATAAGCGGCCTTGAGGTCATCTTCTCTCTCCCCAAGTCGCTTCATCCTCTGCACATCGGCTCCACTGAACCTTGCACATTGAATCCATCATGACGTCATGCTGACGTCAGCAGGTTCGATGAGGAGTGCTATGCCGCATTTCACACTCTCAAAAAGGCACTCATCTCCGCTCCCATCATCCAGCCTCCCGACTGGAGCATCCCATTCGAAATCATGTGCGATGCGAGCGACTATGCTGTAGGAGCTGTGTTGGGCCAAACTAAGGACAAGAAGCATTATGCTATCTCGTATGCTAGCAAAACGCTCACTGGCCCCCAGCTCAACTATGCAACCACGGAGAAGGAGCTCTTAGCAGTCGTATTTGCTATAGACAAATTCTGGTCCTACCTAGTCGGGGCCAAGGTTATAGTCTATTCAGATCACGCTGCTCTGAAGTACCTTCTGACCAAAAAGGATGCAAAACCGAGACTCATCCGCTGGATTCTTCTACTCCAAGAATTTGACATTGAGATAAAAGATAAGAAAGGAGTAGAGAGCTCAGTGGCTGACCATTTGTCCCGGATGCAAGTCCCGTCCAATCTCCCAATCGACGACTACTTGCGGGACGACACCCTCCTTAAGGTCACCACTGGCGATCCGTGGTATGCCAACATAGTAAACTACATGGTAACGGGATATCTCCCCCTGGAGAGAATAGGAAACGGACGACCCACATCTCTTTAGGATATGTAGCGACGGACTCCTCATGATATGACCATGCCAACATCCGCAACCTCGCCGACCTCTCCGAGCACACCAGCCACCTCGCCAGTTACATCTTCGACACCTATTGGACCAATCACTCGTAGCCGAGCTAAGAAGATACAACAAGAGGTGCAAGCGCTACTTTATGAGTTTCAGTTAAACACTAATGAGAACTTTATACTGCCTAAGTCGTCTGTGTTGACATTGTTCAGGTTCACCAAAGAAGATGACGATGACATGTCAAGGAGAAGCCAGAAAGAAGAATCAGGTTCGAACCAGTCTTGCGTGACAGAAGCGTCAAGAAGAAATAGTCATATTTTTTGACTCCCAAAAGCAATGAAGGCTCATGAGGACTTGTTGGAAAGATATTGAAGTCTAATTTCCAATGCATGAAGCCCCGACCAGCTTGAAGTTTCTAATGGGACACAAGACCAGTTTAAATGCTGACTGGTCCGTGGGTCAACAGTCTACATGAGGTCCAAATCTTTGTATTAAACTGTACCATTCTACAAAGTGTCGACGTGCAAGATATACATGGTTCGAAAGAGGGTCAAGTTAGCTTTCCAACGCATTTGGCCGTTCGTCATTTGGACTTCCCAAGACATAGTTATGATCAAAGCATTGAAGACTGCACTGAAGCCCAGAAGACGCGCGAGAACTGAAGGCCACTTCGTGACTCCTTCACCTGTTGGCTTTCCATCTTCAGATGTGGCTTCTTCAGTTTACATATATTTTAGACACTTGATCCTAGTATAAATAACCCCTCTATGCTACTAGAAGAACAACTTTTGATGAATTGAGATTATTTCCAGTGATATTGCAGCCGAGCTGCCTGAGTGATTACTCAACCCTTGTTCTTCCTTGTTCTTCTTGAACTTGTGGAGAGATCTCTCTGAGATCCACTAATTCGTGCTCTGCAGGTTCCAGTACGGCTGCCCCGTCTTGTGTGGATTAGCTCCGGTTGTGGTTCTGCGGTCGTTTGGAGATCGAGTCGAAGTCTTCACGGTTTCGGTGTCTCTCTCCCCGACGCTTGGTCGCATCCAACCTTTGTCAGGTATAAAGCATTTACCCGCTGCTTGCAGCAAGCTATCTTGTTACAAAACCTATTGTCGTGAAGATCGGGCCATCCCAAGGACCTTTCTTGAAGCAGTCCCTATCATGTGGTAATCAGAGCTATCGTTGTCATGGTAGGTTTTGTTATTACCCACCCTTATATGTTACTTTGTTTTTGTTCCTGTCCTACAGTCCACTAAAAAGCCACAAAAATATCCCATAGCCTTCTTTTGGTACTGTTGCTTTGTGTGTTACGTTCATCTTGTTGCTAGTTCCCATCTTTGTTACACCATCGGGCTGTAATTTTTTTTCTGCACCCCTCATATGTTATCTTGTGTTTGCTGTTAGTGAAAAAAAAAATCTGAAAAAAAGTGTGAACAAAAAGAAGAGAAGAAAAGAAAAGAGAAAGAAAAAGAGAAGTTGGAAGGGGTTGTTTGCGGATTGTGTTATCAAAAGTTTGATATCTGTAACTCAAGTTGGTGTTGGTTCTGGACAGCAACATTTTGACTGGGTCACACACTTTGTTTGAGTACCATAGCCTTCCTTGAACAGCCACCTATAGCTCCACAAAAAATCCGTAATCGGGGCTCTTGTTTCGTAATCCTTACGACCTCTTTACCACTTCCGTTGAAGCTGCCACACCAGCACCATCACAGTTCTTGAGATCAGGCAAGAACTTGGGTAAGTAAGAGGTGAGATCGAGTGTTTCCACAAATATTTTCCATTCCATATTGTTCTTGCTGCTCTTAACATGGTAGGATCCACCTCAAGTGTTCATGGTGGACATAATGGAGATGAAGAACATCCTGTTTCTCAGGCTGAGATGCGTCGCATGGCTGATCAACTCATGGAGGCCATGGGAAGGATGCTTGATGAGCGAATTCCTGCAGCAAGAGGTCGAAGACCACATCGTTGACATGAAGAAGATCAGCGAGAAGAATCAGGAGATGAGAATTCCGGCTTCGGCAATGGACGTGGAGGACGCGGTGGTGGACGCCGTGCTGATTTTGATAATCAGCATGGTGGCCGTCGTACTGATGGCCGCCATGTACGTTTTGAAGATGAAGAATTTGAAGACTTTGATCATGATGAAGGATTTGATGATGATGAAAATCCTTTTGCAAATGATGGGCTGTATGTGCGGCGCCGTGATCATCGTCGGCGTACTGATTATGAAGATAGAGAACATCATCGTGGTCGTCGTAATAGAGATGACCCAGACAACAATGCTCGTGTCAAGTTGAAGATTCCAAAATTTACTGGAAAGGAAGATGCTGATGCATATCTTGAGTGGGCTGAGCAGTGTGATGAAATTTTTAGAATACATAATCTTTCTGATCAAAGGCGTGTGAATCTTGCTTCCATTGAGTTCTCCGGCTATGCTCTCACTTGGTGGAATCAAATACAAGAGAATCAACTTGAATTGGGACGTGATTATATCAACACTTGGGCTGAGATGAAGAGAGTGATGAGGAGGCATTTTTTTCCCTCAAGCTATCAACGTGACCTTCGCAATAGGTTGCAAGTGTTGAAGCAAGGAAAAAGATCGGTTGATGAATATTCTAAGGAGTTGGAACTGCTCTTAGTGCGTGCTGAAATTAGAGAAGATCCAGAGTCAAAGATGGCCAGATTTTTGGGTGGTCTCAATGAAGAAATTGCTGGTTTTGTTGAGATGTTTCCCTATAATACTTTGCAAGATCTTGTTGATCAAGCTAAGCACACTGAGAGAAAAATTCAGCAGGAGGCACGTGGACGATCTTCTGGCAACCATTCCATAGCAGCCCCGTGGTGTAAGCAACAATCCAGTACTTCTTTTGGTGGGGGTCGGTCTCAGGGTGCTGCAGCAAGGCCCTCTTCATCCAATGCTACTTCAAAGATGGCGGTTTCTTCGGCGTCATCTCCGACAAATCAGCAGCGGCCTGCTGCAAGTTCAGCAGCCCAAACTTCTATTCCAGCTGCTACATCCTCCACGCATAGCAGAGACATTGTGTGCCACAAGTGCCATGGTCGTGGACATATTGCAGCCCAATGTCCAAGTAGAAGGACCATGATTGTTAATGAGCGTGGTGAATGGGAATCAGAAAGTGATCCAGAAGATGATGGACCGACATTTGATGAAGAAACTGAGGATGAAGGGAATGAGATTCAGCCAGACCAAGGAGAACATAATTGTTTTATTTCAATTCGTGTGCTCAATGTTACTGCAGAGAAAGAAGAGAATGGGCAGCGACACAATCTATTCCATACCCGAGGAATAATCAAGGATAAGCTATGTCGTATCATTGTTGATAATGGCAGCTGCAATAACATTGCTAGTCAGGAGTTGGTGGACAGATTGGGACTGAAACCAAGGCGTCATCCTAGACCTTACAAGATGCAATGGCTTAATGACTGTGGTGTGCTACGGGTCAGCCATGTGGTGACTGTTCCTTTTTCAGTTGGGAAGTACAATGATCTTGTGGAGTGTGACGTGGTACCTATGCAAGCATGCCAATTGCTGCTAGGTCGACCATGGTTATATGATCGTGATGTTCAGATTTTTGGACGAGCCAACAAGCTGTCATTCGCATACAAAGGAGAGCGCATCTCTTTGCTCCCTTTAACACCTGAAGAAATTTTGAAGGATGATCTAAAGAAGAAACAGCGAGAGAGCGAGAAACACTTAAGAGTGACCCACAAAAATAGTGAGGGAGAGTACCCACAGCCAAAGAAAAACCCACAGCCACAAAGAACCCAGGAACCGGGAAAAGAGGGTGTTGACACCCAAAATTGGCAGCAGTGCAAACCAGTCTGACCGGTGTGCACAAACCGGTCAGACCGGTTTTGGTAACAGTGTCAAAATGCTAATTGGACTTCACCATTGCATAGCTCTCTTCGAGACGACCAAGATGCATATGTAGAACTCCTAATTTGGACTCCGGATGAAAGAGATATGACTTTGGCAAGATCTGCACTCAGGAAAAGAGGTCAGACCGGTTTGGAAACCGGTCAGACCGGTTTCTGGTCTGTAAATCGAGTAGGTTTAGGTTTTCTGATGTAATCCCATATTGTAACCGACTTGGAAGGGGTACGACTTCCCCGGCCTATATATATAAAGGCTCAAGGCCGATTGAGGTGTTCCCAATCGTACCAACATATTTGTCCTTTACTTTTTACCTCTCAAACCTTAATCTCTTCCAAACCCTATCCTCTGTTCTTTGCTCGTCTCTACGGCGTACAAAGGCGTTCTAGGTGGCCTGCCAACCCTAGAGCAACGCTAGCTTGCTTGAGCTCCGACGGGGTCCCTCCCGAGCTCGAGTTTCTAGGTCTTCACCGTTTCCCTGCCGAAAGCGGTCTGACCGGTTTCGTACACCGGTCTGACCGGTTTTGTTTAGGGCAGCGGCGGTGTGGATCGTATCGACGATTGTGCGGCGCGTTCCAGCGCTTTATCGTGTGCTGACCGAGATTTGCGTCAACACATTTTGGCGACTCCGCTGGGGAAAAAGATCTTGGTTTAAAAACCGATCTAGTTTTCTCCAAAAAAAAAAGATGGGCTCTATCTCTGATTCCGACAACGACAACATCATCGCAGCGACAATGGAGGAGCTCACTGAAGAGGACTTACAATAATTTGTTCGTGATGTGGACTTACATGTTCTCCATGTACAGTAATTTGTTCGCAACATGGATTCTTCTGTTCAAGTGCAATAATTTGTTCGCAATGTGGACTTACATGTTCTCCATGTACAGTAATTTGTTCGCGATGTGGACTTACATGTTTCCATGTGCAGTAATTTGTTCTCAACGTGGATTCTTCTGTTCTTCAAGTGCAATAATTTGTTCGCGATGTGGACTTACATGTTCTCCATGTACAGTAATTTGTTTGTTATCTCTCACTGGAATTGCTTTGTCTTGGTTCTTTTCGCTTTCTCCGAATTCTATACAAACATGAAATCAGTTAGATCGTAAATTTCATGATCGCTTCTTTAATAGAGAGAACAAAGCTGAAGTGACGAATTTGACATCGGTTATACAAGGCCATGATGAATCGGTTCTTTATTACTTTAGAAGATTTAAAGATGTTAAAAACCGATGTTTTAATTTAACAATTTCCGAGAAGGAATTGGCAGATTTAGCCTTTGTGGGCTTGCGACCTTATTTGAAAGAGAAGTTAGAAGATTTTAATTTTCTCTCTGTCAATCATTTACAAATGAAGGCCATGAGTTTAGAACTTAAGTTGGAAAATTTAAAAGAGTCCGTTAAAACTCATCAGTCCAAGGTGTGTATCATTGATCATAATTCAAATAGTTCGGACGATGAGGGTAAAGAAATTTGTGCTGCTGAGTTTGTTTGGCCATCAAAGGCCGAACCATGTTCTTGTCCTTCACTTAAGCCGATGAAGAAAAATCGGCAAGGTGAAGTAAAATTTACTTTTGATGTTGCTAAATGTGACCATATTTTTGATGAATTGTTCGAGAGAGGCAACATTAAATTGTCTCATACTACACCATCGTCAGAGGATCTGAAAGGGCATGCATATTGTAAGTGGCATAATTCTTTTTTGCATGCAACCAATGATTGTAATATTTTCCGTCGACAGATACAATCGGCCATTAATGAAGGACGATTATTATTAGCCGAGACACAAATTGATGAAGCTCTTTTATCTGTTCATACTTTGAATCTGAATAATCCCAAAATACTTATTCGGCCGGAACAAGCCGAACAAGCCAAAGGGAAAAATGTGATCATTGGAGAACCAAGGCCGAATAATGTCAATGATAAAATTTCGGCTAGAAAAGTGATGGTTAGAAAAACTCTAGATGGAAAAGAGTCTCTGAAGATTACTATTGAAACATCTAGGCCCGGGGGGCAAGAGAGTTCACCTAAAAAAAGTCGGTTTGCTAATCAGGCGAAACCGGTCAGACCGGTTTGTCCCAGGACCGACCAAGAACTTTCAGGCCTAGGTGCTCGGAAGTGGGTACTTGTAAGGTGGATGATCAGCTCCTGAACAAGTACACAAAGGCCGTTCAAGTTGATCGGCCAACAAAAAAGAAACCAAGAGCAACATCGCGTTGGAATAATTCTACAGCTCCAAGAGGGAATAGCAAACACCAAGGTGATGTTATTACTGTATTTCCTCGACAAAAATTTTATACTACTATACCATGGGTATTCCCTACATCAAGTTCTCAAAATCCGACGTGGGATCAAGGGGTGTGGATGCAATGCTTCCCTATACCACAACCACATCAGGAGTATATGGGGGCAAGCTCAAGAACTTCAGTGCATGGCCGATTGGGCTCATACCAATCAGGTCCGGCGCCAACCACTAAAGCGGTCAGACCGGTTTCATCAAACCGGTCAGACCGGTTTCGGTCTGATCAGAAGCCACGTATTCCTCCTAAGCAAGAATACCGTGTCAAGAAGAAGAAGGAGGATGTGCAGCCTGTATTTGATCCAAAGCAGACTGAAGTTGATGGGTCTACGACAATTGGTGATAATCCAGTAATTGTGCAAGATTTGGATAAAGAGCCGATTGTTATTGGAGATTCGGTTGCTGTTGAAAATAAAGGAGCTGTTGAGACAAATGATCATGAAGCTAGCAGTAGCAAGTTTGCAGAAAAATACTATCGATCCAGATGGTGTCCATCGGGTTTAACTCATACGCAGAAAAGAAAATTGCAACGCTTGCGCAATAAAGAAAAAAGGGAGCAGGAAACAGAGATGCCGAGGAATGAAAAATTCAACAATTACAAACACATGGTTTCTCAAGGCAAAGAGTGGCGAATCAAGTCCATTGACCAGCTGACAGCCAAAGCGGTCAGACCGGTTTCGCCAACCGGTCAGACCGGTTTTGAAGAATCCAGTGCAAAACAGTTAGCCGAATCAGCGGTACTCAGTTCGGTTCCTGATGATTTTGTGGTACCAGAAGAAGAAGTTGTTTGTCTCCACTTTGGACCTCATGTATTCCATAAACCTAAGGAATCGGTTGATCATTTGGAAGCTTTATATATGAAAGGATATATCAATGGAAAGCCGATTTCGCGAATGCTAGTTGATGGAGGGGCTGTTGTAAACCTCATGCCTTACACTCTCTTCAAGGAACTTGGTGGGAAAGATGAAGAGCTGATCAAGACAAATGCAACGATTACTGGTATGGGAGAAGATAATCATATAAATATAAAGGGAATTGCTTCCGTAGAATTGGCCGTTGGAAGCAAGACTCTCGATACAGTCTTCTTCATTGCAAAGGTGCAAGGTAACTTCAGTTTAATTCTTGGGCGCGATTGGATTCATGCTAATCAATGTGTGATGAAAATAGAGTTTAAATATTGTGTCTAAAATAACATGTATGTGTTCCTGGTAATGTTCTTAACATTTTTTTCCTAGTTAACAACGATAAGGAAGTAGGAGCGACACCGCGCCCATGTCCAAGTAGTAATATTAAGGGCTTATCGGGCTTGTCTGTCCGATTAAGAATTATTCAGTTGCAACAAATATGTTTTGTCCTTACTATGTTAAAACTGATGAAAAATTGGCTTCATTTGCTATGATCAATGGCTCATGCAGGTGAGGTGCCTAAAACCGGTCAGACCGGATTTGGGAACCGGTCAGACCGGTTTACTTAGGTCATTCAAATTTAGGTGCTTTACATTATGTTAGTGGAGGTTATCTCTTGACAGTAATCTAATCTTGGCCATTCGCATTGTGATTGTGACATATTCATTAATAAGGCCGGTTAGAATATTTTGCACTAACAAGAAAGTCTTTTTATGATTCTTTTACTTCGGCTAAAATTCTAGACAATCATAGCCGAAGTGGTGTATATTTAGGTTCATATATCATGAGAGATGCAGGAGTAAGAACAGCATGGTGATACATCGTCATGAGAATCAAGATATATGGACAACTGAGGTTTTTTCGTCATTAGGCAAGATGTGACTGATGTGCGAGTGTTTGTCATTTTACCTGTGCAATTTTGGTTTGAAGAAATGTTTCTTGCTACGCAAGCTTTACCAAGAAACAGGGGGGCATGTGTTGACACCCAAAATTGGCAGCAGTGCAAACCGGTCTGACCGGTGTGCACAAACCGGTCAGACCGGTTTTGGTAACAGTGTCAAAATGCTAATTGGACTTCACCATTGCGTAGCTCTCTTCGAGACGACCAAGATGCATATGTAGAACTCCTAATTTGGACTCCGGATGAAAGAGATATGACTTCGGCAAGATCTGCACTCAGGAAAAGAGGTCAGACCGGTTTGGAAACCGGTAAGACCGGTTTGGAAACCGGTCAGACCGGTTTCTGGTCTGTAATTCGAGTAGGTTTAGGTTTTCTGATGTAATCCCATATTGTAACCGACTTGGAAGGGGTACGACTTCCCTGGCCTATATATATAAAGGCTCTAGGCCGATTGAGGTGTTCCCAATCGAACCAACATATTTGTCCTTTACTTTTTACCTCTCAAACCTTAATCTCTTACAAACGCTATCCTCTGTTCTTTGCTCGTCTCTGTGGCGTACAAAGGCGTTCTAGGTGGCCTGCCAACCCTAGAGCAACCCTAGCTTGCTTGAGCTCCGACGGGGTCCCTCCCGAGCTCGAGTTTCTAGGTCTTCACCGTTTCCCTGCCGAAAGTGGTCTGGCCGGTTTCGTACACCGGTCTGACCGGTTTTGTCCAGGGCAGCGGCGGTGTGGATCGTATCGACGATTGTGCGGCGCGTTCCAGTGCTTTATCGTGTGCTGACCGAGATTTGCGTCAACAGAGGGTTTAGTAATGATGGCTAGGAAAGGGGATTTAAAAGAATTGAGTGCACCCAATTCCACATTCTTTGTACTCCTGTACAAGGAAAGTTTTATTTCCACTAACGACTTATCCTCTACGTTTCCCAATGTTATTTTTAATGTGTTACAGGACTATGAGGATGTATTTCCAGATGACGTACCATCGGGACTGCCACCTAAGAGAGGGATCGAACATCAAATTGACCTTGTTCCCGGTGCTTCTCTTCCGAACCGAGCTGCCTACCGCACCAATCCGGCGGAAACAAAAGAAATTCAGCGACAAGTGGATGAATTGATAAAAAAAGGGTATGTGCAAGAAAGTCTTTCACCTTGTGCTGTCCCTGTTCTTTTAGTTCCTAAAAAAGATGGTTCATGGAGAATGTGTGTTGATTGTCGAGCTATTAATAACATCACCATAAGGTATAGACATCCCATTCCTAGACTTGATGATATGCTTGATGAACTTAGTGGTGCTATCATTTTCACAAAAATTGACTTGAGAAGCGGTTATCACCAAATCAGAATGCGAGAAGGGGATGAGTGGAAAACAGCTTTTAAAACAAAATTTGGTTTGTATGAATGGTTGGTGATGCCTTTTGGATTGACTAATGCACCTAGTACCTTCATGAGATTGATGAATTATGTGCTTAGAGCTTTCATTGGCAAGTTTGTCGTTGTTTACTTTGATGATATATTAATTTACAGCAAGTCCCTTGATGAACATGTTGAGCATATCCAAAGTGTGCTTGCTGTCCTACGTGAGCAAAAATTGTATGCTAACCTTGACAAGTGCACATTTTGCACCGACAAGGTAGTTTTTCTTGGCTTTGTTGTTTCAGGTCAAGGTGTGGAAGTAGATGAAGAAAAGATTAAGGCTGTACAAGATTGGACACCTCCACAGAATGTTAGCCAAGTGCGGAGCTTCCTAGGTCTTGCTGGTTTCTATAGACGGTTTGTGAAAGATTTCAGCACTATTTCTGCGCCTATCAATGAGCTTACAAAGAAAGACGTGCCTTTCAAGTGGGAAGAGGCACAACAGAAGGCATTTGATGAGTTGAAAATGAAGCTAACAACAGCCCCAGTCCTGGCACTTCCAGATTTTAGTAAAATATTTGAGATTGAATGTGATGCAAGTGGAGTTGGGATTGGGGGCGTGCTCATGCAGGAACGAAGACCAATTGCGTACTTCAGCGAAAAGCTAAGTGGTCCAACTCTTAATTATTCTATTTATGATAAAGAATTATATGCTCTTGTTTGGAGTTTAGAAACTTGGCAACACTATCTTTTTCCAAAAGAATTTGTTATACATTCAGATCATGAATCTTTGAAACATCTTAATGGACAACTAAAACTGAATAGACGTAATGCAAAATGGTGTGAGTTCATTGAATCATTTCCTTACATTGTCAAGTATAAGAAAGGAACAGAAAATATTGTAGCTGATGCCTTATCTCGACGTCATGCTTTGCTAACACAACTTGATGCTAAAATTCTCGGATTGGAAAGTATAAAGGAATTATATGCCACCGATTCATATTTTGCCGAACCATATACCAAGTGTTGTGCTGGAAAAGGATGGGAAAAGTATCATGTGCATGATGGATTTCTATTTCGAGCTAACAAACTTTGCATTCCAGATTGTTCTGTTCGTTCTTTGCTTTTGTAGGAAGCTCATGCTGGTGGACTTATGGGTCACTTTGGTGCCAAGAAAACGGAGCAAGTGTTGGCTGATCACTTCTTTTGGCCAAAGATGCGAAGAGATGTGAAGAGATATGTGATACGTTGCGTCACCTGTCGCAAAGCTAAGTCCCGCTTGAACCCTCATGGTTTATACACTCCATTACCTATTCCTACTGTACCATGGGAAGACATTTCTATGGACTTTGTTCTCGGATTACCTCGAACTAAGAGGGGGAGAGATTCAATCTTTGTTGTGGTTGATCGCTTTAGCAAAATGGCTCATTTTATTCCCTGTCATAAGAGCGACGATGCTTCACACATTGCTGAATTATTTTTCAGGGAAATTGTGCGGTTACATGGTGTGCCACGTACCATCGTGTCTGATCGTGACACCAAATTTTTGAGCTACTTCTGGAACACCTTGTGGGGAAAACTTGGAACAAGACTGTTGTTCTCCACAACATGTCATCCTCAAACTGATGGGCAAATCGAAGCTGTGAACCGCACACTATCGACATTGCTGCGAGCTGTGCTAAAGAAGAATATAAAATTATGGGAAGACAGCTTGCCTCATGTAGAATTTGCATACAACAGGGCGGTACATTCGACCACAAAATTTTGTCCATTTGAGATTGTTTATGGTTTCAAACCTACTGCTCCCATCGATCTTCTTCCTTTGCCAATGCAGGAACGTTTGAACTTTGATGCAAACAAGCGAGCTAAATTTGTCAAGAACCTTCATGATCGAGCAAGAGCAAACATTGAGAAGATGACCAAACAGTATGAGAAGAGCGCCAATAAAGGACGCAAGAAAATGTTGTTTGAACCAGAAGACTTAGTTTGGGTTCATCTTCGCAAGGATCGTTTTCCAGAACAACGCAAGAGCAAATTGCAGCCCCGAGCCGATGGTCCATTCAAAGTGCTTCGCAAGATCAATGACAATGCATATGAAATTGATCTTCCAAGTACTTATGGTGTGAGTACAAGCTTCAATGTCGCAGATCTATCTCCTTTCTTTGGGTTGGAATAGTCGAGGACGACTCCTTTTGAAGAGGGGGAGGATGATATGACCATGCCAGCATCCGCAACCTCGCCGACCTCTCCGAGCACACCAGCCACCTCGCTAGTTACATCTTCGACACCTATTGGACCAATCACTCGTAGCCGAGCTAAGAAGATACAACAAGAGGTGCAAGCGCTACTTTATGAGTTTCAGTTAAACACTAATGAGAACTTTATACTGCCTAAGTCGTGTGTGTTGACATTGTTCAGGTTCACCAAAGAAGATGACGATGACACGTCAAGGAGAAGCCAGAAAGAAGAATCAGGTTCGAACCAGTCTTGCGTGACAGAAGCGTCAAGAAGAAATAGTCATATTTTTTGACTCCCAAAAGCAATAAAGGCTCATGCGGACTTGTTGGAAAGATATTGAAGTCTAATTTCCAATGCATGAAGCCCCGACTAGCTTGAAGTTTCTAATGGGACACAAGACCAGTTTAAATGCTGACTGGTCCGTGGGTCAACAGTCTACATGAGGTCCAAATCTTTGTATTAAACTGTACCATTCTACAAAGTGTCGTCGTGCAAGATATACATGGTTGGAAAGAGGGTCAAGTTAGCTTTCCAACGTATCTGGCCGTTCATCATTTGGACTTCCCAAGACATAGTTATGATCAAACCATTGAAGACTGCACTGAAGCCCAGAAGACGCGCGAGAACTGAAGGCCACTTCGTGACTCCTTCACCTGTTGGCTTTCCATCTTCAGATGTGGCTTCTTCAGTTTACATATATTTTAGACACTTGATCCTAGTATAAATAACCCCTCTATGCTACTAGAAGAACAACTTTTGATGAATTGAGATTATTTCCAGTGATATTGCAGACGAGCTGCCTGAGTGATTACACAACCCTTGTTCTTCCTTGTTCTTCTTGAACTTGTGGAGAGATCTCTCTGAGATCCACTAATTCGTGCTCTGCGGGTTCCAGTATGGCTGCCCCATCTTGTGTGGATTAGCTCCGGTTGTGGTTCTGCGGTCGTTTGGAGATCAAGTCGAAGTCTCACGGTTTCGGTGTCTCTCTCCCCGACGCTTGGTCGCATCCAACCTTTGTCAGGTATAAAGCATTTACCCGCTGCTTGCAGCAAGTTATCTTGTTACAAAACCTACTGCCGTGAAGATCGGGCCATTCCAAGGACCTTTCTTGCAGCGGTCCATATCACCTCAGAAGGTGCGTACCTGCACATGAGGCCTATAAAATCCTGGAGAGATGCCATGCAGCCCCGTACGGAGGACACTACGGTGCATTCCGGACCAATGCCGAAGTCTGGCAGTGTGGCTTTTACTGGCCTAGCATGTACGAGGATGCGAGAGCATTTGTCATGCGATGCCCCCGCTGCCAGAAACATGGGAACATCAACACTAGAGACGCAATGCCACTCACTAGCAATCTTCAAGTAGAAATTTTCGATGTCTGGGGAGTAGATTTCATGGGACCTTTCCCCAACTCCGAGGGTTGTCAATTCATCTTAGTGGCAGTGGACTACGTCTCTAAGTGGGTAGAAGCCTTGCCTTGTGTAGCTGCTGACTCTAGGAGCGCGAGACCAATGTTTCATGAGGTTATCTTTCCTCGTTTTGGCGTTCCTAGGATAAGTCCTCTATATGGCGGCTCCCACTTCATAGATTCAGCCTTCCGTAAGTATCTCTCAAGTTTGGGGGTGCAGCATAACGTAGCCACACCCTATCACCCCCAAACTAGCGGTCAAGCAGAAACTTCCAATAAGCAAATCAAAAATATTCTGCAGAAAACCGTAAATGAGATGGGCAAGCAATGAAAGGATAAACTTCCAGACGCACTCTGGGCTTACCGCACGGCCTATAAGACGCCCATAGGCATGACCCCGTATCAACTAGTCTATGGCAAGACCTGCCATTTACCTGTAGAAATGGAGTTTAAAGCTCACTGGGCTATTAGGAAGTGGGGTATGGACCTTCCAGCTGCCGGCCTCAAACGGAGAATCCAGTTGGCCGAGTTAGATGAGATGAGGGAGAGAGCGTACCACAGCTCCCGGCTATACAAGGAACGGACCAAGAGATGGCATGATAAAAGGATCAAGGTCAAAACGTTCAAGCCGGGAGACAAGGTCCTCGTCTTCAACTCCCAGGTCAAGCTTTTTGGTCACGGGAAGTTAAGAAGCAAATGGGACGGTCCATTCACAGTGATTAATGCTGCACCTCACGGGGCCGTCACATTGCAAGACGGGGATGTGAATGCTTTCAAGGTTAACGGGCAACGGTTGAAGATTTTTCTAGAACCTGAGCCACCGCCACTTGATGACTTAGATGTCGTCGAGTTCATAGAACTCTAAAACCCTGTCCATAGAAATTCGGCCCTAAACTAAACTCCCAAACCTTCCGGGCCGAAGACCACCATGACCCGAAACCCCCCAAATTTCAAAAACCCATGACTGAAGCAACGAGACTGGGCCTGGCCCGCACTCAGGAGGACCCAGGGGCCAGTTTGGCCACCCTGGTCCCCTTCGGGCGAACCAGCTGGTTCGGCCGAAGACTAGGGTTTGGCCGAACCCAGCCCCCTGGCCCCCCTCGTGTAGTCCTGCGCCTCCAAGCCTATCCAAATAGTTGTTATCCCGATCCAACCGAGGAAAACGTCGGGAAAGTCATTTTTCGATCGTGGGAAACACCAATATAGAGCCAACCTTCTGTCGACCTTTCCCATCTCATCTAAGTCATCTCCTAGCCCCCAACACACAGCCACCATGGCCTCTTCCTCATCCAAGAGCGCATCCTAAGCCCACGGCTCAAGCTACGTCAGCCGGAACGGCGATCCCGCTCACGAGCAAGCCTTCCGGATCTCTGGCGTCGACATGACGGAAGAGAAGCCACGGGGGAGGACACCGTCGTGCACCTCGTCGCAGCGCCGTGACTCTCCGCTGCGTGCCATGGTTAGCGATCTCCTCGCCCCGACGAGAGGGATCAAGAAGCCTCCGCGCTCACCTTCACCAAGGCCTACCATGGGCGAACTAAGCCCGAGGTCGGCATCCTCCTCAAGGGTGCCGGACTTGGGGCTGTGTCTGCTCAAGGGAAAGGCCGAGGCAATACCGGAGGACGAGCCGGAGAAACCGCTACGGTTCGTCATCAAAGGGGAGTGCAAGCCGGGGGCGGATACGGCAAGGTTCTTGTCCTGCCACTTAAGCGGGACGAGATAGAGCTAGGGGACTCGTCCCAATCTTCTCCTACACGACGCCACCCAAGGGTGCGGCGCCACAGGCAGCCCCCGGCCATCAAAGGGCTGCCCGGGGACATGGAGTTCTCCGACGAGGAGAACGGCGAGGAAGAGGAGGAGAAGCCGCCTACCATGGAAAGCCTGAAGGCGGATTTGGCGGTAGCGCAGCAGCGGATCAACCACCTTGACGAGAAGGTGGCGGAGGGCGAGCTTGCATGCCTGGAATTAGGGGTGGGCACTTTGAACCCGAAACCCAAAAACCGAACCGAACCGAACCTGAATTACCCGAATTATCGGTCTATTCGGGTTTCGGGTTCGGTCCAGATAATTTTTTAATTGAAAGTTCGGGTTCGGTTTCGGTTCCTATGGTCTACAACCCGAATAGACCGAATAACCCGAAATTCAATATATTTACGTATTTTGGTTTAGACTATGAATGTTCCACCTTTGTTTTTTAAACTGTTTCAAACTTTTTTTTCATAAACTTGTTAGTTACTTGCTTTCATTGAGTAGTCGTTAAATCCATGGACTTAAAATTAGTTGGGAATTTGAATTTCTATAATAGAGTTTTGCGAGGTGACAAGGATATCTATGAAAATTCGGGTAATTCGGTGGACCGAATAGACCGAACCGAAACAAAACATCAAAGTATCAAACTAATATTTGGTTCACAACAAATACTCAGTGAGTTCGTATCATGTCAATTGCATAACTGATCTTTTAGGTTAACTAAACCTAAGGAATGGGAGGACAAGATGGAAGTCCTCCGCCGGGGCCTGTGCGCTAAGCTCAAGAGGCTCTTCAAGGCCACAGGACACATGGACCTCTACGACCCGTAGCGTCTCACGGCCGACTCGTTCGTCGTTAGATAGAGCACCGTTTAGTTTAGTTTAGTTTGGTGTGTTAGTTAATTGTGAGTCTCATTTATTTTCCTTAGATTCATGTTTAGGGTGCTCTGAAATTTTCCCTTCCAATCATTAGTTCAAAGAATAAATAAAGTTAGAATTGAATAAAATGAGAGAACACTCCGGCTGGTGCAATTGAGCCACCCGGAGTATGCCATGCATAACAGAGAATTGCATGAGTACAGGAACAACACAGGAGCACTTGGCACAGTGGACCAAACCCCGGGGCCAGTTCGGCCGAACATAGCAGTTCGGGCGAACTGGGTAGTTCGGCCGAACCAGCCTGTTCGGCCGAACCAGTCCGGCTGCCCCCTCTCGCGCACCTACACGCTGGTTTGCACTCCCTCGCCCCTGTTTACTTTCCTGTGTTGTCACGTTTCAAATTTTAACTCTGCAGCCATCATTTAAACGAAATGAAACTTGGTAATCTTTTATCTCATGATCTTGCCTATTGATTATTTTCAAACCTAGTACCTAGTGTCTGTGGAAAAATCATCGTTCTAGGACCCCCCCCCCCCAAGTTGTTGACAATTGTGATATGAATCGATAAAACGAACCACTTGTTCATTCTTACATTCGGGAGAATTTAATTTTGAAAATATAAAAATCAAACTCTATCCCTTCATCCTGTCCACAAATACCACATTACATATATGTTTGAGAGTTTACTCCTGAAACCTGTCATGCCTAGTACAATGTCTTGTCGAATTTTGAGTCCCCAGAGTGATCACATCGCCTCAGGCCGGTTGCAAGCAAATCTATCATCAGAGTATAGTGGAAGGCTTCATGCCTCGGTGATACCCTGAAAAAAAAGTGAGAAAAAGCAAATAAAGGACTCATGAAAGTCCCAATGAATAAAAATAAAAATATATCCCAAAAAGGGAGAAGAGAAAAAGAAAGGGGTCACAAGGCTGAAGACCGATATGAACTCCTCATCTTCAACTTGCAATCCGACCGAGGGCAATGGTAAGGCGCTCCGGGAACCAATCTTCGGCTCGACAGAAATACATGAATTGACACGGCCACCACTTGAGAGACACAGAAAAATACAAAAGAGAGTGAGTGTGAGGGAGAAGCTCTAGAGAGCTTAGTACTAGGGATGAAGGGACAAGAGTCATTTGTTTGCGAAAAAACAAGAAAACCCCGAATGCAGGATGAGCAAGAGGATTTTGTTGTAAGAGTCGTTCCAGTTGTCAACCGCCCAAGATCCAGAGGATAGCCACTACAAATTCACAGGTATTAGAGAAAAGTTTGAAATATTCAATATGCAAGTATTCATGTTATGAAAGAACCCTTACTTTGGTCTTGCTCCTGTTTTAATTTCTTTACTCGGGACGAGCAAAGATCTAAGTCTGGGGGAGCTTGTTGGCGGTCGTTACAGACCGATTTCCGACATCCAACCAAGTATAAAATGAACATAATGGAATCACACACCATAGCTATAGGACTTATTTCTAACCATTTCCATGAGTTTTGGTGTTTATTCGATTCCAGGAGGCACATGACCAGAGTTGAGGCAAAAAGCATAAGAAAAGATGTGTTCGGTGATTCGGCCGAATGACACGATTCGGCCAATTACCCCCTTAGCCGTGCAAGCCACCGGGAGCCATCCACGTCAGCACCAACTTATCCCGGGCTCCCGCCACATCACCCTAGGCCCGAGCTCAACCCGACGAAGACCCAAAGTCCACCGAAGGCCTTCCAACCCAGCCCAGGACGTGAACCGACCTACCAACCGACCCCAGGAGATGGCCCAGCACGTGTGCATGCTCAAGGCGGTGCAGCAGTGGGTCGGGCCGACTTCGGTCGAAGGGAGGAACCGCCTCCAGGGCGTGATCTTGGCCGTAGGCTGCCAGGTCGGTGCATCCCTCGGTTCGGCCGAACCAGGGAGTTCGGCCGAACCGGGAATTTCGCCTGAACGGCCAGGAACTGCCTCCCAGTTGCTTGGCCGGTGCTCAACCTCCAAACCGACCTCTGCCACTATAAATAGAGGCCTGGTTTCACCTGCAAAACACACAACACAAGAGGGGAAGAAGAGTAGGCGTCGCTAGGTTCCGCCACTCATATCAGTAGAAATAGGGAGAGAGGAGAGGTGAGCGTCCCGGAGAGGAGCCGGAGTGTCGGCCCCTCTTCCCGCTGTACCTCTACGGATGCGGCTCTTCTTCGAGTAACATCCGGGTCATGTCTAGTACTCCTTGTATCTCTCTCTGATTAATTGAGCGGTCTTTGTAGTCCATCACGTTAGTTCCGGTCCGTAGGATCCCCCAGTGCGGAGTTGGTGACACCCCTTCTCTTCCCTTTCTGCGTGTCATAGGTTCCATTGTCCCGAAGCAAGTATCTATCTGTATCTTCTGATCTGCTCGATCAATTAGTGGAGTACCTTTACCAGACTCGTACCCTCTCTACCCTCCTATCACTCCTCTTCTCTCTTTGTTGTTGTCATCCACCTCATTCATACCATACTCTCCATTCCATCTACCTAGGACAGCTTAGTTTAGAATCAGTTCACTTCTCGTTCCCCGTGGAAATCGATACCTTGGAATACTCCCGGGTGAAAGCTACATCGATATCCGTCCGCTTCTTCTAGAACAAGTGGAATGAGAGAGTGTAGGCCGTAAGGAGTGCCAACAGAGGTGGGGGTCGACGAGCGGGCGTCTCCGGCGGGCCTGTGAGGTCGACGACGAGTGCGATAGGCACGGTCAAGGTGAAGACAGGGACTTGGCTTGCACGGGGAGGTTCCTTACCTCCTCTGGAAGGCCCTGGAAGTGACCTCGTCGGGGAAAATGCTCCGGCGGCAAGGATCAACGGCGAGCGGCGGTGAGTTCGAGCGGCATCGGCTCGGGCAAGGCGAGAGGTGCTGCGGCTCGGGATTGCTCGAGGCAAAAGGTGCGTGAGGCATGAGGCTTGCGGGGCTCGGTTTTTATAGCCTCTAGGAGCTGACCTAGGCGCCGGGGCGACGCGTAGCGCGCACGCCGAGGGGACGGGGCGGCGGCGATCCCCTTCCAAAGGAGGGGACGCTTTCCTTTCGGGGGAGCACGGCGTGGATGGAAAGGGCGGCGGTCATGAAGCTTCCGTGAAGGTGCACGCGGGTCCACAGGATCGCGTAGGGCGGTTGCTCGGTGGCGCTTTCCAACCGGGCGCCATTGGAGCGGAGGGGGAAGAATAGGAAGGTGGAGAAGATAGAGATGACAGGTGGGGCCCGTCCGTCAGTGAGAGGAGGAGGGGCGTGGGCTGCCAGACTTGGGCCGGGAGAGAGAGGGGTGAGGACGGTGGGCTATACGAGGGGTAAGGCGAGATGGGTCGCGATGCTGGGTTGGGCCAAGCGTGGAGCGAGGGCCGCTGGGCCGGAGAGAGCTGCTGGCTCGGCCGACTGGCTGTGCTAGCCCAAGTGGGGGGCGCTGGGCTGCGGCGAGCTGGGTTGGGCCGCAAGCGCTGGTGCGTGAGTTGGGCCTGAGCGGAGACGGGGGGGAGGGGGGTTGGGGGGGTTGGGCTAGTTCGGGAGGAAAGAGGAGAGGGAGCAAGAGTGGACTGAGGAAAAAGTTCAGGGGTGCAAATGCAAAACGAACTCAGGCCGAAACAACTATTCTAAGGCTCCAAACAAGGTGATTCAAATTCAAATTTAAATAAATTTAAACTCTTATTTGAACCACAAGCAATACAAAACTCAATGCAGCGGCATGAATGCAACAAAAATGTTTCTATACCTTATATTTGATTTTAATTTCCAGAAATTATTTATTTAACCTATGAAAATTATGAACATGATAATAAATAATCAATTAATTACTAAAATTTTAAATAGGTTATTTTAGGGTGTTACAGTTGATTGCTATAACTGTATACTGGTTGCTTAGCTTGGGTGCTTATCTTTCTATAGGATATAAGTATTAGTTGACTAGTGTAGGCGTGGTGCCTATACTTGAGACTAACTTAGTTTATTCCCGTCGCAACTGAGGTGGTAGCCGTAAGGTGGTGACAGCCCTTCTGGTCTTCGTAGCCCATCACGTTAGTTCCGGTCCATAGGATCCCCCAGTGCGGAGTTGGTGACACCCCTTCTCATCCCTTTCTGCGTGTCATAGGTTCCGTTGTCCCGAATGTATCCTCTGATCTGCTCGATCAATCAGTAGAATACCTCTACCAGACTCGTACCCTCTTTACCCTCCTATCACTCCTCTTCTCTCTTTGTTGTTGTCATCCACCTCATCCATACCATTTACTCCATTCCATCTACCTAGGACAACTTAGTTTAGAATCGGTCCACTTCTCGTTCTCCGTGGAAATCGATACCTTGGAATACTCCCGGGTGAAAGCTACATTGGTATCTGTCCGCTTGCGGATTTATCTGTAGGCCGTAAGGAGTGCCAACAGCGAGTCCTAGATCACTCAGGGAACATGTTCCCCCATGGACTGAAGAACGCGGCAGCCGACTACTCCGGCCGGCTCCCGCACCGCGAGGACCAGATCCAATCTGGAAACCCGCCCAAACCCACCCAGGTTCCAGATTGCGGCGAGTTCCAGGTCGCAACGGCCGTGCTAAGGACCCCTGAGAACTCAGCGGACGCATCCAAGAGCCACACTTCGCGGCCAGATCGCGAAGTACTCGTCTCCAATGACCAACCCACTCAAGACAACGAGACCGCGTCTGAGCGACAGTGTCGCATCGATGCAAACACCCTACGAGCCCAGCGCCGGCAGGCTGAAAGAGTAGATGCAGATGCCGACAGCGATCCATGCCACGAAGAACCAGACCCGCGTAACCTGGCATGCAAATTCGAGCGGGCTCAAGCCGACTACCGCACCCCATCCGCAGTGATGGCAGCATGCATCGCCGAGCTGGCACACATGGAGGCCACCCCAGAGGCGGCCCGACTCCGAGCTCGGTTGGCCATTGCGCAAGACCTACACTAGAAGGACAGAGAGGCTAGATCAAGATCTAGTCGATCACACGCGAGTAGATCGAGTTTCCGCAGATCTACAGCAGATCTACCCGGAGCAGATCTACCCGGAGCAGGCGCCGGCATAGATCCCCAACTAGAGGAGGTCAATCAGGAACGCACGGCCGACCACCAGCCGGACGAGTCCGAAGGCAGGCACCCTCGGAACCGCCGCAACGACGGCAACAGGCAACGCGACCGCCGCCGCAACGACGGCGACCTCCGCGATCGGTTACGCAGGCGTGACAGCGATGTACGCGAGGAACTCGACAAGAGGCATCGCGAACGAGACGCCGCAGAGATGGAACGCCGGGAGCGATACGATCGGGACTTCGGCCGACCCGAACGCCGAAACCACGGCTCCGAGTACTCCGAGGCCGACGATCATCGTGCACGCTGCGAGCTCGACGAGCACGACTGGTACGACCACCGCTACGGCTCTCCCAGGGCCCGTGATCGCCGTCACAACAATGGTAGCGATAGCTTCGGCGAGAACGACTTCGAGATACCTTCCAGCCTGGTCGGCTCTGGGACTTCTGCCAAGACAGCCAGATCGATGTCTACTACTCGTCTTCAGCCCACCTACGATGCAACGGGCAGGTCAAACGGGCGAATGGCATGGTCCTGGATGCCCTCAAAAAAGAAATCTACGATGCCTAAACCCACGCGCAGGCCGCTGGGCTAAGGAAGTACCACATGCGGTATGGGGCCTCCGTACCCAATGGAGCCGAGCAACCGGATACTCACCATTCTTCATGGTCTATGGATCAGAAACCGTGTTACCAGTCGTCCTCGCATTCAGCGCACCGCGTGTCAAGAACTACGAGGGAGGCGAAGCCGAGTCCAGTCGATAGGTCGACGTCGATGCTCTAGAAGAACATGGGCTTTGTGCCTTAACTCGGCACGCGTGCCATGAGTAGCAGATACGCCGATATCATGACAGAAATTTCAAGGAACGCTCTCTAAACGTGGGCGACCTCGCACTGCGCCGAGTCATGAGCTCGGCAGGGCAGTAGAAGTTATCGGCACCATGGGAAGGTCCCTTCATCGTCAAGGAAGTGGTATCTCCAGGAACCTACCACCTAGAGTGGGCTGATGGCAACCCAGTCCCAAATGTCTGGAACATTTAGCACCTTACTAAGTTCTATCCTTAGTCCAGAACACAGCTATGTAATTTTACCCTGCTATTTTCGTCATTCAATAAAGTCTCTGCACTCAAATTCTATGCTCTCTGACCAATATGTTTGCATTAACTCTCCCACGATAGCCACATGTTCGTCCTCCAGTTAAGTTACCTATGAAGTAAGAAAACTAATGCGGCAAGCCCGATTCGCTATATCCAAAATCTAAACTCGCGTGAAAGTACTCACGCTCGGCCCCCCTCACCCGTCCGTGAATCGTGCCGCCGGTGATGGTGGCCATGGTGAAGAACCCCGCCGCCGACGAGGTCGATGTCTCAGTGCTCCCGCTTGGCCGCCTTCCCGCTCGCGAATCGTGCCGCTGGTGATGCTGGCCATTGTGAAGAGCCTCGCTACCGACTAGCTCTTTGCCACCGGGCGCGGGCAAGGATCTTGAAGAATGCTTTCGTGGTCACCCGCCGCGTGCCACGAGGCTGCTCCGCCACCTGCTGCTCTCCCACCATCGCCGTCGGCACTGACGCCTCCCCTGCGAGCCTTGTCCGGCAGGTGGCGCCTCTGGCGCTGACCCCTCCTCGACGCGCTGGAGCGGTAGGGGGAGATTCGTGGCGGGGGGAGTTCGGCAGCGCTGGAGCCGGCGGTAGGGGTAGCTCGGCGTTGGTGGTGGTCGAGCGGGCGGCGGGGCGAGCACCAGGTACACCACCGCGGGCCCCATCGCCAGCCGTGCGCCCGGCGTGCTGGGGTCCGTCGCCGCCGACAGATCCCCAGCTCCTCCGCCTTGGACAGTAGCCCTAGCCTCTCCACCGCCGACAGCAGCCCCGCCCGCTCCGCCTTCGTCAGTAGCCGCAGCATCTCCATGTTCGTCAGCAGCTTCACCAGCTGTCGGACCTTACGACGGGCAATCCACCTGGGGGTATCCGAGTGGTTGATTTGTAGGAGGGGCGATTGATGAACTAGTGACTTGATGGTACACAGGAAGCACTGATTTAGACAGGTTCGGGCTACCCGGAGGTATAATACCCTATGTCCTGTGTTGGTGGCGTCGTTTGTATTACTTGGTACTCCGCCGAGCTTCGGGAAGCTGGGACGAGCGTATGGTTTACAGGATGTGATGCGATGGTTTTCAGCGTGTCCCTCATGGGGGTGCCCTAGGCCGCTTTATATAGGGTAGCGGGCTAGGGTTTACAAGTCGGTTTCCATCTAAACCTACTTGGTTCCGATCAGGACTCTAGTCCCACTCCAAGGTTTTGTATCAAATTCAACGCCTCTAAATTGCAACGCCGAAAATTTGGTTGCTAGATATGGTTGTATTGCAACCATTCTAAAAAATCATAGCGATACGTGTATTTAATACAACGTTTTCAATATGTTGCGAAGCTTTGTTGCATTTGGTTGGCGATATTGCAATGGTGAAAAATGGTTGCAGTAGAATTGATTGTGGTTGCAATTGTGTGGTAGTACTGCAACTACATTTGAGTTAGTTGCATTTGGTTTTGACTATTACTATGTTTTTTTGTGTTGCATAAAATTTCACAAGCGTTTCAAATACTGGATGCTTAATGCAATGAGAATTCTTGGAGGCGAAGCAAAAGTGGGGTTCAATTGCAACCTTTTTTTGGTAGTTGCAATATACTTTGATAATGTTGCAAGTGCTAAATTTTATTGCAACGAGATCTCTGGGGTCGAAGCAAAAATTGTGTTCAAGTGCAACACTTATTTTTGGTTGCAATATACTTTGAGAATTGCAACGAGAACTGGGAGCCGAGGCTGATTTGGATTGGGCCTTGTAGTGCGTATGATATACTATGAAAAAAAATACAATTCATAGTCAAAAATAGAACTTGGCTAATCTTGAATTTAGATTTTATTCTAATTGTTAATTTTAAGAAAGAAGTTTGAATTGGTAGGAAAACAATCTGTCATTAGTGACATAATAGAAAAAAATGAAAAAAACGCCATGCTATGGAATTGAACCAAGGACCTCAATACTACACTAGCATATGACTTACCACTACACCATTACAATGTTTGTATTAGCTATCATAGTTCAAGCATTTTTCATGTTTCTATGTGGTCAGCTTATAGTAACCTTATAGATATTAAATTAGAATAGTTACTTTAATGGGTTCTATTAGTTAGTTATTTCAAAAACAAAGTAAAGTTTTCTAAAATTATTATTGTTTCTTGTCTAATGCAACACCGGAAAAGTTTTACCACCGGAGAAGTTGACCTATGTTGTGTAAGTATGTAAGTTCTTGTACTTGTAACGTTTTAACACAGCTAGGAGTCTAAAATATTTGCTCCAATTGTTAAACTAGAGTTTATTATAATTAATTGTATTAGTTTCTATGCTCCAAAAATTATGAAATTTGTATTTGGCTTACTTTTGGTGTGCAAGGTTTGTGATAAAAATTTCATAATCATTGGACATGGTATTAGTAAGTTATCAATTATCCTGCAAAAAATGCAAAAAAACAACAAGCTTCATAATGGGTTTGAACTATGGACCAACAACATCGTACCAATTTGCCTTACCATTGAGCTACAACACCTTTTGCAATATTTGTAGCACTTTAACAGGTAATGTACTTTAACAACATTTGAACCAGTAAATGATTTAAGATGGAAAAGTCATAAACATAAAAGTTATTAAACTCTTCAAGATCTACACTTTGTATTATGATCATTTTTGCATTTGACAGATTTTGAGCGATTCAAATTTTGAATTTCAAAAATTTATAAAGATAAACTAGTTTTAAAATCCTATATGGTTTCAAATTAAAAAGTCATGAATACCAAGTTTGTTTAAGTTCTCAAGATCTACACATTGTGTTCTGATCATTTTTGCATTTGACAGATTTTGAACGATTCAAATTTGAATTTCAAAAATTTACAAAGAAAAATTAATTTTGTAAACCCTAGATGGTTCAAATAGTGTGGGATATGGGTACCCCTGGGCCCACTGTCAGACCAGACCACGGCGGCCAAGGTCCACCTCTGACAGGCACATGGGCCGACCCCTATGCAGCCCATATGGGCTCCCTGACTTGATGGACAAGGTAACAAAGACCCGGCGGGCGGCTCGTCCGGATATCCAGGGATATTCCAGTTTTAACCGACCCAGACTAGAGTCCAGGTCGGAGCCAAGTAGGTTTAGATGGAAACCGACTTGTAAACCCTAGCCCGCTACCCTATATAAAGCGGCCTATTGCACCCTCATAGGGGATCATCGAACAACGCATCTCATCCTGTAAATCATACGCTCGCCCAAGCTCCCTAAAGCTCGGTCGAGTACCCAGCAATACAAACGACGCCACCGACACAGGACGTAGGGTATTATACCTCTGGGTAGCCCGAACCTGTCTAAATCAGTGCCTCCTGTGTACCATCAAGTCACCAGTTCATCGATCGCCCCGCCTACAAATCAACCACTCGGGTACCCCCAGGTGGATTGCCGGTCCTAAGGTGTTCAAATCAACTTCAATGTTGTAAATCAACTTCAAATGCATATGAGTTCAAATATGTTGTAAAGTATGAAAAACTTCAATGTTCAAGCAACATTGTATGGAACTATGTGAGAGATATATATCATTTGTGAACAATGTATAGTATAATTTGCGTAAAATCTTACGAAATTTTTATGTCGGCCCTGTACATCAATGAAATGAATGTATAGGAGTTTTCACATTTTTTGGATAAATTCCAGGTATTATTATCATTATTTTATAATGACGTTGCGAGTAGAAGTTTGAATGATCCTTATAAAACATTTAAATTTTCATCTATTTTCAGGATATGAGCTATACTAGAACATATGATCCTAAATATGATTTTTTTTGCAATTTTGTATATTATTAGATGGACACGTAGATCAATTTTAAATTATTTCAATAAACCACACAGAAATTCATTTAATATACATAAAAGTTATAGAACTCATCAAGATCTACACTTTGTATTATGATCATTTTTGCATTTGACAGATTTTGAGTGATTCAAATTTTGAATTTCAAAAATTTACATAGTAAACTAGTTTTTAAAATCCTAGATGCTTTCAAATTAAAAAGTCATGAATACCAAGTTTGTTTAGGTTCTCAAGATCTACACTTTGTGTTCTGATCATTTTTGCATTTGATAGAGTTTGAACGATTCAAATTTGAATTTCAAAAAATTACAAAGAAAAATCAATTATTTTTGTTCAAATTATTTTTGTTTTGTGTCTATTGCAACACCGAAAAACGTTGCAATAGGCCTAAAATGGTTACAATAGACATAATGCAAGGAAACCAAAATAATTTTAAATTGTCACCGACTGCGATTGCCATGTCACCCGGTCCCACCTTGAGGATGTGTCGATGCGGGTCCCACCTTGAGGACGTGGTGATGCGGTAATACCAACGGGTGCCCCCTCGGTGACATGGCGTTGTGGTCCCACCAGCGGTCCCACCCAGACGACATGGCGCTCGGTCCAGTCCTACCTCGACCACGGTGGCGCTGTGGTCCCCCCAGTGGATCCCATGGACCATGTGGTCCCACTCCCCATGCAGCCTGAAATTTTTTTTGTCTACCTCGAGATGTAAAATTTTTGTTTTTTGTCTAATGCAACAGATGTAAAATTTTTGTTTTTTTGTCTAATGCTACACTGAAAAAGTGTTGCAATAGGGCTAAAATGTTAACAATAGACACAATGCCAGGAATTTAATTGGCAAAAAAATGCCTGTTTGGGGATCGAACCTGAGACCTTTGTAACAAAAGTGACGTGTGCAAACCACTAGGATATTCAACAACTCTATATCGAAATCACTTGAATTTTTTATGTCACGCTCATACACCAAAATCATGTGGTTACGTAACTTTTTAAATTTTTCTAGCCACTTTATGATATTTTCACATTTATTCCTTAGTAATTCAATAAATAATTACAGTAATAGCTAAACTTGATTAGAAAATTCCATAGATTCACACAACAACATATTTTGGCTCCATAACCATCTCATAAAAGTTTCAAGCTATTTCGATAAAGTGGTACTATACATCTTTCACAACTACGAACATCTCACTTACCTACGTAGAACTATATGAGTCATATATGCCTTTGTGAGGGATATGCATTAACTATTTATCGAAATTGTTTGAATTTTTTATATAACGCTTATACTCCAAAATCATGTGCCTATGCAACTTGTTAGATTTTTCTAGCCACCTTATGATATTTCACATTTATTTCTTAGTAATTCAATAAATAATTACAATAATAGCAAAACTTGATCAGAAAATTTCATAGATTCACATAACAACATATTTTGGCTCCATAACTATTCCATAAAAGTTTGAACGATTTCGACAAAGTGATACTATATATCTTTCACAAATAGGAACATCTCTCAATTAGCTACATAGGACTATGTGAGCCTATGCTTTTGTGAGGGAGTTAGTGGATGTATATTTTGAATACAAACTTTTTTTTTATGAAAAACAATTATACCAAAGTCATACATCTCAACAAAATCTAAAACTTTATAGTTGACAACTTATATTTTTGAGATTGTTTAATAACTCAAAATATTATCATAAGTTATCTAATTTAAAATTTGAAATTTAAAATTTTTTAAATGATCTCAAATGTGAATAAGTTATATATTAAAGTTGTACATATCCCTGAAATATAAAACTTTGTGGTTGACAACTTTTCAATTTAAGATTGTTAAATACTATAAAATATCTTTATAATATTTCTAATTTGAAATTTTAAAATTTTCAAATTTTCAAATGACCTTGGATGTAAATATGTTCTATATCAAAGTTGTAGATATCGAAGAGACGTAAAAGTTTGTAGTTTACAATTTTTTCATTTGAAATTGTTTAGCCATCCAAATATTTATTATAAGCGCAAAGAGAATTTGTTTAGCCAACTATTCAAAAGATGGGTAGCGCGCGTCATCCGGCTTCCACCGTCGTGTGGCCAACGAAAATTCGAATCATCCCGCCTGTCCTCGCATGCAGATCTCACCGCTCTCGTTCCAACTCGTCCACTGCAGGCGGGCCCGAAGCAGCTCTGACCCCACATGTCAGCGACCTACCATCCTGACAGCCACCCACGCAGGTGCTCCCGCTGGCTGCTGCCCCCAATCTTTTGGGTTTTGCTTTCCCACCTCCTTCCCCTCCCCTCCCTCCCTATTTTTCATTCACATCTCGCCGCGAAGCTCTCCCACTTCTCCCAAATCCCTCGTCTTCCTATCCAGAAACCCTAGTGAGAGCAGCCGGAGTTCGTCGGCGAGGCCGTCCCTGCGGTCGAGGCGCGCACCACGCGCAGGAGGTCATCGCGAAGCAGCCAGGCAGTGGGGACGCCGCCCCCTTCTCGCCTGCGCAAATCCGCCGCCTCCATTGTCTCCTGCCGCAAATCCGTCGACTCCCTTCTCTCTCCTGCCACAAATCCACCATCTCCCTTCTCTCCGGCCACAAATCCACCTCGTCCCTTTTGATCTGCCGCAAATCCACCTCTTCTGTGGAGCTGTCCCTAAATCCGGCAGATCTGGCCAAATCTTGCCCCTAAACAGGCCACATCCATTGAGTTTCAGGCACTCCGGATTTGGAGCAGTGAGGTAAAATTCTCAATCCCCTCGCTGCTAGCTCTTGTTCCCCCATTTATTTATTAGATGTATTTTCCTTCTGATGGAAATGTCGTGCTCAAATCTGCCAAGTGGGGCTTCTGATGTATGACAGATATAGGTCTCTGTGGTAGTTTTTACTTTGGGCTATCTTGTTTTTGGATTAGAGATTTTGTTAGTTATGCAGTTGTTAGTGCGAATTTCTTTTTAGATCAAAGAGTCTGAGTAAGTTAGTGCTTAGCTGCAATATTCGAATCATTGGGTTGGCAATGATTTGTCATTGTTGGATAATTTTTATTTTTCTGTTTCCTGGTTAATGCTCATTTACATGCGCAAGGATTATTTATGATTGAAATTTTGTGTTTGCTAGTGCACTCTTTGTCTGATGAAGCTGTCTAATTTTTTGACATGCAGTGTATTGCAGCTTGAAAGACTCCCCGACAACAAGTTTTGCACCAGGAAAAGGTATGACTATGACCAAACTGGGTCCACTGATTTTGTTTTTCTATTTGAGCTAATTTGGTTTGGGTGAGAAATGGATGAAAAGCTGAATAGGACGGTTTGGTTTGGGGTCATAGCTTTAGTGAACTGCGGAAAATGAGATGACTACAGGGTGTTATATTTAATTGAGATTCCCCAACATGCTAATCTTTATTTCTTCTGTCCATAGGTTATATTTTCTTTACAAGGGTGAATCAGTCTTCTTCCAGGCCATACTTAAGAAGGAAGCCAGTTATTAAATGACTACATCTCTGCTTTAACAACAAAAGTATGACTGCCTTTTGGTCTTTTTCTTTTTTTTGGCCACATCTTTTCATTTAAATAGAATGGTTTGGCATTCAGTGATGTCAGTCTTTTTTTCAAAATTAGATGTCAGACATATTATTTTGGGCAAGGCATTTGATTGGGGAGGACATCAGATCACTCACCGTGTTTGGAAAGATTATTATACCAAGGTCGACCATGGGTGTGATTTCCAGAGACCTGGACTTCTTGTTTTTCTGTGTCCAGGCATATGCTCCAGAGTTAGTAAGCAAGTGCCCATGAGTTCACATGTTATTCTTCACTGCAGGATCTCCAGCTTGCCTCTACAACATTCATAGCAGCCAGTGCACATCTTTTCTGGGCATTTGCAACATTCAAAGCAGTTGGCCTTCGTAGGACAGATTTTTTTGTTTTTTTCCTGTACTATATATACCTGATTGCCATATTGCCTTGTTCTAAGCAGATGTCCTTGGTTATTCAACATTTGGTTATTCTACCATTTTTAACTTAATGAGAAAATAAGTTGTACTGTACAATATCGAGTCTGCATTTTACTGATTGCATGTATATTTTATTTTCAGGAAGCGTTGGGTGCTGCTAGCTAGTACCAAGCCACTCATAGCTAATCAGGTGCCAATTGATTTCACTTGGACTCTAGAGATCATATCTTTTGTGTAATGGTTGCGCAGACAATATATCTAGAATGGTGGTTGTGAATTGTCAGCTATTTTAGACTTTGATGGCTTATATGGGTTTTGTGCCTATGTTCAGATAGGAAAGGTAGTTAGTCCGATTATGTTTAGTCATGGTATGGACTTGTACTCATGGAGAATATGGACCTGTACTCATGGAGATCACTAATGTTTGCATGACTTTATCTGATGACTTGTACTGAATGTTTGGACATGGCCACAAATGATTTTTCAGGAGGATTGTTGAGCTTGAGAAGGAGCATGCGAATGGAGGGACGATGGCCAACATATATAGCAACGGAACCTTCGCTGCTAAAGTAGCCATTAGCCTTTTCATTTGAAAAGTTCAAACAATTCTGTGTGCTGTATGCATTATTATGTGTTAACATATCTACTTGTGTTCTCATTTATCTTGACCCTTGGTGTGTTTCGTTTGATTCTATATGAATGAATTATATTTCGGATTATGGATGTCGATGCCTCATTCATTAAGAATGTATTTCTCGTTTTGTGATTCATCTTTCAAGAGAACAAACAAAGCATCACATCATGAATTATTAATATATATTAATCAGGCGTTGCAATATATGATGGAAATCAAACTAGATTGCGTTGCAACAATCTCACATATAACAACCACATTTAGTTGTGGCAATAGGTACAATTATCGTGGCAATACATATGCATTCTCTTGCAACTACAAAAAGATGACGGTAGCAATAGAGAACCTACCTATATCAACCAGTCAATCACGTGGCAATAGATGACCTAACTGTAGCAACCAACCTAAGTTATGTTGCAATAGCCAATGTCGCCTATAGCAACCATTCACAAACATGGCAATAGAGAACCTCTCTATAGCAACAAACCTCCAAAACGTTGCAATACCCTATTCCACCTATAGCAACCATTTAGAAGATGTGGTAATAGACAAGCTCTATTGCAATGATTTCTTCGTGTAGCAATAACAGCTATTGCAACACCTATATTTCGATGCGACTGCATTGTGTTGCTACACGACCAACGTGTGGCAATACGTGTCACTAGCAACGTCTGGTTCGTTGCAATTGGTATCATTGCAACACCCATAGTGGTTGCAATGTCTTATGTTACAACGCTCACTAGTCGTTGCCAAAGAGTCGAAAGTGTTGCAATATAGGGGTTGTGTGTCGCTACTAAAACGTAAACTGTTGCATTATGCTATTGCTACGGTTACAAGTGCAACGACTTTTAACCAAAAAAAAGTGGTAGCAAAAGTACTATTACTACCATTTTTGGCCTATTGCAACACATTTTCGGCGTTGATTTTGATACAAAACCTTGTAGTGTCCGAGTCGGTTGCAACCGAATATCCCTGGATATCCGGACGAGCCGCCCGCCGGGTCTTCATCAAACTTGTCCACCAAGTCGGGGTGCCTGTGTGGGCCGCCTAGGGGTTGGCCCATGAGCCTGTCAGACGTGGGCCCTGGCCGCCATAGTCTAATCTGACAGTGGGCCCAGGGGTACCCATATCCCACCAGCCCCCGAGCAACGTGCAGGCGCGTGTCGAACTGCTCGATGAAGGAACGAGGCCAATGTAGTCGGCTGAAGGTGCTTCAACATGTAGTCGGCACAAGGGTGGGCGGTGCTCAAAAAGAGAGAACACCCAACACGACGCCGAGTCCTTCGAGGTAATCGGTCGGTCCTCATGAGGGCCGATTATAGGGCGACGAATAGGAGCACTGTATACAGTAGCCCACGAGCGTTGGGTTGGTTAGAATAAGCGAGCCGAGGCTCAAAAAGTGGCTAGACAATATGTTGCCCAGGAGTTGGTGAAGGCTTGCTACCACCAAGGGTACTTTCCAAGTTGTAGGACTTGCTCAGTCAACTTAGCTGAGGTGTGGATAGGTGAGAGCATGCTGCCACCATGGAAGGGGCCAAAATTATTAGTACCCGTGACTCAGCAGTGCGTTGATAACAATGAGCCGAGTCTGCTCGGTCAAAAGCTGTTTCAGTCGGTCATGCGGGAATCCCGCCTCTGAGCATGCTCAGTCAAGGGCATTGATGGCCACCTGCCCGGGAAAAAAGCGAAACGCATGCGCATCCAGTCCCAGGCGTTAGTGGCTCACGGGCCAACAGTCTTGCAACCCGGGGCGCCTATAAATAGGCGCACCGGCATGGTTCACCGCCGAAGTGTGTTGAAAGGGATAGCCACCATGTGGATCTTAAGAATCCTTCTTCCTGAGAGGATTGTGGGTGAAAGCAGAATAGTCCAAGGTACATGCCTTGATGCGCGCCATTGATGCCAGAAGAAAATCGTCGAAGGGTGGTGCGAATGCTGCGGGAAAGGAGCAGGACATCGCGCTCCTCATAGGCGGGGGAGGTGCCTACTTCTTGGTGGATCCGGGTGAGGAAGCTGTGGTAAGTGTACTCTTCGTCAGGAGGCTAGTGAATGATGACGAGTTGATGGCTGATTTCGCTAGGGAGCCCATCGAGGACGAGTGGCGCGGTCCGAGCCTTGGCGCCATTGGTGGTGGTCCCAGTCCTTACCCTCTTCCAGCAATGCAATCACGAAGTTCTTCAGTTGGTGGGACGCCACAAGAAAACCGTTAAGAAAGCTGTGGAAACTGCTCCCGATGATTGTGTGCTGAACACCTAACTGAAGTGGTCCAAGAGCCGCCTAATGTGCGGTTCGTGTCTTTGTATCTTTAAATGGCCTTTGGCCAGATGTACTTTTTCTTTCTAAACTTGCGATTCGCGAAGTATGGAATATGAACATGTTCATTTGTTGTGGTGGCGAACTGTATCCGACCCCCGAAACGGACAGTTATAGTCATATAGATCTACCAGACCCTACCCAGCGCCCAGCCCAGAGCATGCGAGGAACTTGGCCTGGTTTGCTTGGAACGCGCCGATTCGTCTTCCGGCGCCCAACCCCCGAGCATGCGAGGGACTTGGCCTGGTTCTCTTGGAATGCGCCGAGTTGTTTTGTGGCGCCTAGCCCCCGAGCATGCGAGGGACTTGGCCTGGTTCTCTTGGAACGCGCCGAGTCATCTTCCGGCGCCCAACCCCCGAGCATGCGAGGGACTTCGCCTGGTTCTCTTGGAACACGCCGAGTTATTTTGCGGCGCCCAGCCCCCGAGCATGCGAGGGACTTGGCCTGGTTCTCTTGGAACGCACCGAGTCATCTTCCGACGCCCAGCCCCCGACCATGCGAGCGACTTGGCCTGGTTCTCTTGGAACGCGCCGAGTTGTTTTACGGCGCCCAACCCCCGAGCATGCGAGGGACTTGGCCTGGTTCTCTTGGAACGCGCCGAGTTGTCTTCCGGCGCCCAGCCCCCGAGCATGCGAGGGACTTGGCCTGGTTCTCTTGGAACGCGCCGAGTTGTTTGAAATGGAAACATATCTCCTCCGTCAATTTCGGATCCAACGGATTGCGTATCGCCAATCCCGCGGATTCCGTTCGTTAGTTTCGGAGCCGTTAGGTCAGGGCAATGCTGCATCATAAATACGCGACCGGGGGTGCCATTGTCATCATCCCACCGTTGCGCCGCACCCTTCGTCTTCCCCGCCTTTCTTGTCGCTCAGCCCGCCATTGCACCCAAGCACGGTTCCCGAGGCTACGCGGAACTTGTAGATTGATCTTCATTGGCATGCGCCCGCACTCTTGCCTGCCTTCGCCCCATGCTCTGCCTTCATCGAGAGGAACTCATGGCTGAGGTAGCCGCCGAGCGCGCCTCAATAGAGGCCCTGGGGCGGCCGGAGTGCCGTTGGAGGGCGAGCAAGAAGCGAGCTGGGGCAAGATAAAGATGACGATGGAGCGCCTAGAGGACATGGCGAACCGCGATGTGCTTCCCCCGAAGAACACCATGGCATGGAGGCTGCCGGGGAAGGAGAAGAGGCCTTTCGAGAACACCAACGAGGTCGTTGTCTTCGCGCATTTTGTTGAGCGCGGCTTCAGCACGCCGACCGGCAACTTCTTCTGCAGGCTGCTGCACTACTATGGTCTGGAGCTTTCCCATCTCAATCCCAATGGGATTTTTGACATTTCGTTTTTCATCTACCTGTGTGACGCTTTCTTGGGTATCGCCCTTTATTTTCATCTTTGGCGGTACTTGTACTGCGTCAAGCGCATTGGTTCTAGGAACAAGGGTGAGGGCCCTACTCAGATTACCGGTGGGGCGGACATCTGTCTGCGCGTTGGGAGGCAAAGGGAGTACTTTGATTTGTAGCTGAATGACTGCCACAAGGACTGCCGTCGGGAGTGGTTCCTAATGACGGACTAGCCGCCCTTGCTTCCGAGTAGGACTGACATGGCGCCTAAGGAGCAGGACTCCTGGCGTGATCTTCCGGTCGGGGATGAGTGCGAGGATATCCCCGATCTTTTGGAGAAGATCGCCGACTTGAAGCAGAAGGGACTAACCGCTACGGCAGTGGCGATCTCGTTCGTGTCCCGGGCGATCCAGCCGATCAAGGATCGGGTTCATCCGGCGTACGACTTCTCGAGTCGTCTTGATCCGACCCGGGAGACCGTTCGGGGTCTGGACTCGGACGAGGTTATCAGGCGGGTGAGCGGCATGATGAGGGGGGAGGTGAACAACCTTGGCACTCCGTCCCCTTTTGCGCTGAAGAATCCTCCACCTGCAGTAATGCTTACATTCCGAGTTCGCTTTGCTTTCCAAGATTTCCTTCGTCTTGTAGATTGTTTGAGTTTGTTCTACCATCTTTCTATGCTAGGTGGTGACCAAGCACTTCTTCTGCCCAATGCCATTGCCTGCAGCAGATCCGACGCTGCGTCAGAAGGTGATGAGGCCAGAGGAAGCGAGGGATGACCAGCTTCCAGCCATTGGTGCTCTTGAGGACTGGGAGTCGGAAGAGTTTGGCTCCTCTCCGAGCACTGATGATGCTGCTGGCGTGGAGTCTTCGACTGCCACGGCGTGGACCCGAGCTGGTACTCGGAAGTTTTATGCATCACAGGTGCTGACCGCGGCTACCGAGTCGCGGAAGAGGTCGGCGTTGGCGTAGGCATCAACGTCCAATGCGCCGCGTGCGAAGAAACACCGGGCCAATCGTACGCCGTCGGCCAGCAAGGACGCGGCTGCCTCTCCCGACGAGAGGGATGAGGGTAGGGACCCTGATGCCCAACGGAGGTGACAGTGGTGCGGCCACCGATGCCATTGCCGTCATCGGGGGATGGAAGGCCACCGCGCCCGGTGGGCTTGGTCTTCAAGCGGCCGAGCAGGAGTAACAGGTTAGAGTCCGAACTCGGTTAAGTTGCTCTTGCTAAGATCTTTCGTCTTGACTTGGTATCTGTACTTTTCTTGTTATGGTGTCTTCAGGGATATGACCATCTTATCGGATACCACCCATACCCGATTGGACAACACCGGCGATCATGGGGATTCTGTATCCCAGGGGCCCCCTTCGACGGGGATGTTGATGGCGCAGATGGGGCCACAGCAGCCACAGCAGTTGACACTACAGGGGGATCTGGCTCAGCGGCCGTGGTCACTGTGACCACCGTGCCGGAGACTACCCCAAGCATCGGGCTTAACAAAGAGGATTCGGGCACGCCGGAGCTTGAAGATGATGCGCTCCCAGATTAGCGTGCTGAGCCGGAGGACGTGGTGGTCGAGGAGGAGGAGTTAAGCCGGCCTGAGCGCTACGAGCGCTTAGCCAAAAAGAATCAAGCGGTGTTGGAGCGAATTCGTAGCTCCTCTGGTGCGATGCTGGAGGACATGGAGGTAATTTCCACTGATCTTTGCCTGTAGTTCTTGGTCCGGTGTTAAGCTTCATGTGATGTAGGCGTTGATGGCTGGGACCGTGGAGTGCACGCGGATGATGCGCGTGGCTGAAGATGAGTACCGGGAACTACAGGAGCTCAGGACTCGTGTCCGAACCATTGCGAGTGAGGCACGAGGACTCGCCATTCAGAAGGACTTGGACGCGGAGAGCGTGGCGCAGCTCAACTGTAATCTCGTCGCTCAGCTGGAAGCAGCCAATGCCAGTAGGTTCTTTTTCTTTACCGTTCCGGTTCTAATGTTGGCGGAGTACTCGGCTACTAGCAACAACGTGCTTATCTTGCTTGCTCTGTGTTCTCAGGTCATGCCCAGGAGATGGAGTGTCACACCCGGGTTTTATATAAACCCGAAGTGCTGCTATATGTGTGCCCAGGATGTCCACAGAACACATACAGCTAACAAATATGATAAACATAGTACATATGCTCGAAATAAAATAATTTTAAATCAGAGTTAGCACGTACACAGCGGAAGTCTAATCTTCAACTCCAAGGTGAGGCCGCAGTCCACAGGGACACCGACTGGTTGACCATAGCTTATTAGTACTCCATCTGTTACCCATCCCGGAATGTCGAATAATAGCAAGTGTAAGTAAATGCCTTACTTAGCAAGTATAGCACGGGTTATGAAGGCTCAAAAGGCTTGACACGGCTTAACTGCATTAGCACTTTTAGTTGATTTATTTTAACATTATCCAAATTACTACAATTAAATGAATCCGGTTGTAACCCAATTAATAAGTGCAAGTGACATTAATCAACAATAATAATAACCATCAAGTTCTAATCGAAAAGGAACGCCAGGCCGCTCGTGACCTTGAGCAAGGCTCACTTATTTAATTTCATATGCATGTGTCTAATTTGATGTACCATTAAGGTTGTACCTAGATTTGTTTATCCTGTCCTTGAATTACCTTGGGTTTTTGCATATGGGTAGATTTTGCTATGCGCAGCTACTGTCACCTTTACTATTACTGTTATTCTTGATTTAATGGTCCACTTCAACTTTAATGTTAAAATTTGCTTTTAGCAACATGGTTAAGGGAACTAGGGCGTCAGCTGCTGCCAGGCCTAGTGTCTCTCCGTAAGGACAGTTTCTTAAAGCGGAAACCCAGGAGCTGTCGCCACCGCCAGAACATAATGGCTCTGTCTTGGTCAAGTAGCTCGTACGGCTCTAGCTTGTCAGTGGTTATCGATGGGCCAACGGCGCTATGTGAACAAGGCGCTAGGCATGGTTTTTGATCCACCGAGGACGGTAGCCCCGTTGGCTAGGTCTCGTTAGACCAAGTCCCGTGTGGGGCCTCGGCACCACACGTTGCGCCAGCCGGCTCGCGTAGCACCGTGCTCCGGACTGCCATTGACCCTCTATGGTGCGCCCAGGGAGTCAGTCAATCTCGGTGCCTCGGAACTAATGCACCCTTGTTACCATAGTGGCTACTGACTTGTTAGGGTGTCTTAGACACATGCATGTATGAAATAAATGATTAAAGGGTGAATAGGTATCAAGGATTGTCCGTGCTATGACTTGCCTCAAATCCGGTATATACACTTTAGTCTTCGGGTCTTGACCTTCAATTCCTCTTCTTGAATGCTCTTGATGGCGTTCCTCTACTCGCAGCAATCATCGGGCACAACATACAAGCAAACAAACAATAATAACTAAGAACAATACACCAAACAGTAGAAACAGTACAAAAGGAGGCTACGAAACTATTCTACGCTTTGCTACGAACACGTGAGCGCAAGAATCGCTGAAAACGGAGCTAAAACGAGAAAGTTATGGCTTTTCTAAGGTTTAGGGACCTGCTGGCAAGATTTTAAAAGTTTCCAGGGGCTTATTTATAAAAAATCAGGGACTAAAAAATAATTATGCGTTAAAACCCGAGGGCTAACACGCAAATATGTCAGCTCTGGACGGCGGGTTCTATTTTTAAAAAGTTCAGGGGCCTAAACGAAGAGAAAAGGTCCTATTTGAGATTATTTTTGAACTGGGCCGGACTGCGAAGTGATTATGGGAAAAGTCACGGACTCTTTAGCAAAATTACCTGGGTGGACCGGTATATGGCTGTTTGACTTGGGGCTTGGACCGAATCTGGGCCGCTGGATTGGGCTCGGACGGTGTTGATTGACCCTGGGGGTTTGGCCGCCGGCAGAGGGCTCGGACGCGGCGGCGCCGGCCGCGGGAGCGGTGGCAGCTCGCCGGAGTTAGACGAAGCTTGAGCTACGGGCCATTATTCTCCTTGAGGATTGGTTCTACGGCACCGGGGCGGAACGGCGAGTCTTCCTGTGGGGTTCTAGTCGACTAACACGCGGCGGTGGAGGCCATCGACGACGAGCAGCGGCGCTGCGGTTCCGGCGAGGCGGCACGGGCGCTACGGGGAGAGGGAGAGAGGGAAAAGAGGCGCAGTGGGCTCGTTACCTCGTCGCGAGGGTCCCGGAGCAGCTGTTCGGGGCAGAACGGCGACGGGCGGCGAGATCGAAGTCAGCCGGCGGAGCGGCGGCGTCGGTGCTCGTCGACGGCGGTGCTCCGGGGATGGGAAATAGACGAGAAGCGCGGCTGGGGTTCAGCTCGTCGGTGCGAAGCTTGTGGTGGCCGCGGCTTGGCCCGGCGCCGTCCGAGGCGGAGGATCGACCGGCAATGGCGCCGGCGGCGGCTTGGCTCCGACGAGCAATGGGGCGGTTGTCGCTAGGGAATGCGGTGGCTGCTGCATGGTGTTGACAGACGGCGGGGAGGGAGGCGGCTTATATAGCCCCGAGGGGAGGCCTAGGGCGTCGGGGGATGAGCGTGGCGCTCACGCCGAGGAGGGGCGGCGGCGTGATCGCCTTCCAAAGAAGGGGGGGGGGTGCTTTCCTTTCGGGAGTGCGGGGCGAGGATGGAAGGTTCGGCGCGGAAGCTTCCTCGAAGGCACGTGTGGGTCCACAGGCACGCGGGAAAGCTTGGCCGGCGGCGAGACTTACCATCGGGGCGCCATTGGAGCGGAGGGGGAAGAAAAGGAAGGTGGGGAAGAAGACCCCGACAAGTGGGGTCTACCTGTCAGTGGCTGCGAGCGGAGACGGGCTGGTGCTGGTGTCTGGGCCGTGCTTCTGGGCTGTGGCGCACTGGGCCGAGCGACGAGGCACGGCGCAGGGATGGAGGCGGGGCTTGCGGGAAGCGCGGGAGTGATGGACCGAAAGCGGGGTTTGGCGGGGCGCGCTGGGCCGCGGGTGGGCCGAGCGGAGCTGCTGGGCCTGAGGGAGGGGAGAGAGGCTGGGCCGGGCTAGCTTGGGGAGGAAAGAAGGGGAAGCAGAAACAATCCTAGGGAAGAGTCCAGGGGGCAAAACTGATCTCGGGCCGTAACAACTTTTCTGCAGCTCAAACAAACACAGTTCAAACTCGAATTTAAATTGGATTTAAATTCTCATTTGGACCACGCACAAACAAAACTCTATGCAACCAGCATGAATGCATCAAAACAGTTTCTACTCCTTATATTTGATTTTAATTCACCAAAAATAATGTATTTACCCTATATTAATCATGAGCACAAATAATAAACTTCAATTAATTACTAAAAATTTTAAATAGGCATTTTTAGGGTGTTACATGGAGCGCGTCCAAAACCGTCTTGCGGTAGTGGATAGCAAGTTCAAGGACGCGGCGGCTGTGTTGAGGGAAAGGGACGCCAGCTGAAGCGCGCCCTTGAAAGTGAGCAGAAGCCCGTGCGACGCTATCACACCCGGATTTTATATAAACCCGAAGTGCTGCTATATGTGTGCTCAGGATGTCCACAGAACACATACAGCTAACAAATATGATAAACAGAGTACATATGCTCGAAATAAATAAATTAAATCAGAGTTAGCACATACACAGCGAAAGTCTAATCTTCAACTCCAAGGTGAGGCCGCAGTCCACAGGGACACCAACTGGTTGACCACAGCTTAGTAGTACTCCATCTGTTACCCATCCCGGAATGTCGAGTAATAGCAAGTGTAAGTAAAATGTCTTACTTAGCAAGTATAGCACGGGTGTATGAAGGCTTAAAAGAAAGGCTTGACACGGCTGTACTGCATTAGCATTTTTAGTTGATTCATTTTAGCATAATCCAAATTACTACGATAATATGAATCC
>OAMR01002251.1:0-10790 GCA_900205405.1 Echinochloa crus-galli
TTCTGGCCCGAACTGGTGCATCGTTTCATTTTCGGCCCGAACCGATGCATCAATGCAAAACATCACTATTGGGTCATAAAAAGTGGATTGGGTTCGTTTCTTTCATTTCTCGACCGAACCAGTGCAACATTTCGTTTCTGGCCCGAACTGGTACATCGTTTCATTTTTGGCCCGAATCAATGCATTAAATGCAACCCCAGCATGGTTTTCAGCACAGTAACGAAACTGACCAAATGAACCAAAACATCACTATTGGGTCCAGAAAAGTGGATTGGGTCCGTTTCTTTCGTTTCTGGACCGAACCGGTGCATGATTTCGTTTTCGGCCCAAATCGGTGCGTTAAATGCAACCCCGCGGTGCATGATTTCGTTTTCGGCCCAAATCGGTGCGTTAAATGCAACCCCGCGGTGCATGATTTCGTTTTCGGCCCAAATCGGTGCGTTAAATGCAACCCCGCGGTGCATGATTTCGTTTTCGGCCCAAATCGGTGCGTTAAATGCAACCCCGCGGTGCATGATTTCGTTTTCGGCCCAAATCGGTGCGTTAAATGCAACCCCGCGGTGCATGATTTCGTTTTCGGCCCAAATCGGTGCGTTAAATGCAACCCCGCGGTGCATGATTTCGTTTTCGGCCCAAATCGGTGCGTTAAATGCAACCCCGCGGTGCATGATTTCGTTTTCGGCCCAAATCGGTGCGTTAAATGCAACCCCGCGGTGCATGATTTCGTTTTCGGCCCAAATCGGTGCGTTAAATGCAACCCCGCGGTGCATGATTTCGTTTTCGGCCCAAATCGGTGCGTTAAATGCAACCCCGCGGTGCATGATTTCGTTTTCGGCCCAAATCGGTGCGTTAAATGCAACCCCGCGGTGCATGATTTCGTTTTCGGCCCAAATCGGTGCGTTAAATGCAACCCCGCGGTGCATGATTTCGTTTTCGGCCCAAATCGGTGCGTTAAATGCAACCCCGCGGTGCATGATTTCGTTTTCGGCCCAAATCGGTGCGTTAAATGCAACCCCGCGGTGCATGATTTCGTTTTCGGCCCAAATCGGTGCGTTAAATGCAACCCCGCGGTGCATGATTTCGTTTTCGGCCCAAATCGGTGCGTTAAATGCAACCCCGCGGTGCATGATTTCGTTTTCGGCCCAAATCGGTGCGTTAAATGCAACCCCGCGGTGCATGATTTCGTTTTCGGCCCAAATCGGTGCGTTAAATGCAACCCCGCGGTGCATGATTTCGTTTTCGGCCCAAATCGGTGCGTTAAATGCAACCCCGCGGTGCATGATTTCGTTTTCGGCCCAAATCGGTGCGTTAAATGCAACCCCGCGGTGCATGATTTCGTTTTCGGCCCAAATCGGTGCGTTAAATGCAACCCCGCGGTGCATGATTTCGTTTTCGGCCCAAATCGGTGCGTTAAATGCAACCCCGCGGTGCATGATTTCGTTTTCGGCCCAAATCGGTGCGTTAAATGCAACCCCGCGGTGCATGATTTCGTTTTCGGCCCAAATCGGTGCGTTAAATGCAACCCCGCGGTGCATGATTTCGTTTTCGGCCCAAATCGGTGCGTTAAATGCAACCCCGCGGTGCATGATTTCGTTTTCGGCCCAAATCGGTGCGTTAAATGCAACCCCGCGGTGCATGATTTCGTTTTCGGCCCAAATCGGTGCGTTAAATGCAACCCCGCGGTGCATGATTTCGTTTTCGGCCCAAATCGGTGCGTTAAATGCAACCCCGCGGTGCATGATTTCGTTTTCGGCCCAAATCGGTGCGTTAAATGCAACCCCGCGGTGCATGATTTCGTTTTCGGCCCAAATCGGTGCGTTAAATGCAACCCCGCGGTGCATGATTTCGTTTTCGGCCCAAATCGGTGCGTTAAATGCAACCCCGCGGTGCATGATTTCGTTTTCGGCCCAAATCGGTGCGTTAAATGCAACCCCGCGGTGCATGATTTCGTTTTCGGCCCAAATCGGTGCGTTAAATGCAACCCCGCGGTGCATGATTTCGTTTTCGGCCCAAATCGGTGCGTTAAATGCAACCCCGCGGTGCATGATTTCGTTTTCGGCCCAAATCGGTGCGTTAAATGCAACCCCGCGGTGCATGATTTCGTTTTCGGCCCAAATCGGTGCGTTAAATGCAACCCCGCGGTGCATGATTTCGTTTTCGGCCCAAATCGGTGCGTTAAATGCAACCCCGCGGTGCATGATTTCGTTTTCGGCCCAAATCGGTGCGTTAAATGCAACCCCGCGGTGCATGATTTCGTTTTCGGCCCAAATCGGTGCGTTAAATGCAACCCCGCGGTGCATGATTTCGTTTTCGGCCCAAATCGGTGCGTTAAATGCAACCCCGCGGTGCATGATTTCGTTTTCGGCCCAAATCGGTGCGTTAAATGCAACCCCGCGGTGCATGATTTCGTTTTCGGCCCAAATCGGTGCGTTAAATGCAACCCCGCGGTGCATGATTTCGTTTTCGGCCCAAATCGGTGCGTTAAATGCAACCCCGCGGTGCATGATTTCGTTTTCGGCCCAAATCGGTGCGTTAAATGCAACCCCGCGGTGCATGATTTCGTTTTCGGCCCAAATCGGTGCGTTAAATGCAACCCCGCGGTGCATGATTTCGTTTTCGGCCCAAATCGGTGCGTTAAATGCAACCCCGCGGTGCATGATTTCGTTTTCGGCCCAAATCGGTGCGTTAAATGCAACCCCGCGGTGCATGATTTCGTTTTCGGCCCAAATCGGTGCGTTAAATGCAACCCCGCGGTGCATGATTTCGTTTTCGGCCCAAATCGGTGCGTTAAATGCAACCCCGCGGTGCATGATTTCGTTTTCGGCCCAAATCGGTGCGTTAAATGCAACCCCGCGGTGCATGATTTCGTTTTCGGCCCAAATCGGTGCGTTAAATGCAACCCCGCGGTGCATGATTTCGTTTTCGGCCCAAATCGGTGCGTTAAATGCAACCCCGCGGTGCATGATTTCGTTTTCGGCCCAAATCGGTGCGTTAAATGCAACCCCGCGGTGCATGATTTCGTTTTCGGCCCAAATCGGTGCGTTAAATGCAACCCCGCGGTGCATGATTTCGTTTTCGGCCCAAATCGGTGCGTTAAATGCAACCCCGCGGTGCATGATTTCGTTTTCGGCCCAAATCGGTGCGTTAAATGCAACCCCGCGGTGCATGATTTCGTTTTCGGCCCAAATCGGTGCGTTAAATGCAACCCCGCGGTGCATGATTTCGTTTTCGGCCCAAATCGGTGCGTTAAATGCAACCCCGCGGTGCATGATTTCGTTTTCGGCCCAAATCGGTGCGTTAAATGCAACCCCGCGGTGCATGATTTCGTTTTCGGCCCAAATCGGTGCGTTAAATGCAACCCCGCGGTGCATGATTTCGTTTTCGGCCCAAATCGGTGCGTTAAATGCAACCCCGCGGTGCATGATTTCGTTTTCGGCCCAAATCGGTGCGTTAAATGCAACCCCGCGGTGCATGATTTCGTTTTCGGCCCAAATCGGTGCGTTAAATGCAACCCCGCGGTGCATGATTTCGTTTTCGGCCCAAATCGGTGCGTTAAATGCAACCCCGCGGTGCATGATTTCGTTTTCGGCCCAAATCGGTGCGTTAAATGCAACCCCGCGGTGCATGATTTCGTTTTCGGCCCAAATCGGTGCGTTAAATGCAACCCCGCGGTGCATGATTTCGTTTTCGGCCCAAATCGGTGCGTTAAATGCAACCCCGCGGTGCATGATTTCGTTTTCGGCCCAAATCGGTGCGTTAAATGCAACCCCGCGGTGCATGATTTCGTTTTCGGCCCAAATCGGTGCGTTAAATGCAACCCCGCGGTGCATGATTTCGTTTTCGGCCCAAATCGGTGCGTTAAATGCAACCCCGCGGTGCATGATTTCGTTTTCGGCCCAAATCGGTGCGTTAAATGCAACCCCGCGGTGCATGATTTCGTTTTCGGCCCAAATCGGTGCGTTAAATGCAACCCCGCGGTGCATGATTTCGTTTTCGGCCCAAATCGGTGCGTTAAATGCAACCCCGCGGTGCATGATTTCGTTTTCGGCCCAAATCGGTGCGTTAAATGCAACCCCGCGGTGCATGATTTCGTTTTCGGCCCAAATCGGTGCGTTAAATGCAACCCCGCGGTGCATGATTTCGTTTTCGGCCCAAATCGGTGCGTTAAATGCAACCCCGCGGTGCATGATTTCGTTTTCGGCCCAAATCGGTGCGTTAAATGCAACCCCGCGGTGCATGATTTCGTTTTCGGCCCAAATCGGTGCGTTAAATGCAACCCCGGCATGGTTCTAAGCACAGTAACGAAAATGACCAAAACGAACCAAAACATCAGTATTGGGTCCAAAAAAGTGGATTGGGTGCGTTCCTTTCATTTCGGGACCGAACTGGTGCATCGTTTCATTTTCGGCCCGAACCGGTGCATTTAATGCAACCCCGGCATGGTTCTAAGCACAGTAACGAAAATGACCAAAACGAACCAAAACATCAATATTGGGTCCAAAAAAGTAGATTGGGTGCGTTCCTTTCATTTCGGGACCGAACTGGTGCATCGTTTCATTTTCGGCCCGAACCGGTGCATTTAATGCAACCCCGGCATGGTTCTAAGCACAGTAACGAAAATGACCAAAACGAACCAAAACATCAATATTGGGTCCAAAAAAGTAGATTGGGTGCGTTCCTTTCATTTCGGGACCGAACTGGTGCATCGTTTCATTTTCGGCCCGAACCGGTGCATTTAATGCAACCCCGGCATGGTTCTAAGCACAGTAACGAAAATGACCAAAACGAACCAAAACATCAATATTGGGTCCAAAAAAGTAGATTGGGTGCGTTCCTTTCATTTCGGGACCGAACTGGTGCATCGTTTCATTTTCGGCCCGAACCGGTGCATTTAATGCAACCCCGGCATGGTTCTAAGCACAGTAACGAAAATGACCAAAACGAACCAAAACATCAATATTGGGTCCAAAAAAGTAGATTGGGTGCGTTCCTTTCATTTCGGGACCGAACTGGTGCATCGTTTCATTTTCGGCCCGAACCGGTGCATTTAATGCAACCCCGGCATGGTTCTAAGCACAGTAACGAAAATGACCAAAACGAACCAAAACATCAATATTGGGTCCAAAAAAGTAGATTGGGTGCGTTCCTTTCATTTCGGGACCGAACTGGTGCATCGTTTCATTTTCGGCCCGAACCGGTGCATTTAATGCAACCCCGGCATGGTTCTAAGCACAGTAACGAAAATGACCAAAACGAACCAAAACATCAATATTGGGTCCAAAAAAGTAGATTGGGTGCGTTCCTTTCATTTCGGGACCGAACTGGTGCATCGTTTCATTTTCGGCCCGAACCGGTGCATTTAATGCAACCCCGGCATGGTTCTAAGCACAGTAACGAAAATGACCAAAACGAACCAAAACATCAATATTGGGTCCAAAAAAGTAGATTGGGTGCGTTCCTTTCATTTCGGGACCGAACTGGTGCATCGTTTCATTTTCGGCCCGAACCGGTGCATTTAATGCAACCCCGGCATGGTTCTAAGCACAGTAACGAAAATGACCAAAACGAACCAAAACATCAATATTGGGTCCAAAAAAGTAGATTGGGTGCGTTCCTTTCATTTCGGGACCGAACTGGTGCATCGTTTCATTTTCGGCCCGAACCGGTGCATTTAATGCAACCCCGGCATGGTTCTAAGCACAGTAACGAAAATGACCAAAACGAACCAAAACATCAATATTGGGTCCAAAAAAGTAGATTGGGTGCGTTCCTTTCATTTCGGGACCGAACTGGTGCATCGTTTCATTTTCGGCCCGAACCGGTGCATTTAATGCAACCCCGGCATGGTTCTAAGCACAGTAACGAAAATGACCAAAACGAACCAAAACATCAATATTGGGTCCAAAAAAGTAGATTGGGTGCGTTCCTTTCATTTCGGGACCGAACTGGTGCATCGTTTCATTTTCGGCCCGAACCGGTGCATTTAATGCAACCCCGGCATGGTTCTAAGCACAGTAACGAAAATGACCAAAACGAACCAAAACATCAATATTGGGTCCAAAAAAGTAGATTGGGTGCGTTCCTTTCATTTCGGGACCGAACTGGTGCATCGTTTCATTTTCGGCCCGAACCGGTGCATTTAATGCAACCCCGGCATGGTTCTAAGCACAGTAACGAAAATGACCAAAACGAACCAAAACATCAATATTGGGTCCAAAAAAGTAGATTGGGTGCGTTCCTTTCATTTCGGGACCGAACTGGTGCATCGTTTCATTTTCGGCCCGAACCGGTGCATTTAATGCAACCCCGGCATGGTTCTAAGCACAGTAACGAAAATGACCAAAACGAACCAAAACATCAATATTGGGTCCAAAAAAGTAGATTGGGTGCGTTCCTTTCATTTCGGGACCGAACTGGTGCATCGTTTCATTTTCGGCCCGAACCGGTGCATTTAATGCAACCCCGGCATGGTTCTAAGCACAGTAACGAAAATGACCAAAACGAACCAAAACATCAATATTGGGTCCAAAAAAGTAGATTGGGTGCGTTCCTTTCATTTCGGGACCGAACTGGTGCATCGTTTCATTTTCGGCCCGAACCGGTGCATTTAATGCAACCCCGGCATGGTTCTAAGCACAGTAACGAAAATGACCAAAACGAACCAAAACATCAATATTGGGTCCAAAAAAGTAGATTGGGTGCGTTCCTTTCATTTCGGGACCGAACTGGTGCATCGTTTCATTTTCGGCCCGAACCGGTGCATTTAATGCAACCCCGGCATGGTTCTAAGCACAGTAACGAAAATGACCAAAACGAACCAAAACATCAATATTGGGTCCAAAAAAGTAGATTGGGTGCGTTCCTTTCATTTCGGGACCGAACTGGTGCATCGTTTCATTTTCGGCCCGAACCGGTGCATTTAATGCAACCCCGGCATGGTTCTAAGCACAGTAACGAAAATGACCAAAACGAACCAAAACATCAATATTGGGTCCAAAAAAGTAGATTGGGTGCGTTCCTTTCATTTCGGGACCGAACTGGTGCATCGTTTCATTTTCGGCCCGAACCGGTGCATTTAATGCAACCCCGGCATGGTTCTAAGCACAGTAACGAAAATGACCAAAACGAACCAAAACATCAATATTGGGTCCAAAAAAGTAGATTGGGTGCGTTCCTTTCATTTCGGGACCGAACTGGTGCATCGTTTCATTTTCGGCCCGAACCGGTGCATTTAATGCAACCCCGGCATGGTTCTAAGCACAGTAACGAAAATGACCAAAACGAACCAAAACATCAATATTGGGTCCAAAAAAGTAGATTGGGTGCGTTCCTTTCATTTCGGGACCGAACTGGTGCATCGTTTCATTTTCGGCCCGAACCGGTGCATTTAATGCAACCCCGGCATGGTTCTAAGCACAGTAACGAAAATGACCAAAACGAACCAAAACATCAATATTGGGTCCAAAAAAGTAGATTGGGTGCGTTCCTTTCATTTCGGGACCGAACTGGTGCATCGTTTCATTTTCGGCCCGAACCGGTGCATTTAATGCAACCCCGGCATGGTTCTAAGCACAGTAACGAAAATGACCAAAACGAACCAAAACATCAATATTGGGTCCAAAAAAGTAGATTGGGTGCGTTCCTTTCATTTCGGGACCGAACTGGTGCATCGTTTCATTTTCGGCCCGAACCGGTGCATTTAATGCAACCCCGGCATGGTTCTAAGCACAGTAACGAAAATGACCAAAACGAACCAAAACATCAATATTGGGTCCAAAAAAGTAGATTGGGTGCGTTCCTTTCATTTCGGGACCGAACTGGTGCATCGTTTCATTTTCGGCCCGAACCGGTGCATTTAATGCAACCCCGGCATGGTTCTAAGCACAGTAACGAAAATGACCAAAACGAACCAAAACATCAATATTGGGTCCAAAAAAGTAGATTGGGTGCGTTCCTTTCATTTCGGGACCGAACTGGTGCATCGTTTCATTTTCGGCCCGAACCGGTGCATTTAATGCAACCCCGGCATGGTTCTAAGCACAGTAACGAAAATGACCAAAACGAACCAAAACATCAATATTGGGTCCAAAAAAGTAGATTGGGTGCGTTCCTTTCATTTCGGGACCGAACTGGTGCATCGTTTCATTTTCGGCCCGAACCGGTGCATTTAATGCAACCCCGGCATGGTTCTAAGCACAGTAACGAAAATGACCAAAACGAACCAAAACATCAATATTGGGTCCAAAAAAGTAGATTGGGTGCGTTCCTTTCATTTCGGGACCGAACTGGTGCATCGTTTCATTTTCGGCCCGAACCGGTGCATTTAATGCAACCCCGGCATGGTTCTAAGCACAGTAACGAAAATGACCAAAACGAACCAAAACATCAATATTGGGTCCAAAAAAGTAGATTGGGTGCGTTCCTTTCATTTCGGGACCGAACTGGTGCATCGTTTCATTTTCGGCCCGAACCGGTGCATTTAATGCAACCCCGGCATGGTTCTAAGCACAGTAACGAAAATGACCAAAACGAACCAAAACATCAATATTGGGTCCAAAAAAGTAGATTGGGTGCGTTCCTTTCATTTCGGGACCGAACTGGTGCATCGTTTCATTTTCGGCCCGAACCGGTGCATTTAATGCAACCCCGGCATGGTTCTAAGCACAGTAACGAAAATGACCAAAACGAACCAAAACATCAATATTGGGTCCAAAAAAGTAGATTGGGTGCGTTCCTTTCATTTCGGGACCGAACTGGTGCATCGTTTCATTTTCGGCCCGAACCGGTGCATTTAATGCAACCCCGGCATGGTTCTAAGCACAGTAACGAAAATGACCAAAACGAACCAAAACATCAATATTGGGTCCAAAAAAGTAGATTGGGTGCGTTCCTTTCATTTCGGGACCGAACTGGTGCATCGTTTCATTTTCGGCCCGAACCGGTGCATTTAATGCAACCCCGGCATGGTTCTAAGCACAGTAACGAAAATGACCAAAACGAACCAAAACATCAATATTGGGTCCAAAAAAGTAGATTGGGTGCGTTCCTTTCATTTCGGGACCGAACTGGTGCATCGTTTCATTTTCGGCCCGAACCGGTGCATTTAATGCAACCCCGGCATGGTTCTAAGCACAGTAACGAAAATGACCAAAACGAACCAAAACATCAATATTGGGTCCAAAAAAGTAGATTGGGTGCGTTCCTTTCATTTCGGGACCGAACTGGTGCATCGTTTCATTTTCGGCCCGAACCGGTGCATTTAATGCAACCCCGGCATGGTTCTAAGCACAGTAACGAAAATGACCAAAACGAACCAAAACATCAATATTGGGTCCAAAAAAGTAGATTGGGTGCGTTCCTTTCATTTCGGGACCGAACTGGTGCATCGTTTCATTTTCGGCCCGAACCGGTGCATTTAATGCAACCCCGGCATGGTTCTAAGCACAGTAACGAAAATGACCAAAACGAACCAAAACATCAATATTGGGTCCAAAAAAGTAGATTGGGTGCGTTCCTTTCATTTCGGGACCGAACTGGTGCATCGTTTCATTTTCGGCCCGAACCGGTGCATTTAATGCAACCCCGGCATGGTTCTAAGCACAGTAACGAAAATGACCAAAACGAACCAAAACATCAATATTGGGTCCAAAAAAGTAGATTGGGTGCGTTCCTTTCATTTCGGGACCGAACTGGTGCATCGTTTCATTTTCGGCCCGAACCGGTGCATTTAATGCAACCCCGGCATGGTTCTAAGCACAGTAACGAAAATGACCAAAACGAACCAAAACATCAATATTGGGTCCAAAAAAGTAGATTGGGTGCGTTCCTTTCATTTCGGGACCGAACTGGTGCATCGTTTCATTTTCGGCCCGAACCGGTGCATTTAATGCAACCCCGGCATGGTTTTTAGCACAGTAACGAAAGTGACCAAAACGAACCAAAACATCAGTATTGGGTCCAAAAAAGTGGATTGGGTGCGTTCCTTTCATTTCGGGACCGAACTGGTGCATCGTTTCATTTTCGGCCCGAATCAATGCATTAAATGCAACCCCAGCATGGTTTTCAGCACAGTAACGAAAGTGACCAAATTGAACCAAAACATCAGTATTGGGTCCAAAAATAGTGGATTGGGTTCATTTCTTTCGTTTCTCGACCGAACCGGTGCAACATTTCGTTTCTGGCCCGAACTGGTACATCGTTTCATTTTTGGCCCGAATCAATGCATTAAATGCAACCCCAGCATGGTTTTCAGCACAGTAACGAAAGTGACTAAAACGAACCAAAACATCAGTATTGGGTCCAAAGAAGTGGATTGGGTGCATTCCTTTCGTTTTTGGCCCGAAGTGGTGCGTCGTTTCATTTTCAGCCCAAAACAGTGCATTTAATGCAACCCCGGCATGGTTTTGAGCACAGTAACAAAAGTGACCTAAACGAACCAAAACATCACTATTGGGTCCAAAAAAGTGGATTGGGTTCGTTTCTTTCATTTCTCGACCAAACAAGTGCAACATTTCATTTCTAGCCCGAACTGGTACATCGTTTCATTTTTGGCCCGAATCAATGCATTAAATGCAACCCCATCATGGTTTTCAGCACAGTAACGAAAGTGACTAAAACGAACCAAAACATCAGTATTGGGTCCAAAAAAGTGGATTGGGTGCGTTCCTTTCCGATCGGGACCGAACTGGTGCATCGTTACATTTTCGGCCCGAACGGATGCATTTAATGCAACCCCGGCATGGTTTTTAGTAGAGTAACGAAAGTAACCAAAACGAACCAAAACATCAGTA
>OAMR01001182.1:0-10086 GCA_900205405.1 Echinochloa crus-galli
AGGTTCTACAGTGGGCCAATAATGTTAAGAGAGGTAGAGGTCGACCCAAACTAACTTGGGACGAGTCGGTTATTAAAGACCCTTAAAGAGTGGAATATCTCTAAGGATTTAGCTATGGATAGGAGCGCTTGGAGACTAGCAATTAATGTGCCTGAGCCGTGATCTTTGCTTTCTTTTCTGCTTTCCTCTAACTCTTTTTCTGTTTTTTTTGACTTTTTGGGTTTCACCTCTAGCCTACCCCAACTAGCTTGGGACAAAAGGCTATGTTGTTGTTGTATCTTGAACAGAAACATCATGACATGAGACATCCAATTTCTAGACAGTGACGAATAGACAGTACCACACCATATTTTAGATTTTTTTTGTTGTACCAGCAGAGAGGGAGAATCATCATCTGAATAATTTAATTACATAATATTTCGCATGCCATGCATGCTCTAGAATTTATCTATGGTGATACCATCCCTGACAACCTCATAGGCGTCACGGCTTCGGGTCTTCTTGACGCCAGCAGTGAAATGGACTATCGAGCCCTCGGTTTTGATGGTGGTTACCTTGGTCCAGACTAGCACTTTAGTCTTCAAGCCCTCGATGTCGGAAAATTTACCCTTCTCGAGATAGCCTGTCACACAGGTGAAGAACCGCAGGACCGACGAGTCCTTGTACCCGACGTCGCAAGCTGACGGGATGTACACTGTCAGCTTCTTTGTCTCCTCATTGAACTCGTAGTTAGTCGCGTCCCGTGGGAACAGACCTGCGGGCATGTCATATTCCTTGAGGAGATCTGGCAGTGCTTTCTGCATCTTCCCTGAGACCACAACACATTTCACTCAGATCAGTAGATATGATAAATTTTTTCCTCGAGGCCTCCAATGCATGAGTAATTTCACTTCAAATATCTGTGTGATTGGCACTTGAGCAAACAAAGATTCACCATAAATTGAACAGGTGTAGTGACCAGTTGAGCAAGAAAACAATGCAAACAATGTTTGCTAATAAGAAAGCAGGTACCTACAGGAATTAAGAAAGCTCATTATTGTTCACTCTGAAACATGGTACATTAGTCCCAGAATTATTTTGGTTTTTCTTACTTATTGTTCCCTAAGTGATAGCAACTAACTATTACCGATACATGGCTTCCAGACTTATCAGATATCCAGATATCAGGTTCATTGTCACGGCTGGTCATGACATTCCTCTGCAGTTTATTAATCTCATTTTTTCAATCAGAAATAATGGCTCTATCTGTAACAGTAGAGTATCAATTTGTCTCCACCCCCCACCCCTCTTCGTGACAAAACAAATATTTGAATACCTACATTTAGTTATTGAGAAGAAAAGTGTGATTTTGACCTCCATTGATCGGTATAACTTCATCAGACTCACATACTACCAATACACTGAAGCCGAACTTCAAAATAATGATGGCATGTAGCAATTGTGCACCATACAATATGCCAAGTCAGTGTTACGCAATTTGCTAACTGCTACACACCAGTTTTGCTATTAGAAGATAAAGAACAGATATAGGAATATGGAATACCTTTGATTTTGTTCACCATCCATTTGGCTGACCCTCCAATGCTGCTTGAGATGGACTGGATTTATGGTAAATAATTCAATGTCAGAACTGAGAACTAGAAAATACAAAACAGAACATTGGTGAACCTATCCAAAAATCAGAAATTGGAACACAGAAAACAAAATTATTTACACAGTAAACTTATATCAACATGTGACGCATAATGTCAAACTACATTAAGCCATCAAAAATTAAATTATTAAAAAGTATGATATGGCTATGCTTGCGTGCAGCCATGACATGTCAAATAGATATTATTGAAATAAGAATTTTAATAATGCAAATTCTCTTCCACAATTCTTAAATCATCAAATTATTGTGTGCTATAGGCAGATTCACATGAGCCATGATGCAATACAAGTTATTATGCTTAACCAACAGAAGAGAAAATCATAAACAACTCAATCTATGGACAACTAGCAAGCCATACGTAAAAAATCATACAGGGTACAGTGTCATTTTTAGCGATACAATTAGCTAGAGAATCAGATTCTTGGCTAATGAACCTGTAGAACAAATATGCAGCCACCACCCTGACACATGACATGATGACCAACCCAACTTCCTAAACAGCCAGAGCAATCCTCCTCCCATTTCTTCTTTATCATCACAATGACCTGAATTTAATTGCTCTGCCTTTCCACTTATGGAGCCTCTCACCATAACAATTCTAAAAACATGAAAACAATGCAATAAGGTGATTTTGGTGCTCCATAGGATGAGTCGGATGATGTGCCGACTGCACGGCATAACTCAGCAAATTTACCCAGCCAGTGATGAAAATCTTCATCAAAGACAAGCCGCCTGCAAAATGGACAGGGACACCAGCGGCCAGCCATATTCCTATACTGCCTAAGAAACCAGGCTTTCAATTTTAATCGCCAAGTGGGGGCGTGGAGACAATGGCTTTCTAAGGAACAGCTCCAGTCCATCGAGGACTCGAGGACCAACCATTACATGTGAAGATTTAATGCAGTGCACCTAATTTCCTTTTCCTGAAGACCGCAAGCAAATGGAGCTGCATCCACCGAAACGAAATAACCCGTGGCATGATCAATGCGGATACTCGCTGCCGTAAAAATAGAAAAAAAGGAGGATGAACCGGATCGGGACTGCTCCAAGTTGTACTCAGAGCTCAAGCGAAAGACATTCCAAAATTAATTCGTCCCCGCAGTCCGCTTCTAACCCAAAGCCTACCAACCACAGCCGGGTACTCAGCGAAGAATCAGAAATCCCGAACCACCACCGCGCAGATCCAGAACCCCGTTCCTCGAGGAGGGCTACGCAATGCAGGCGAAGAGAAACCGAGCTGCTGAGAGGCGCGCACGGCCGGTGGGGAGGGCAGGCTGACTTACGCTGAGGTCGTCGCCGATGGAGTCGATCTCCTTGCTGGCCCTCTTGCTGAACCAGTAGCTCCCCACCTTGTTGAGCACCTGGTCCATGTCCTCGCCTCTCTACCCTTCCTTCCCCCCAAACCCGAATCCAAGCCCCCGATTCGATGGCGGGCGCGTCACTCGAATCGAATCGGGGAGAGATTGGAGACCGGGATGGATGGAACTGAGGTGGATGGAGGATGCCGCCTAGTTTGCTGCGCTCGTCGCCGTGGGGATATATCCGCCGCCCCTTGCTTCTTCGGAGAGTGGACTCCTCCCCCACTCTGGTTTGCGGCGGGGTCACGCACGCTCCCTTCTCGTCTCTCTCGCCCTCCTCCCGCGTGCGCTCGGTGTACGCACCGCAAGGGATCGCGGGCGGTTGCCGGAGCGGGGGACCATGCGCTGGGGCTCACGACCGCATAGTTAGGGCGTGGACCGGGTCCAGATTGTAGTGAGTTGGTTGGTGTTTCCCCTCTTTCCTCGCGAAGCGGACCGCGGACGGCGTGCCAATTTTTTTTTTCGGTGCGAACGGCTTTCAATCGGCGGGGCGAAAGTGACGTCGCATCTGCTGGATGCAAGGCCCATCTCCGTAAGAGCAGGTTTAATAATAAATTATAAGTCGGCAAAATTTAATAAGGTGGAAGGAGAAAACAAGAGAGAATTGAGCGGACGTCTGATGAGACGCCGACCGGAAGCGAGCGAATATACAGTAGCTTTGCTCCCATTCACTGTGCTGGCCTTGCATGCCGCTCATTGTTGCATGCGGCTGCTGCTGTGCTTTGCTCTGCATTGAATAGCGGTTCCCGTTCAGTTTTATTCAGCCGGCAGTCGGCGTGGGATTAGCCCTGCTCTAAGCCCGCTGGAGAGTTTTCTTAAAAAGAAAAAACGGTAATGCTTACACGAGAACATCCGACGCGGATAAAAATATCGGACCTGGTCGCGCTCGATGCCCCGTCTATACATACGCGGTCGGCCGCCGTTTCGTAAAAAAAAATCCCTGCATCGTCTTTCTGCTCTCTCCCGCATTGTCTTCCTCCATGCTCCCGCGCCGCCGCCGCAGCCACGCTCCTCCGTGTGCCGCCGCCGCTGGCCCCCTCCTCCACACCGCCGCCGCTTCCCATCCCTGTTGTCGCTCCATCACGGGCGTCGTCGCCGCGCCGTTCCTTCGCGGGCGCCGGGGACAAGCTCCTCCACCGCGTCGCCGTCCCTATTCCGCGTCGCCGGCGGCCTCCCTCGTCTCCTCTCCTCCACGTCGCGACAGCCTCCTCGTCTCTGCTCCTCCACTTCGAGACGCCGCTCCTTTGTGTCGTCGTCGCGCTCCTCCTACGCGTCGCCGCCGCCGTCCCACCTCCGCGTCGTTGTCGCCTCCACAACCAGCGGAGCTCGCCGGTGGTGTGGGTTGCCGCTGCTCCACGGCCAGAGGCACGGCCGGGTGCGGGAGCTCGGCGGCGGTGCGAGCCGCGCGCTTCCTGCTGTTCCCCGCGGAGTCCCCCACGCCGGCCGTCAGACGAGCTCCAGGCGACATTCGTGGCATGCGCCAGGTAGGTTTTGGTGCATGTTGCTAGGGTTTCACTCCATGTTGTAAAAGTATGTTTCATGTGTTTCGAATGTTTCAGAAGAATGCTGCAGCTATTTGATGTGAATGTTGCAAGAATAGATCTGGGATGTTTCTAGGGTTTCGCTCCATGTTGTAAGAGCATGTTTCACATGTTTCGGATGTTCAAGAAGAATGTTGCAACTGTTTGATGTGAATGTTGCAAAAATAGATATAAGATGTTGCGATGTTGCATGTGTTTCGCACGATGTTGCATATGTTTCGCATGCATGTTGCAAGTGTTTCATCCGGATGTTGCATTTTTTATTGGGATTTTTTTACCGCTGTTGTGTGTATGGATGAGAGTTGTGAGCGCGTGTTTCTAGTATTGCAAACGATGACTATTTATGTTGCAGATACTATTGTTTGATGTTGCATTCGTAATCCTTGGATGTTGCAAAAAAATTTATATGTTCCATGCAACATCATGTCATGTTGCGGCGGGATTTTTTTTATGCATGCTACATTACCATCGGGATGGAATACTTGGCCCTCGCTGCGCCACGTCGCCCATTCGATTTCTTTTATCGCATCGGACGTCCGGGCGCTAGAAAGATCGAAGAAAAAAAAAGTAATACCCAAGGATTTTCTCTCCTGTCGTGTCACTATATGAGATATTTGGTAACCAGTTACGTGGTCTTATCTGCGTCATTCCTAAGATTGCCACGATTAAGCTTAACCAAATGTGACAATTTATTTTGTATCAAGGAAATTAAACCAGCACTTGCAACCATAGCAAATTTAGGCAAAATAAGAGTAGCATGAGATTAGATAAGGCTGAGAGGGGATAGATGAGATCATTGCACGTAGTTCGATCTTGGAGGCATTAGATGTGAGGCGAGATCGAGGTGCCAACTGCCAAGGTAAATGGGGATTGTCGAAAGGACAGGTGGGATTAGTTTTAACGAGGATTTCATTATCACGAGTGATCTAGAACCATCCATGCAAAAAGGCTTACAGTGCAATGCTAGTATATAGAAGTCAAAATAATTAAGATAATGTTTAGTTTCAATTCTAACATAGCACACTTTGGCCAAAAAGGATCCACCACACAGAAAATTGCACAAAAAGGCTTACCGAAAGGCCTCTGCCAAGCTGCAAGGACCGCCACGTGGTGCAGCGGAAGATGAATTAGGGTTTAACGTGGACTCATGAGAGCAAGTATGGCAGGACAATAATGGATTGATTATAGAGAAACAAGACTCATGTATATATAGAGGCAAGGAGCTCATAGGATTTGGTTTATAGAAACAACACCAATCAGGAGATCCTTGTCTAATCTATATCACCTATCCATCAATCCCCAAAGGGCACACGACCACGATGCACTGCAGCCCATCGCCCAACACATACATAACATATACACGCTAACACAAAATATTGAACAAAGTTTCATGTGGACAGAAGTAACAAAATACAAACAATGCAGGAATATGGTGCTCTGACAATACAAACCAACAACAGCAGTACAACAAGAAGAATTGAAAGCACATGATAAAAATAAGATTTGTAAGTCTTTTCATAAAAGATATTTTCCACTGTTTGTAGCCAAAAGAAAAACACACTACAGTTCAACGTAGCGATTTTGGGTCTCTTTTACAAGCTGACAGTATGAGGCTATTGTGTACATAGAAAAACAGCAACAGAATATATCTGCAACAAACTCAGAATGCATATATGTAGCAAAAACATTGCTATATTTGTTAAGAAATATATGCACAACCACATGCAAACATATATCATTGTAACAAGGAAATATCTGCTTTTCGCAAATACTAGGACAATTTCAAGTGGTTGTCCTTTTATAGTTCATGAAAAACATAACACATAATAATGATAATAGACTCATAGTTCCAAACTGGTCATATATTCCTCAGGGAAAACAAGTAAAAGCAAAAAAAAAAGGAAACAAACCCAAGATAATTACCTGTTCCTAACGAATCAAGAATAACCAACCACACAAGATATGGCAATATACTTTATATTATATTATCAGCGAATGCATGTTTTCATGTTTTACCACAACTACAGATCAGCTGTTGTGCAGTGCCGTTTGAGCTAGAATCTTATTAAAAAAAAACTAAAACAGTTTATGAGAACTGATTGAATGTAATAATATGTGTGATCAAATACCTAAATTAAGAAGAAGCACGCTTTGCATAACCACAACCACTGATCTATTTAGATGCACTGCACAAGTCTACATTGCATGGACACTGATGCAAGTGGTTTTTCAGATATTAAACACCAAGTTACCACTAAACTTGCAACAGAATTAGGTCGATTGTCGATCTACATTCCAAATGGTGCAGCTAAATTTTACCAAAGAGATGATGTACCTGACATAATTCCATTAGCAAGCAACATACACCATATATAAAAGAAAACTTATTAACTAGCTTCCACATATATACATATAGTTTAAGGGTAGCATATACCCTAGTTCAAGAAATGCAAACCAGTTACAATTTTACATCATCCTTCCACCAAGGCGAGACATGAAGAACGTCGGCCAGTTGATATCGTCGCAGGCCACAGCCGTCATATAGTTGAACGACCTCCTCCATCCTCCCAACCCGGCCATCGACCCGCTACTGAGATCGATCATGCAAGCATGCTCAGGGTCTGAGTAGTAGAGTGCAAGCATAACGCCGCTCTTCTCCCCGATGCACACTGCAGACAGTGACTCCGTGCCCAACAGCCCCAGCTCCGCAGCCAGCTGGACTGCTTGAGTGAGTTGCCAGGCCATGGCGCCATCCTGATCTGCAGCTTGCTGCGTCCAGATGTATAGCTGATTGTTCTCCAGATAGAGAAGCGAAAGCTTTTCATCTCTGCTCTGGAACAGCCAGACTTTGGTGCGGTCCCACCGGGCGACGTAGGGGAGAGCGTCGACTGGGAGCCTGGTCGCCTGGACGCAGCCCGTGGTGGCGCTCACGTCGAGGGTGTACAAGCTGAGTGCTCTATGGAAGAGCCAGCGCGCGGTGCCGCCGCTCACGGCGGCGATGCGGCATCCGCGGGGACCCCCGAGATTGTCGGGTATCAAGAGATAGCAGCATATGGGCTTCCTCCAACTCAACGGTGCTGCAGCGGCGGAGGACGATGATCCGGCGGCGGCGGAGGAGGACGACGATCCGGCGGAGGAGGAGGAGGAGAATCTGTGGACGTACATTTTCCGGTCGTCATGATGGATGCCGATGAGGATCACCTGGAAGAAGGTGGAGTAGCCATCCGCCACGCGGTGCGGGCCGGCGCCGTGGTCGGCGGCCGTGAGGAGCGCGTATCCCCTGACGCCCTCGCCGTCGAAGCAGGCGGCGTCAAGCGGCGGGAGGAAGTCGGCCCTGCCGGTGAGCAGGTTGCAGACGCACAGGTGGAGGGAGAAGTGGCCGCGGCGGCGGAGCGCGGCGGGGAGACGCGCGCGAGGAGGAGGCCGCCGCGCGCCGTCACGGGCTTCGCCTCGTCGAGGAGGCCGGCGTCGTCGCGGACGAAGGAGGTGAGGAACCGGCGCCCCGGGCCGAGCGCCGAGCCCAGCGCCGGGACGAAGGCCGGCGCGCGGGTGGGAAGAGCCTGGAGACCTTCCTCTGCGCGTTGACGACTAGCCGGTGGCGCTGGACGAAGAAACCGAGGAGAGGGCCGGGGAACGAGCTGCCCTCACCCTCAGCGTCGGGCCAGCGGCGGCCGGCGAGGGCGGCGGGGTCGGCCACGAGGCGGCACCACGACTTGCACACGACGGCGCAGCGGAAGAGCGTCGTCACGTCGGAGATCTGCGCGAGGATCTCCCTGACGACGTCATCCGGGAGCGTCTGGCCGCACTCCGCCGCCGCGTCTGGCATCTCACCGCCAGATTCCGGATCCCATCGCCCTCCCCCACCCAAGGCCTACGATGGAGGAAACCCGGCGAAGACCGCGCGGCTTGCCGGCGAAAAGGCGGCGGAGGCTGGGAGAGGCGAGGGGCTAGGGTTTGCCGGGGTGAAGAGTGAGGAATGGCCGGGTCGCATTTCAGGGATTAGGGTTAGCGACGCGACAAAAGGAAGGAACCAGTAACTTCCCATCTGGTGGGCCGGATTGAATGGCGCAGTCCAGGCCATTGCTGACCGGCAGCGCGAGGCCTGCCGGTCAGCTTTGGGATATATGGGTTGTTGGCAGATGGCCATGGGGATTCCAATTTCACACAATTCACTCGCGGTTTTGTTGCGACGAGGTCGGAAGGAAGAAGAGAACAAGACAATTACAGTTGCTCTTGCCGAGGCGCTGCGGATTTAAGGTATGATCTCGGTGATGGTCATCATGGCGATGGTGGAGGAGGTGGCGAGCCGGCGAAATGGCAAGGGTGCCACCAGTTGGGGGTCTAGATGACATGGTTTGGAGGCGGTAGGAGTGGGTATGTATTAGGTGGTGCGTAACAAACTTATCGTTAGTTGTTGTCGGAATCTCACACGCTCATATTAATGCGCGTGCCAAAAGAATGCACAATAAATTTGTCGGTTAGTTGTCAAAATATAATCTTGCATGTGTGTCTTAACGTGTACTCCCTCCGTCCCTAAATGTACGTCGTTTTCGCTTCCCGTGAAACATCTTTGATCGAATATATAAAAATATACATTAATATTTATGGTACATAATATATATCATTAGATAGATATTTGAATCTAGTTTTTTAATAAATTTATTTAGAGATTAAAATGTTGCACGTATTTTCTATAAATCGAACACTACGGGAAACCCGACGTATGCCGAGTGTCCAGCCCTTTGCTGAGTGTATTCTGTCGGGCACTCGGCAAAGAAAGCCTTTGCCGAGTGCCCTTGGCAAGACACTCGGCATACACCGGACACTCGGCAAAGAGGTGTTTTGCCGAGTGTCAGGCCAGCGACACTCGGCAAAGAGCACCTTTGCCGAGTGTCAGGTCAGAGACACTCGGCAAAGAAGGCACACGTGCTCGTCAGCCCACCGCGCCCGCCACCGGCCGTTCGCGGCCGTCCGCAGCCGTTTCGGCGGCCACCGGTTTGCCGAGTGTCAGGCCACGGACACTCGGCAAAGAGCACCTTTGCCGAGTGTCAGGTCAGAGACACTCGGCAAAGAAGGCGCACGTGCTCGGGATGTTTTGGCCTCACATTTTTTTGGCCTCATATGAAGAGAGATGTTGAGAGGTTTGTTTCTCGCTGCTCCACATGTCAAAAAGCTAAGTCTCGCCTGAATCCACATGGGTTATACATGCCTCTTCCAGTTCCTTCTATTCCTTGGGCAGATATTTCTATGGACTTTGTTTTGGGATTGCCTAGGACTAAGAGGGGGAGTGATAGCATATTGTTGTGGTGGATCATTTTTCTAAGATGGCACACTTTATACCATGTCATAAGAGTGATGATGCTATACATATTGCTGACCTCTTTTTCAAAGAGATTATTCGTTTGCATGGTATGCCGTCTACTATTGTTTCACATCGTGATGCTAAATTCTTGAGTCATTTTTGGCGGACTCTGTGGAACAAGTTGGGTACAAAATTGTTGTTTTCTACTACTTGTCATCCACAAACCGATGG
>OAMR01001182.1:18245-43912 GCA_900205405.1 Echinochloa crus-galli
ACACTCGGCAAAGGCTTGTCCAGGGGCCTACCCCTAACGAGTCTTTGCCGAGCGCAACACTCGGCAAAGGTTCCGTTACCGCTAACAGACGGCCGCCACCGTCGTCGGGCCGTCTGTTAGTGCTTTATTTTGCCGAGTGTCGGCTTCTAATCTCGGCAAAGGCTTTGCCGAGTGCCCGACAGAAGACACTCGGCAAAGGGCCTGTTTGCCGACACGAGATATGCCGTAACCCCTTTGCCGAGTGTTACACTCGGCAAAGGCTTTGCCGAGTGTATTCCGGGGTTTGCCGAGTGCCCCAGGCACTCGGCAAACTCCGGGTTTCCCGTAGTGGAAGCAAAGTCGTGGCACGAAAACCAACGACGACAAACATTTAGAGACGGAGGGAGCACGTCAAACTGGAATCATAGTGTAGCTATTTTCGAGGGAAGGGAAAGGCACCTGCATGTCGAGGAAACAAGATGCCGCATAAAGGGCTTGTTTGGTTGCGGCAGCACCATCTAGCCTCGGGCTGAAGAAATTCAACGTCTGAGATTGCTGCCTAGGCCAGGCTCCTTTCTCAGGACTCGAAGCACATATGTCCATAATTTATGTGAGGCGAAAGAGCATATATGAGACATTAATATTGTTGAGGACTGTACGGATACAAATCCTACACAAAGAGGGGCTACACTCCTTTGTTTGGCATATTTTTGCCACGCAAGTGGAACTAACATAAATGCTCGTAATATTTCTACGGTGATTATTTACTTGAAACTGATCACCACACCATTGCTTTTTTAAAAAAATTCTTTGATCCTAGTGATGTACTTTTTGTAGGCTGACCATGTTCTAATGGCCTAGCGGTGAATTGGAATATTTTTTTCTTGACCTAGCTAGAGGAAAGTTAAAGCATTAAACATGCCCCAAAAGGTTTAACCCAACAAGTTTCAAAGTAATAACAAAGAAAATGGCAGGAGCGATAACTTCTCATATAGAGGTGTCAAGGAGCGTGGCCAAGACAATGCTCATCGATATAATCATCTCCAAATGCAAAAGATATTACTTCAAGGGGATATTTACATGTCATGGAAATATGATGGAGTGGTGCTGGAAAGTCATTGGAGAAATGAATAGGACACAGGTTCAAAAGGGGGTCTTACAAACAAACATGATGATTGGCAGGTCATCAAGGCCATTTACCTGCTTGTAGAACAACTTGCACTTGACAAGACAAGCTATCATGTCCCTGCTTATATCCTGTAGATGCAAACATTTCTGTTTCTGCGTAAAGTTAAGCAAGCCAACATATTATATTACATATAATTGCTCAGAATAACTCAATTCAGATAACACTATAACAGTGCTAGTGTTCAGAACTAGCTAGCTAATCAACAAGTCAATATTAATAACATCAACTTTCTGTACAGTGCATGGAATAAATGGATTAGATTGTGCTTCCTTTTGTTCCCTTCCCCACACCACCATCGTCACCACAAGCAGCATTTATCAATTAATTGATACTTGAAAATTTCAATCTTTTTCCTTAACAAACTTATGTTCACTGCCTGTTTCAGTTCCCACATAAGGTAAATTTCAAGGTATTGAACCCATCAAGAGTTTCACTAATTCTCTTACCTATGTTAAATGTACATAGAAATTTGATAATTTTGCGAACTTGCTCATCAACCTCTTTACATTTGACTTTAATTGCCTTGAGGTGTTCTGGTATTGCAGCTGCCCTATCAGTTGGATTGCACCTTCCTATAAAAAGACTCTACCTAAGGAAGTAGGACAGCCCCTGGGCATTTTGCTAAATAAGGTATTTTCACGCATATCGAAAACCCCTGAACCCCAATTGCACCTTCCTATGATTTACATTTTAAATTTAGGTCCATGTAGCAAAAATAAGCATTTTTACCAAGATTAATCAATAGTGTATAATTGATTCAACAAAGCGGCACCCATCCATTCTGGAAAGAAAGATGAAGAGTTTGATTCTCCAGAACGGGTGAATGCTTGAGAATGCAAGGCCCAAAAGTCAGATGCCACACACCAACAGTCATTGAGTAACAAAGTCTTTAGCCTGCTGAATGTAGGGTATTTTTTCAAATCCCTTTGGTAAATAAACTGGACAAGTGCAGGCACCCAAATCAATCCTTACTCAATATCAAATAATATGAATGCATATCAAATAATTGAGAAACAAAATGAGTTGCTTATTTAGAAATGATAAACGAAATGAATGCATAGAAAAGCATAAAAGGATAGAGATACCACAACAGAAATAATAATGGTTTTCAAGGCAAAAGTGGAAGCATGCTGCTTTGCATTCAGATATCAATGCCAAATTCTCAGTTTTTTATTTTTTATGCAAACAGGAGGGGGAGTCCCGCTACTGGATATATATTAATAAAAATAAAGACAAGTACAGAGAATAAAGATATTAGGAGGAGGGGGGTGAATTGTATCATAGTTTTCTAGCCATTGTTCTATTTGGGGAAAATAGGACTTCTTTGCTCGATGACACATCAGAGCAAAAAGTTTTCTAAATAAGGCTTTGCTAGTAGCTATAAGCTTGGAGCGATGTTCTTGAAGATCTGATCATTTCGTGAGATCCAAATTACCCAGCTCATGAGGATGATGATTTCCATGAAAAAAAGGGACTGACAGTTGATGCTTTAGGCTGGCCAAAACTTCAAGAGGTTCTCCTGTCTCAGGCAAATCAAGATGCAATAGGGGCCAACAATCTCTAGCAAATCTGCATTCCAAGAAAAGGTGTTGCAGCGTTTTCTCTATTGAACCAGTGCAGTGAACACAATCATAGGATGGGAGTGCCATGTTCTTCCATTTTAGAATTCCCTGGTGTTTAGTCTGTCATGCCACAATAACCAAAAAAAGACCTTGTGTTTAGGTTGACAGGAGGACGTACTCCCACAGCCATTGGAAAGCAGGGTGAATTGGTGAGTGGCCAATGAGGACTTTGTATGCTTTAGTATAGGCAAACACTGACGAGCTAAACAGGGTGAAATTCTCAGATTTTTATAAACCTTCCAGAAGAACACAATTATTATTCATAGCACCATGACAAGCTAAACAATCCACATGACCACAATTCCAGAGTAATCATCATAATCCCCAGAGTCCAATTTCTCATGGATGATGCCTCTTGTAACGACGGCAATGTCATGGTGTCAAGAACAGAAGCCCTCTGTACAAATGGCCATCCAGCCTCAGTGAAACAAAACTAGGGGCATGAACAGAAGTGCTCGTGCCTTCAGTGATACACAAGTGTTTCATACTTTCAGGGACTCTGATGAGATCTTATCGGCATTCCAGGGTTCATAAGACTCTCAATCCCTATATGGGACAGCTCGAGAAGTCATGGACAGAAACTACGTTTGACTCGAGAGTCCAGACCCTCGAGCTCTAGCCTCGTCTGGTGCTGGGCAATGAGAGGGTTGCTCAAGAGCTTTTTTATGGTGCTCTATACTACTCCTTTTATGGTGCTATATACTACTCCTTAGTGGTATACATAGAGAAGATCTAACGGTCTATTATTAAGGATAATTTAGTAATTATTTTGGATCTTCCCATGTCAATAGTACTATAACTTTATTTTAGAGTCAAAAATATATTATAGTGATACAATTTTAGAAAAAGTCTATATCACCCCCTCACCTATGAGGGGTGGACTACATAACCCCCTAACGTATGATACAACCCTGTTTGGCAGAGCTCCCAGAGCGGATTCTCTAGTGGATCCAGGAGGAGCTCTGCCAAACAGTTTTCTGGGAAGAAGTGATTCTCTGCTAATTCTGTGAAGTGATTCTCTGAATGAATTAAGAGGCTGGGAGCGGAAAAAAGTAGCTTCTCCTGATTCTGTGAAGTGATTCTCCATCCTGATTTTGATAGTTTATGATAGAGAATCAAAGAGAATCACTTTTAGCCACATAATCACTTCTCTCAGAGAATCAGCTCCCATAAAGAATCAGAATCAAGTGGAGCTCTACCAAACATGCCCATATCACACTCTGAACTATCCAAAACCGGTCAAATTACCCCTTAAAGTAGTTTTGAAAAATCATAGTAAATCACAGAAAAATCATAAAATAAAAAATCCAGCTATGTTGGACTCAAAATGAGTAGATCTACACTATGAACATATAATATGAAATGCTTTAGTACATTTTTTACAGCTATGAAGAAAAGTCTAGATCTAAAGCTACATCAACAAAATGTACTAGCCAAGTGCAGAATTTGTATTTCTATTTAGCTTTGCGGGTCATGCGTGGATTGCGCTCACAAGCCCACAACATGCACTCGAGCATCCTGATGCAACGGACCGGACCGCAAACCCGCTAGATTATTTCACAGAGAGGGATGTGGCTTTGTAGCTGTCCACAACCCGCCCCGCCTACAATTTGATGCAAAGCGATAGAGATGCCAAGAGTAAAAGTAAAGTGAGAAGTGGAGAAGGAGACAGAGGCCTCGCGTATGAGCTCACCTGGCCACAGGTGGGCGGTGGCTCCAACGCCTCGCGGACACGGTGGGTGAAGGAGACGGACAGGTGACCGAGCTCGTGTTCAACCGTTCATGTTGTAGACAACGACTCTCTGACAACCAATCCACGTATACAGATCGGAATATTAATTAGGACGCCAACAATCCACATATACATGTTATTTAAGTGAAACTAATGATCAACCAAGAATGCCAAATGGACGCCAACAGTGTATGCACAGTTAAGTTGGACATTTCTGCTTTATCCACACAGTAGGACTCGACAACCGATCCACATATACCGATCGGAATAGGTATTGTTATTTAAGTGAAATTAATGATCAACGAAGAATGCCAAACGGACGCCAACGATGTATGCACTGTTAAATTGGAATTTTTTTGCTTTATCTGGCACCTTAGTTTTTTTTTATTTATGTTTGGACGCCAACGATGTATGTACATTTAAATTGGACATTTTTGCTTTATCTGGCACCGTAGTTGTTCTTCCAACATTCTTCATTAGCTCACGTGTAGCTTGACTTACTGTTATGCCCAATCAACACAATGTATCTTCCTCGCATCATTTTTCCGCTTGGATCAATAATTTCCACCATCCATGCATGTCGCTAACTGTCAGTCTCGCTCGGTCATCTCCGGTTCCTCCACTGTGGCCCCCTGCTTTTGCATCTCCAGCGATCTATTTTTCTCATAAGATCTACTAGTCTTAGGTTTTAGGGTTTTGTCTTTCTCATGCTATATACTTTAGTTTTGAACATTTGGTTTCTTCTTATTCTCTACGACGATGTTGAAGATATTTGGTGGATTTGTCCTCTCTATGAAGGTTTCAATTCACCCTGGGCATAATTAACCAAGAACCAAACCGAAATAACCAAAAACCAAACCAAGATAACTAAAACCGAAAAATTTGGTTAGTTGTTCGGTTCCCATTATTGAAGAACCGAAATACATCTGGTTATTTCGGTTCTTAACCTCGATTAACCGAAGCGAATTAAGCCCACTACAGCCCAGCAAACCCCACAGCCTAGCCAAAGAAACCCTAGTTATGTAAGTAGGCCTGGGCAAAATACCCGATACCCGTACCCGAATTACCCGAACCCGGACCCGAATTACCCGAACCCGAGGTACCCGATCCCAAATTCGGGTAGCGATTTTGATTACCCGAAATTAGTTTGGGTAATTCGGGTAATAGACTTCGGTACCCGAATTACCCGAACTACCCGAAGTTTGCCATCCTCTTTGTATTTTATCACGTGTTGTAAGTTGAACACTTGAAATTATTACTTTATTAGAATATAATTCACTTGATTAAACAAATGACTATAATATATTGTTCTCCACAAATTATTGTTGAAATTCTACACAAATTATTGGTGAAATTATGTATAAATTGCTACTAAAATTTTGTGTACTTTGTTGTTTTTAAAAATTCGGGTAGATCGGGTAATACCCGAACCCGAACCCGAACCCGAATTTTCGGGTACCCAAAATTTCGGGTAATGTTTTTTTGAGACTAAAATCGGGTAGCTATTTTCATTACCCGAATTTTGAATTACCCGAATTACCCGACACGAAAAATTCGGGTAACCCGAACGCCCAGGCCTATATGTAAGCCCCCACCACTGCCTTCTCTCCCTCACTCCTTCCCTCCTCATGAGACACCGCTCTTCCCTTGCACAGCCGCACAGGAACGGCAGCCACGACAACCATGGCCGGGGCGCGCACGACGGCTAGCAGCCCACGGCTGGCGAGGGCGTGGGCGGCGGCGCGCAGGCCAGCGGCCATGGCCGCCGGGGGCGCGAGCGGCGGCGCGCTATATAGCAGGCATGGCCCGCCAGCTCCCACAGCCAACGGTGATGCGGGTGGCGGCGCGCAGGCCAGCACAGGTGTGCGGCGCGGCGGCACCCACGCCAACAGTTCGCGGATCTTTGACTTTTCTCCCATTTTTTGTTTTTTAGATTTTGCGACTCATCTATATCAATGAATTTATTTGCTTTCTTTCTTAACCTAGGTTATTTCAGTTATAACCGAAATCGAACCTAACTGAACTATCTCGGTTCCGAGGATTTCAAGGATCGGTTCGGTTTCACTTAATCAAATGCCCAGGCTGAGTTCCAATGGAGGTGGTCGCGGTATGACAACGTCAGCAACTCTATTAAAAAACCGACATGGAACTTAGATATCCTGACGGTAATGGTGAGACGAAGACATCGTTAGCACTGTGGAATAAGTGTCTCTGACTCTTTTCTACTTTATCATGGTTAGATCTAGCTACGATGAAAGGCTTGTGAAGATTATGCCCCTCAAGACGATTTGGATCAGTATTGAGTTGTGTAATTTGGGACTAGTCCTTTTTATCTTTATCAATAGCAGAAAAAAAAGAAGAAGAAAAAAGATACGAGAAGAAAGAAGAAGATGTTGGACGTTGTTTTTTGGGCACTTGCTCTCAGACTGTTATAATCTTTACTAGCAAAATTGCCCATGCGTTGCTACGGTGAAATACTAATTGGATTATCTTTTCATTATAAGCTTTCGTGTCATCCGTCATTTATTCCTTGCTACCATGTTTATACCTTGGGCTCAAAATACATGACCGATGGAAGGCACGCAACCGCAGTTGCTACTCTTTCTAATATCCTTTGTTGTGACTCTTGCTTGCACATATGTCGATAGCAGACACCACTGCTGGAGTCCGAATGAAGTCCACTTAGATTCGATCTCGAGTGAGGATCGGATGTGAGTTCATAATCTCAAGCCAACATGTTGTGATCTTGCCCCATCTTCTTGAGGCCTTCATGGATCAAAGCCCAATGGATGCAGCTCACCACTCCCAAGTGTCTTCTTGTCAATCATTGTGTGTAACCTCTTGTAGTATTATGTTCGACATCGAGGCCGCCTCTCCCATCTACTTGATGCTCATCTTTAATCTGTCTTTGTCCATCCTTCATTATCTCTACACCTGTCCACATGGTGCTGCCAATGAGTCTGATCCATAGAGTTAAAGGCGGTGTCAACAATGCCGTTGTCCAGCTCGGGCACCAACATATCAATGGACGAAGAGGGCTTGTCTATGCTAATTTTGTTCGACATGAGTCATGAGTGATTAGGACTAATAAGTAAATAATGCCCTTGTTTAGATCCCGAATTGGGACACTCAAACTTGGCAAAGTGTAATAAATGCGACACTAGCATTTCGTTTGTATTTGTGAATAATTGTCCAAACATTGATTAATTAGGCTCAAAAATGTTCGTCTCGCAAAGTATAATAATACTGTGTACTTAGTTTTTTATTTCATCTACATTTAATATTCATGAATGTGCCGATATTTTGATGTGATGGGATTTTTTTTTGCACAGTGGAATTTAGGGATGGAATTTGAGAAATAAAAAAGGCTAATGTATGGATTATAAACCGGCTGGGTATTAAAGCTTGTATAGATGGGTATTACCTTAGTTTTGCTTTCGCGTGAAAAAAAAGGGACGGGCAATTATTTTTCTGTTACTATTACGTGAGGGCCATGGGATGCACGATAGGGAGGTGTTGGGCCTAGACGTGGGCCCTATCTGTCCACTAACGTGAGAGCCGGAATTGAATCAAACCGACCGTGATATACCAATGAAAAAAAAAGAATGGAGAAATGGCTGGACGACGTACGAAGGCGATGCACGGCAGAACGGCACGAAGACTCTTTTCGTGCTTTATTATTATTATTATTATTATTATTATTATTATTATTATTATTATTATTATTATTATTATTATTATTATTATTATTATTATTATTATTATTATTATTATTATTATTATTATTATTATTATTATTATTATTATTATAGGTAATTCTTTATAGTGGTTGGGATCGAGATTTAGAGCTACATGATTTGAGAGACTACGATGAAGATGAAGGGCCATACTTGATTGTTTTAAATTGTAGTTTTATCTTTCGTAGAGGTGATGTGTGTGGCATAAAGATGTACTAAGATTTGATATAATATAATTTTACCTTTGATTAAAAAATTCGACCGACTTACATCTTATTTACTACGTTGGTCTTCTATTACACGATGACAATTTATCGCAGACTCGTGGCTGAATCACCCACACAGTTGATCCTGCTGGCCACTCTAGAGCACATGGTGATCTAGGCCCTGTTTGGTTTCAAGTGCTAAAATATTTTGGGACTAAATTTAGTCCCGGGACTAAAGATCCAAACGGACTAAAATCCATTCTAGAGACTAAAATTCTTTAGCACCAAAAGAGGTGCTAATTGGGACTAAAACCATCTCTTTCCCCTAGATACCCCTCCCCCCACCTGCACCAGCCCCTCCCCCTCACCCGCACCAGGGGTAAAACTGTCTTTGTGCAAGCCATTAAAGCATCTTTAGTCCCTTTTAGTCATGGGATCCAAACAATTGTTTTAGTCTCTTGGGGACTAAATTTAGTCTAGCCAATTTTAGTCCCTGGTATCCAAACAGGGGCCTAGTAACGCCACTATAATCAAGTCCAGGTAGCTTACTGGACACCGAACAGTTTCCCTCTCCAGAAACTAATCCCTCGTCCTTGATTGAGCTCGTCAGAGATGGAGAGACAAGATGGATGTAAGAGAAATTGTGTCACGATCATTGGACCGAACGGGATAACTAGAAAGGTTGGATGGCATCGCACCGACCGGAGGAGAACGGCGGCGCCGCCTCGAGCAGGAAGGAGGAAGAACAGTGATTTAGGTTTATGATGTTTGTTACCCCTTCACGCAGTGTCCAGCGTCCATACATAGTAGCGGTGTACACAGCCCATCGGCCCACATGGCTCAAAGCCCACTAGCCTATTACATGGCCTCCAGCCCATTCAAGGTTATGACAAATTTAAGATTTTGTAGGACTACTCCTACATACTATTATATTGCGGCACCCACGTTTATTGATGACATGTAGGTACTAAAACAGTGACACTTGAGTGGGCCATGGTAAACAGCCCAGTCGTGTGAAACGCTTTTAAAAATAGTTTATATTCGCTCTCTCATGTATAGAGAGCTTTAGGTATTCTCAAATCTATCTAGAGGCACCTTATTGTTGAGACAGTTGGTCTTTATTTATATGGAGAAAAATTCTTCGATCTATGTGTATTAGCGATACGGGATAATTATGTATAGATGTGGTTAAAAAAATACGGAACAGAAAAAGTCTTAAAATTTGGCAGGTGCCATCGCGTGGGAGTGATCACCTTAAATTTGGCAGGTACCATCGCGTGTGCGTGATCAGCTCAAACTTTTTTTTATTTGGCTAGTCCTCTCACGTCAGCTATGGCTAGTCCTCTCACGTCAAAAGGGTACAAAAAAAAAGGCCAGCGAAAGTTTTTAAATTTGGCAGGTGCCATCGCAGACTTTTTATTTTGGCTAGTCCTGGCGCGGGTACAAATAAGTGGGATTGGTGAGAAAATAAAATTCAAAACAGGAAAAATCCTCTAGAAATCATTGTTTCACTTGACGTAGGAAAAAATTTGGTAAAATAGGCATATTAGTCCCTCAACTTTGCCTCAAGGGTCAAGTTCGTCCCTCAACTTTTAAAACGGCCAATCTAGTCCCTGAACTTCCGTTTTCAGATCAAATTCATCTCTTAACTTTCGAATCAACCAATTTAGTCCCTCAAGTTCTATTCTTGGATCAAACTCATCCTTCAACTTTTATTTTTTCTATTTATTTCACTATTCCTCATAACCAACTTTTTATATGCATATGGTATTTAACTATATGTGGTTTACTAATTTATTTTTACCATTTCGTCTATCAGTAATCCTAACTAATGTCCATATCCATCATATTTATCATGAGTTGTGTGCTTAACTCAAATTTATTTACACATCAGGTATGGGTGAGTTACTATATTTTGCAAAACTAACCACTGTGCATATCGTGGGTGGTTAGTTTGGCAAAATGTAGTGACTCGCCTATTACCTAATGTGTAAATAAAACTGATTTAAGCACACAGATACAATGAATATGGAGATTAGTTAGGATAATTGATAGACGAGATGGTAAAAATAAATTAGTAATCCACATATAGTTACATACCATTATGAGGAATAGTGAAATAAATAGAAAAAACAAAAGTTTGAAGGATGAGTTTGATCCAAAAATAGAACCTGAGGGATTAAATTGGCTGATTCGAAAGTTAAGGGATCAATTTGATCCGGAAACGAAAGTTTAGGGACTAGATTGGCCGTTTTGAAAGTTGAAGGACAAACTTGACCCTTGAGACAAAGTTGAGGGACTAATATGCCTATTTTGCCAAAAACTTTCGTCTCTTTTGTACCCATCAGATTTGACATGTGAGTCCTTTGTTTGATGTGGGTACAATTTTTTAAGGTGAGAAAAGTTTTAATTCTACTAGATCCTTTTAGTATAGATAGGTTGTTGGCATGTAACCTCAAGGGGCGTTATATCTACAAAAATTTTGAAATTATGTGTCATCGTATACCTGTCCTAAGACGGGGTTTAATTTGGCGCCGTGCAATGCCTTTTCCTACAGAGGGACTGGCAAGATGTCACATTCTTCGGCATGAAACATCAGCACTTCTGACACGCTGAACCGGACATAACAGATGAGAGGACCCACAAGAACTTAGGCTGTCCGCACTGGCCTCTGGTAAACGCTCCTGAGCGAGCTTTTACCGGAACGAAGGCCTGCAGCGGGCTCCTCAACAAGCTCCGCCATGCAAGCGGAGGAGCCCGGTTCCCCCAAACCCAGGGGAGGTGCCGGAGCTCCTCTACGCCGCGGCGGGCCCACCACTGCCGCTGGTTCCCGCGCTCGGGCCAATTTCCGCCCGTCCCCGTGTGCCGCTCTGCTCACCCGCGGCCTCCGGTCCCGCTCCGTGCCTCCGTCGCCGCCCCACGGCGCCACTCCGCCGCGCAGCAACCACCACTCGGGCTCGTCCTCGCCGGCCGCAACCCGGACCAGTGCGGCGACCTGGGTGGAGGGCAGGGAAGCGGAGGGGAGTCACGGTGAGATCCATCGCCGCCGGGCCTCCAGCCCCGGCCGCCGCACATCCAGCTCCGCCGCAGCAGCACCTCCAGCGCGAGGGAGCTCCAGCTCCGCCGCCGTCCGCGTGGAGCAGCTCCGCTGGCCGCCCTCCGCGCCGCCACTGAGCTCCCGGGGAAGAGGCCGCCATGGGGAAGAGGCCGCGATGGTGTAGGACTATCAGCACCACGCGCCCATTCATCGTGCACCTCGCCACCGCCGCGGCTACCGCTGCCGCCCCGGGCGACGGCGGCTCTCTGGCGACCGCGCCGATGCCAGTGCTGCCCGCCGCCGTGAGCCGCGCGGGCCGCTCGCTGGAGCCCTGCCGTGGGCCGCACCACTCGGCCGGAGAGGGTGCCGTCGGAGGAGCCGCAACCCCGCCCGGAGAGGGCGTCGCCGCGTGCAGATCCGATAAAATATATGGTAGTTGGTATAGAGGAGGGTGTATAGAGGAGAATGAGTGCGAAAAAATTGATATAGAGGTAGGAATCTTAATGATTAGGATGAAATATTCCTTTTAAGGAGTGAAATAGGGTACATGAGTGCGGATAGCCTTACGAGAGCACAGCACCGCCCCGTGGGGAATGGTTATACCATCATCCGCGCCTGACAGCTTCTCCCTTTTCATTTCCCCTCGTGTCCCCTCAGGGCAAGTACCGCATCAGTTCTGGTCAAGCTTCACCCCCCAACAGTCCCCATCAAAAATTAAACAAGCACCAAGGCTCAGAAATAAGCAGGGTTTGTTAAATACAGTGCATGATATACAAGTACTTTTGGTAAATCGGTATCCCAAGGAATAGTCACTTGAAGCCACTCAGGACAACCCACCAAGTTGCCAGCCCTAGGGAAACCGCCTCAACTTTCCACTTTCACTTGCATTGGGTCTGGAGCTGTATGCACATCATTTGCGGCTTCATCTCTCTCTTCAACCTCTGCCTCATGAGTATCTTCTTTCTCGGAAAGCATCTCCTTCAATCTTGATAGCTCTATATCCTTGGCTTCTAATTCCTCTTGCAGAATGGACACCTGTAAAAGATGCAAGCACGAGATCTTTAGTGGCCTGAAAGGCAACCGACCAATAGTAACAATGATGAAGGCTTACCATTTCGTTTGATCTCTCCACGTCATTTGTTACACCATCCATGTGTTTATACAAAACTGACAACAAAACAAAAGGGTCAACCATAAATCCATCCATTTGGAGCTACATTTGGTAACAGAATAAGCAATTTATATTTTAAAGAAACTTGTGAGATTCTGGTGTAACTCAGAGAAAAAAGCATGCAAACTAAAGAAATGTTGTGGTACCCGAGTCAATAGTATTCAGCAAACTAATTCTTTTTCTCCTCAAGCATGCATGAGGGGTACAGCGCTACACGCACAACACACCAAGAACACCACACAAAAATTAGAACACTAGAGCCACACTCAAAATACAAAATGACCACAAATGCCAGAACAGGTCCTAGAAAAGGTAATTCACATAGCTACACCAGAGCAGGAAGAAGCTTGAAGGTAAATGCAATGCCAATTACCAGACAGAATACTGGAACTGAGCATATCATCTAATTGCATCCTTATTTTGAATACAGGCTAACAGGCACCAAGCTACACATACTTTGTCTCAAATGGATTCCAAGTCCCTGTCACAGGTCTATTTCAGTCAAATAAAACCATCCATGTGGCTCAACTTCTTTCCCAGCAATGTGGTCATGGTTATCATGAATAATATACTAAGTAACTCTGTCATTGAGAACGCTAGCACAGAAATCCGATCGTGATAGCACAGTGCATTAAGTAATAACACGACCTGCGGGGGGTAAGACAGCCCCCGGGCATTTTTGCCAAGAGAAGACCTTCTCACGCAGGTTGAGAAAACCCCCGAACCCCTACCCCACCCTTCCACCGTTGCCCGTGTGAGACAACCAACGACCTGGGCCGGGCCTTAGACATGTGCTCTGGCGTTGTGACAAACGTGGAGTTTTTTTTTAACCCCAGTCTGAAATTCGCTCCCACGGGGAGTCGAAGCCAGGACCTGAGTGCTACTGCCATCTAACCAGTCCAGCTAGAGGCCCGTTCGCCAAGCATTAATAATGAGAAGCATAAAAAATATTATTAAGGAAGCAGTCCATATCGATGAGAGAAAATAACTAATGAGAGAAAATAACTAATGAGAGGAAATAACTAACCATCGAATTGACTCCTGAGCTCATTGTTCTGAGACTTCAGAACTGCAATTTTCATTCCAAGCTCATGGATCTGTACCATAGAGGCATTGTTTAAAAGAATTCTCCTTTACTAGGATTTCAGCAAGTCGAAATTTACAAATTGTGAAAAACAATAAGTTGAATTATATGCATAAGTGTAGGAAAGTTGAATCAATATATTTGTATTGAACAGATATTTTAATACGCCGTTGAATTTGTAGCAATTTAAAACACGCTAAAAGAGAAATTGGTGGTCAAATCTAAAGACTTTGCTAAACCCTAATACACCTTACAAGAAGAAACCAAATGGATTAGTTGGGTAAGAAGCTTTTTTTATTCTCCAACACGCAGGAGAACTGCAAGTCGTGGCAATTAAGAAGAAAGAATAAGTTACAGAAGTTTGTCCAGTTTTAAGTAAAGAAAAAGTTAGTGGGTAGAAACTAATATAGGTACACATTCGTCAGATGCACTATTTGAATAACAAGAGCAGTTCTATTATTTGTTATTGTATGCCTCTAGATGTTCAATGAAAGTGGCAAAGGGACTCTTTCCTTATGATGATTATAAATTCAATCAGAAAGCATATCCAAATTTTAATGGTCACAAAGGTAGGCAGCAGCAGTCTGTAAAAGGACATACTTTTCCTTCCGATGCCATTGCCCCAATCTCTTCATTTTCCTCTTGCAATGTTCTACATTTAGCCATTAGCATTTTCCCAAGTTTGCTTGATGGAGTAAAATTCACAGCAGCAACATTGTCCTGTAGCTCCTTTATTTTTTTCTCTTTCTCATCCACAAGATTCTGCACAAAAATAGACTATAAGATTCGGTATGCATGGACAACTGTTTACAAATAATCAGTGAGTCTCAAGATATGGCACTTAATAATACAACAGGTTTCAAATTCTGATTAACCAATAATTTATAGTCCTCAACTTAAGGTGTAATCGGTAACTCAACAAGCGAACAAAAACAAATAAGACAATATGACTAAAATTACCTATCCCTTTTCTTTTTTTTCCCCAAATAGCGTATTCAGTGCTTTTGACAATTCATTCTTTAATGCATTCTTTTGGATGAAAACATATAAAGAAATTTCCTGTGTGTTCAATAGTATTATGCACTTGAATATGTGCCTTTTTTTAAGAATTGTACAGCGCCAAGTGTTTTGCTTGTTCTAATTTCTAAACATACAGGTACAGGATGGTACAATAAAATAAGAACTGTCTGATTCAAATGCAACTGACCTTTAAGCGTGTAAATTCCTCATGGATTGCCGGATCAAGCAATAGTCTCCTTGTCTGTTAATCATACAGAAGAATGAACTATATTAAGCTAACCAGAACATCAACAGTGTTTAAACATAATTAAGGCAATTTATTGAGGACACACTGTCTAGATTCGAATAGTTTTTTTAGATTCAACTGCGAGAAACTGTATCAATATTATTAGGAAAGTCAAGGCAACCATACAAAAGGTGACATATTGAGAAATTGAACATATTGGTTCATTTCTCCCTATTCTAGTATCTCATCTTGTTCAGGCCGTGGCATTGTCCAGATATCTTCCTCCGTTAATGTCGTATTGAACCAAGTTTCGTACAAATAGGGTGCAACACATTAGTTTACCAACACACCTCTTCTAATTTTTTTTAAAAAAAAACATGCAGGACAGTTGCAGGTCATTGCATTAAAGAAGGAATAAAGCACTATACTAAGCTCAATGCAATTCCCTTGTATTACTGGTAAAGAGGTGAACACAGGTGCTACCTTGAATAACATCCAAATAACATGGCTATTAGGCAGAAGATATTAGAAATATTAAGACAAAAATAAACCTAGTTTTACTTCAACCAAAGTTGAATGGAAGGCACCAATGAATGAGGAGCTCACTGAGGCAAAGTTTACTTGCACAGTTTGATAAGCGAGGGAGGGAGAGAGATCATCAGCCAGCGACCATGCAGGATAACAGAATTGGTGGAATAGATGGATTATATTGCTGAGCCTCATGGCGGATTATATAGTTAGTAAATTGCGTAGGAGATAAGTAGCCTCCCTTAGAGAGGCAAGTTAGGATTGAAATAAATCCTAATCTAACATATCTGGAGATATCACAATATACTCCCAACAGACCATGCCCTTTCTATGGTAAGGTATTTTTCTCCCAAGATGAGTAAGCAAAACTGAGCAGCTGTGTTTGGATGCTTATGAGGGACACCTAGTGAAACTTTTATTTGGGTGTGCAGTGTTAAATTGGTCATCAACCCCAGCATGTAAAGAAACAATAGTCCATTTAAACACATGAAACTTTCACATAAATAATAATAACATAAGGAGCATTATGTTTACCTGCATTGATGGTGGCCTTAATTGAGTTTTTAAATCTCTAACCGCAGACTGTGAATTTCATATAAAAAAAACAACGGTCAGCACAAGAATGAAAAAAACACAAAAGGAACAAAACAGCAACAGTCCCATCAAAATAAGTTAAATCATGATAATAAGTGCCCAATTGGTTGCCACTGTGAAATGTATACAGATTAAAACTTAAATTACAAAATACATCCAACAAATCAAAGGGATAAGCCTCATAACAAAATCTCCCACTACCTTCAGTTCTGCAATCTCCTGCTCTCGTTTTGCAAATGTTACAATAAAAGCTGCCTCCCTTTTCTTTGCTTTCTCCAGCTGAGCATAATAACAAAATAAAATTAAAGTAAAGCAGAAGTGCAGAACCATTTAGCTAGTCCCTAATTAAAAATGACAAAAAAAACAACCTGCTCCTTCAGTGACTCCTCAGACGACTTCAGGTTACTGAGGTATGAAACCACTGAAACAGGATCTATATTTGAAATAAATTAATTTTACTTCGTGATTTGGTTAGCCATACAAAATATTTGGACAGATTTATTCACGAACCTGGATGCGTTCCAGAAGGTACAGCTGGAATGCTCTGAAATGCTGAATGCCACTTCTCGATTTCTGATTTGGCAGCTTCAAGTTCCACCTGTGATAATAGTTCAAGAATAATTTCCAGTGACAAAAGGGCGATGACTTTTAACTGGGAAGAGCAATCAAGGCGACATCGTAATGCAGTGGAAGCAACAATCAAATGACTAAGTGCATGGACCCATATTACAAGATCCACCAAAATCTTCAATTTCATTTTTCTACCTAAATCTTCAGAAAGAGCTTATCACTTCAGTAGCGCGATTCTACTTATAGGCTGTTAGCTTTCTTTTTCTCCGTGTTAGCAAGGAGGTTTAGGGTTAATGGTTAGAGGCCCATTGGGCCCTCTATGTGGCTGGCGACCAGACCATGTTGGTCTGGTGCACCGCCCCCCTTGATAGGATAGACGGCAGGGATTCCCTGATGGTCATGTATCTATAAACCATCTAGGGTTCCCTGCCTATATATGTACACTCCCTGTACCCCTATCGATCAATCCATTATTCCCCTGTATTGCTATTGCTTACATGGTATCACGAGTTAGGGTTTCATCCCGGCTCGATTCCGCTGCTATCTCGCGCCACCCCTAGACCGCGCCTCGTCAGGCACCATGCCCGACACGCCGCCTCCCTCCCAGCAAGCCGGCGACACCTCTGCGTCCAAGCAGCCCGTGCTGCCCGACGCCGACGCACGCGCTCAGGCCCTCCAGGCCAAGCGCGCTGCTGCCCTCGCCGAAGCTGAAGCTGCCGAGCAGGAGGCCGCCCTCGCCGCGCAGGAGCGCGACGACGCCGCCGCACGTGTCCGCGCCGCCCACGCCAAGGCGGCTGCCGCCCGTGCCGCCGCCGCCGAAGGTGATCCCGACGCCGATCTCGACGCCAAGGACGAAGACGATGACGCTGCGTGGCAACAACAACCGCTGGCGGGATCAAATCTTGCTGGTCATCGGCAAGTACTCCCTGGAGTCCCACGTGCTGGCCGATCTTCCTGCGCCTGCCTTCCCGGGCTCGTTGCGCATGGACTGCGTGGTCAAGTCCTGGATCGCCGGCACGATCTCCACCGACCTCGCCGAGACGGCCATCGACCGTGACGCCACCGCCCGCACCGTCTGGCGTACTCTCGAGGATCAATTCCTCGGCAATCGCGAGGCGCGCATCATCCAGATGGATCTCAAGTTCCGCAACTTACGAGCGGTACAGAGACGTCGGTCGTTTCCTTCGCCGCGACATCCCGTTCCCTTCGTACAAGGACGCTGTCAACGAGCTTCTGCTGGAGGAGATGACCACGGCGCCTGCACAGTCGCCTCCTCCCGCCGCCCTCCTTGCTGCCGCCGGCAAGAACGTACCGTCCGGAGCTTCGTCGACCGCTCCGCGCCCCTCCCAACAGTCTTCCCGCCCTGGGAGCTCCCGGTCCGGGGGCGCCAGCACGGGTGGCTCCTCACGGCCGCCCAAGGATCGACGCAAGGACGATCGCCGCAAGGACGACCGCCGCCGCAAGCCGCATCTCCCCGGGGGCGCATCTCCGGCTCCCACCTTCGGACAGTCCGACGGGGCAAGGGTGGCTCGGCGCCCAGCACAGGCGGTGCTGTCGGCGCCCCCTGGCCGTCCTTCCTGCAGCCGTGGGCCGGCGCCATCCAGATGTGGCCCGGCCCCCGGTCCTCCACGCCCCTGCCTCCAGCGCCGGCTCAGCAGCAGCAGGCGCCCTACGCCCAGCAGGCCCAGGAGCAGGCCCTGCTGGCGCAACAGGCGCAAGCTCACGCCATCCACCAGGCCCAGGCGCAGGCTCTGGCACAGCACCAGGCCGCCCAAGGACAGCAGGCGCAGCTCTCCTGGGAGCCCGGCTACGGCTCCACACCGTCTCCTTGAATCAGCCTGCGCCTGGGTGGGATTAGCAGTCCCTCGCATCGGCATTCAGCACCGCCTCCTTGAATCAGCCTCCCTCGTAGGACTGGTACTTCGACTCAGGTGCTACCTCCCACATGACCTCTGATCCTTCCACAATTTCACATTCTTTTTTCTCGCGGTATCCCTCGTCCATAGTTGTCGGTAACGGGTCACTTTTACCTGTCACTTCCACTGGCACAGCATCTCTCCCAGGACCCTTTTCTCTTAATAATGTCTTAGTTTCACCTAGTCTTATTACGAACCTGATTTCTGTGCGTCAGTTCACCACCAATAACAACTGTTCTGTCAAGTTTGACCCCGCCGGTTGTTCTGTGAAGGATCTGGAGTCTCGGAGGGTTCTCGTCCGTTGTGAGAGTGCAGGGCCGCTCTACCCCCTGCGCCTTCCTGCTGCTGCCGCCGCCGCCCTCATCGCCGGCTCTTCCCCGCTTTGGCACCGCCGCCTTGGTCACCCGGGTCATGAAGTTTTGTCTAAATTAGCTTCAGTCATACCTTCATGTAATAAAGAACATAGCACATCGCTGTGTCATGCGTGTCAGTTGGGTCGCCACATTCGGTCACCCTTTCAGTCGTCCACTTCGCGTGCAACCAACAATTTTGATCTTATTCACTGTGATCTCTGGACATCACCTGTCGTTAGTGTCTCGTGTCTCGGGATATAAGTATTACTTGGTCCTTATTGATGATTGTTCGTATTACTTATGGGCGTTTCCTTTGCGCCTGAAATCTGACACTTTCACCACTTTGGCTAATTTCTTTACCTACGTGACCACTCAGCATGGCGCCTCCATCAAAGCTGTCCAGTGTGACAATGGCCGCGAATTCGACAATGCTAGTGCGCGCATGTTCTTTCTCACCCGCGGCACTCACCTGCGGATGTCGTGTCCCTACACCTCTGCCCAGAATGGTAAAGCCGAGCGCGTGATTCGTTCCACGAACAATATCACCCGCTCGCTCTTGTTTCAGGCCGGCATGCCACCATCTTACTGGGTCGAGGCGCTTAACACTGCGACATATTTGTTTAACCTGCTCCATACCAAGACCTTAGGTTTCGTCACCCCGCAGTTCGCCCTTCATGGGGTCCTGCCGTCTTATGACCACCTTCGTGTTTTTGGTTGCGCCTGTTATCCAAATACCGCCACGACTGCCGCTCACAAGCTTGCGCCGCGCTCCACTTTGTGTGTCTTCCTTGGCTATTCTCATCATAAGGGATACCGCTGCCTTGATCGTTCCACCAACAGGGTCATCATCTCTCATCACGTGTCCTTCGACGAGACCCTGTTTCCCTTTGCTGCGCCATCGCGCACCGTTCAGGCAGCAGACTTTGAGTTTCTGGATGATTTTACAGCTAATGTGCCGACCCCTATTGGTCCGCCTCAATCTGTTTTTCCCACAGGAACTCCCGGCGCCGCCTCCGCGCAACCACGCGCGGCACCCGACGCATCGACTTTAGGGGGCGCCTCGGCCGTCCGCAGCCTGCCTGGGCCGCCCCCTGGTTTTCTGCCGCTCCCTGCTGGCCCTCGGGTGGGCGCAGCAGGACTCCCGGTTGGCCCTCGGTTGGGCACAGCCGCACACCGGGCAGCAGCGGCTGCCACTTCGACACCTTCCTACCGCAGTTTGCCACCTGCGGCCGCCGCGTCAGCCTCCTCGACCGCCTCGCCACAGGCGGCCACGCCAGCTGCTTCGTCGCCCCCGCCGCCGGCCGCCTCGCCACAGGCGGCCTCGACGGCCTCACCGCCACTGGCGGCCACGACACCTGCCTCGTCACAGGCGGTGCCCTCGTCACCCCAGCTCGCCGCTGTTCGACGCCGGGCGCCCATCTCGCCGCTTCCGTTCGTCTACGCTCGACGCCAGCCTCGCCCCGCTGGTCCTCCGCCCTTGCCCAAGGGCGCCGTGCCGGTTTCCCCAGTTGTGAACCAGCACGGCATGACCACCAGGGCCAAGCCAGGGTACCGCCTCCCAGCGCTCTACCATGCCGCTCCGCTGTCACCTGTTCCGAAGACCTTCCGCGGCGCCCTAGCCGATCCGAATTGGCGGGCTGCTATGGAAGATGAGTATGGCGCCCTGCTCGCCAACAGGACCTGGGATCTCGTTCCCCGTCCTCCGCGGGCCAACATCGTCACCGGCAAGTGGATTTTCAAGCACAAGTTTCAGGCAGACGGCACCCTCGAGCGCTACAAGGCGCGCTGGGTCCTTCGTGGCTTCGCTCAGCGCCCCGGCGTGGACTTCGATGAGACGTTCAGCCCAGTTGTCAAGCCGGCCACAGTGCGTACCGTGCTATCTCTACCGTTGTCTCGCTCCTGGCCGATTCACCAACTGGACGTCAAGAACGCCTTCCTCCACGGCACTCTCTGAGACGGTCTACTGCGCCCAGCCTTCTGGATTTGAGGACTCTGCTCACCCCGACTTCGTCTGTAGCCTCAACAAGTCCCTCTACGGCCTCAAGCAGGCGCCTGGTACAGTCGGTTCGCCTCATACCTACTGTCCCTGGGATTTGGGGGCGCTCCATCACTTTCTGGGGATGCATGTTCAGCGACACGGGGCTGGTCTTTTTCTCTCCAAGCGGCAGTACATGTTGGAGATTCTGGACCGGGCAGGGATGGGTGAATGTAAGCCCTGCTCGGCGCCCGTCAACGTCAACCCCAAGTTGTCTGTAGATGGACCACCTGTTCAGGATCCGTCAGATTACCGGAGCATTACCGGCGCCCTCCAATGGCTGACATTCACACGCCCAGACATCTCCTATGCAGTTCAGCAGGTGTGCCTTTACATGCACGATCCACGAGAGCCTCATCTCGCTGCGTTCAAACGCATCTTGCGTTACGTGCGCGGGACGTTGGACTTGGGCCTCCTTCTACAGCCGTCTGCCTCTGGCGATTTGATGGTCTACTCCGACGCTGATTGGGCTAGCTGCCCAGACACCAGGCGCTCCACCTCAGGATATGCGGTTTTCCTCGACGATAATCTGGTGTCATGGTCCTCCAAGCGACAGAACACGGTGTCTCGTTCTAGCGCTGAAGCTGAGTATTGCGCCGTTGCTAATGGCGTAGCGGAGGCCACCTGGTTGCGACAGCTGCTCACCGAGCTTCATGCTCCTCGCCGTGCGATGCTGGTGTATTGCGACAACATCAGCGCGGTCTACATGTCCTCCAACCCTGTTCAACATCAACGTACCAAGCACATCGAGATTGATCTCCACTTCGTACAGGAACGTGTTGCTCTTGGTGATGTTCGCGTCATGCATGTTCCAACATCAGCTCAGTACGCCGATATTTTCACCAAGGGGCTGCCTTCCTCTCTGTTCCAGGAATTCAGATCCAGTCTGAACATTCAACGCTTCAATGATCAGACTGCGGGGGCGTGTTAGCAAGGAGGTTTAGGGTTAATGGTTAGAGGTCCATTGGGCCCTCTATGTGGCTGGCGACCAGACCATGTTGGTCTGGTGCGCCGCCCCCCTTGATAGGATAGACGGCAGGGATTCCCTGATGGTCATGTATCTATAAACCATCTAGGGTTCCCTGCCTATATATGTACACTCCCTGTACCCCTATCAATCAATCCATTATTCCCCTGTATTGCTATTGCTTACACTCCGACAAGTTTGATTTTGCCAGACTTTTTAGTTGACACATTTTATAATGCCAACAAATCATACCGGTTATATGGGAAGCACGGATTGGAGATGGAACATAATGGCACAGATAGTCCTCATCACCAACCAAGCTATCATTTCTAAGACTCTAATAATCAATACCATATCTTATCTGTAAATAATTCAACTCAGCTCCAAACCAACATATTAAGGATACACAGATATACTAGCCAACTATCGGTTCATGCTACACATGACATTGTAGATATGTGCTACAATACACCATGTGATACAAATTGAGGAGTTGTATTTCTTTGTGATGGAAAAAGATTATGCACCATCTTGAACAAGAAACTGGCAGCAACAAATATTCGCGTTATGGTTCTTTTCATGTACAGCTAATATTTTTTGGATATTCCTGTAAAGGTTCTTTTCTTGTACGGCTAATAGTGACATGTAAATATTTTTTTCTTTCAAGTTACAGGACAATTGATTACTAAGTGAACACTGATTTCAGATGACCAACTTATAGCAAAACTACATAATAATAAAATAGAAGAAAACACAACATATTATACAACCAGATAATAATATAATTAAATGCACTAGTAAATGAGAACGGCACAGAAAGGTAAATGACACAAACCTGGCAGGATGAAAGGCTATGTTTGCAGTCTTGCAAGCTTCAAACAAGAAAAATGTTTAGTCCCATGTTCATTTGTAACAATTTAAATGATTTTATTTGCTCATAAAAATCATTCGCTCAAAAGGTCAAAAATGAAATGTGGTGTACCTTTCACGAAGAGACAGAATCATTCCTGTCGCAGCTCCCGGTGCACTTTCCTCGACCTTTGTCTTTGCCTACACCACAATTAAAGTATATAATGTAGGGCCAATATCAATCTTGCAAGATTTCTTCAAAATCAAAATATACTGATTAAGCATCATCTTAACTAGTTTACAAGCAACTTCATTTACAAACTGACAAGCCAAGCTAAACATTAACAAAGTGCGGGTCACATATGTTCTATATTGATTAATTTTAGTATTAGAAGATAAACGAGCACAGTCAGAGAAATATTTAAAGTGAGCGTTTTAGCATACTAGTTTTCCAGCCCCAAACCGCCCGTCAAAATAACAGAATCCCATGTCTTCCATAGTAATCATGTAACAAATCTAATAAAGGGCTAAAAAGAAGTGTTATTTTCTTGGTTACTGCATCACTTGGAACCTGTATAACACAGTGCAGAATTCTACTTCATACTATTAATGCATTTCCATCGTAGTACAAACTATTAATGCATTTATGATAAGAAAACAGACATAGCCCATAGAATATCATTCCGTGGAACAAAGCATCAGTGCCTAGGATTGCTACTAAGCCAGGATGCATGTTTTTGGTTTCTTAGCTGGCCTTTTCTGGTTCACAACTTGAGGGCAAGTCAGATTGGTTCTACTCCACAATCAAGAGGGATGGAGGGAGATGCCTTCATCATGGATATACAAAAACCTCATTGTTTCAACATATGGTGATATGGCCGGTTTTTAAGGGCAGATTTTGAAAAATCCAAAAGTCAGATGACTCCCATTATGGATTCTAAGAGTTATCTGACTTTTTGATTTTATCCAAAATTGAGCATTCAAAATCGGACAGAAGCAGAAACAAAGAGGGCCAAACAAATCTCCAATAATTTTGCACCCCTACAAGGCATCTGAACACAAAGCAATTTCCCATCCACAAACAGACAGTCCGTCACCTCCCCAGTCACATTCCAACTCCTAATTGGTGCCAAACATGAGACAGTAATTTTAGCAGCAAGTACTCCAAAATAATAGCAAACACTTATCACCTAACCTTCTTGGAGGCGAAGACATCATCATCGTCATCGTCCAGATCGCCGAACGGCCTCTTCTCACCTGCACAGAGAAAGAAGCAGCCCCAACAAACAAGAAGCATTAAGAAACCAAGTGAGATTGCGATGAATCATCAGAAGCGGTCCAGTAACAGCGCCAGACATTCCCCCTCGTAAAGTTTGAGGGGAAGCAAAAACCCTAAACCAGTATTCGCAGGCCCAAGGTCTCTAAGTGTAAAATCAGAAATTTTTGGTCCTCTAAATTCTAAACCGTGCGTTTTACATCCCTCGACGGTTTCGGCGGCGGTTTCGCTGATGTGGCGCACTGGCATGGCCTACTTAAAATGGCTGAAACTTTGAAAAATTATATAAAATCGTAAAAAAAAGATAAAAAGATAAATCTAATTTTTTTAGCTTCCTCATGAGCATCTTTACACAGTGAAGTTATTTATTTACATAATGTATATTATTTTCTAGTCTAAATAAAATAGGCAAGAAAAAATGCCATAGAACTTGTAAAATGCATAGTAAATATTTAAAATATTATAAAATAGTAAATCCAACTCCTGCGTGCCTCTGGTGAGTGTGTACATCTATCAGAGTTATTTTCTTTACATATTAGATAATTTTATATGGTATAATAGGATTATATTTAGCATCTGCACAAACATAATCGGAATAACTAGCGCCCGGATGTCCGTTCCCAACCAAAAAATCGGACGGGTGACGTGGCGCGTTCTGGACCAAGAATTTCCTCTCCAATGGTACTGTAGCAATTAAAACTCCCGCCGCAACATGAGTACTATGTTACATGCAACATCTAAATTTTTTTGTAACATTCAAGAATAGCGTATGCAATATTATAAAACAATACTTGCAACATGAAAAAACAAATGTTGCAACATCAGGAACACGTATAGACACACCACCGTCGCATATTCATCCAGTTGCTGCCGGAGTTGAGTAAAACATCCCGCCGTAACATCATAAAATGTTTCATGAAACATTCAACTCAGATGAAACATCCAATCGGAATTCATACGAAACATCCAATCAAACTTCGTGCAACATCAAGATAAGGCTATTGCAACATCAAAATTATATAACTGCAACATTGAAAAAAAATCATTGCAACCAATGCAAAACATCTACAGCACGGTGAAACATTGAAACGCGAAAGTTGTAACATGAAAAATCAACAGATGGAACATTCAAAAACGATTGTTGCAACATGCAAGAATTCTGCAACATGAAAAACAATATGTTGCAACACCGTGGGGTGCTTAATGCAACATCACCCTGGAGCTCGCCGCCGGACTCGTGCGCCACCGTCCTAGAGCTCCTGCGGTCGTGCTGCAACCCGATGGCGGAGGACCTCAACGTTGAGCCACTGAACGGCCGTGCTCATTTGCTCGAGGCGAACGACGCTGATGGCCTTGAAGCCCAGAGCAGCAACCATCGGCGCGGGCCCAGATCCGGCGGAGGCGGAGCCCATGGCCTCGTCGACGAGGCACTCGGAGCCGATGCGGGTGGAGGAGCAGGCCGGGGTGGCGGCGTCGAGGAGCTAGTAGGTCGGGGCGGCGAGCATCGGCGGTGACTCGTGGGGTGGCGCCGCGCGGGGCAGCTGCGTCGGCTCATGAGCGGCGGCCTCGGCGCACG
>OAMR01001182.1:44685-124259 GCA_900205405.1 Echinochloa crus-galli
GACGCCGCGGGGCAGCGGCGGAGAGCGGCGGCGGCCGTGTCGACGCGCGCGGAGGCGGCGAGCGAGGGGAGCGGCTGCGGTGGCGCACGGAGGTAGCGAAAGAGGGGAGCTTCGGCGATGCGTGAGTTTTTTTTTTGGAAAATAATGATGCGGGAGTTGAATGGGGAGGGCGGTAGATGGAAAGCGGTGGGCGGCATCCTTGCGTGGAATGATGAAGAGCGGCGTCGGTGCGCGATATGACTCGTCCGATGCGTCCGATTCCATCGGACGTAAGAGGATAAGCATTACCGCAAACATAATCTTACTCTACCGTATAAAAAACTTCTAATATATAAACAAACTACTCTACTAGATGCACGCACTCACCAGAGGGACAGAGGATTTGGATTTACTATTTATAATATTTCAAGTATGCATTTTACAAGTTCTATGGTATTTTTTCTTGCCTATTTTATTTCGACTAGAAAATAATATAAAACATGTAAATAAATGACTCCTATGCAAAGATGCTCATGAGGAAGCTAAAAAAAATTGAATTTATCTTTTTATCATTTTTTATGATTTTATATGATTTTTCAAAGTTTCATCCCATGTCAGCGCGCCACGTCAGCGAAACCGCCGTCGAAACCGCCGAGGATGCAAAATGCACTGTTTTAAAACCTAGAGGACCAAAGATTTCTGGTTTTGCACTTGGAGGACGAAAAGCGGATAGCAGCTAAACGTGAGGGACGTCAAATGGACTTTTTCCGAGTGTAAACATGGATGTTGATAGAGTTTGAGGCCTTGTTTAGATGTTGAATTTGGGAGGTTGAATTTGGGAGTAAGATGTCACTTCGTAATCATTGTGCTACTGCAGCATTTTCTTTGTATGTGTGAAAAATTGTCCAAAAATTAATTAATTACTCCCTCCGTCCCAAAAAAAGAAGTCATTATAGAAATTTTAGGACAGATTAAGGAGAGAGTAAAATGACCTTAATCGCCCCTAATTATTAGCTATATTTAGTATTAATTGGTTGTTACATGCATGCACCCCCTACTAAATAGGGTAGAATGACTTATTTTTTGGGACAACTTTTGAATCCTAGAGTGCCTTCTTTTTTGGGACGGAGGGAGTAGCTCAAAATGTTCGTCTCGTAGAGTACAAAAAACTGTGTAATTAGTTTTTAATTTCATCTACATTTAGTACTCCATACATGTTATGACATTTTGATGTGACGGTGAATCTTCTTTTTGCATAGTAAATTTGGGAGTTACTTTTGCGATCTAAACATGGCCTGAGACTACATAGTGTTGGGCTGAGGCCTGAGGCTGGTGGACCTTTACTCTACCCTTTAAAACAGAATATTCTATCCTCATCATCGATATTCTGTACTCTAAATTCTTTTCACCTGCACTCGCCATACTCTATCTTCACTCTCTAGACCAACCACCACCATGCGGGGGCCACCAGTAAATATTTGTTTAACCCCTCCTCTCTCCTCTCCATCTCTCTCTTCTATCCTCTCTCTCCCCCTCCCCTGCCCCCGGCATCTCTGCCTCGCCGCACCCGGCCCCATCCTATCGTTGCGCCGCCCACTCCCCGGCCCCATCCCCGCGCGACCGCCCCTTCTCCGCCGCTGCGATGCCACTTCTCGGATTGAGATCGCCCGTGGCAGATCGAGCCGTGCGCGGAGTGAGGTGGCCTCGTCCTCAGCGCGTGACCTATGTGTTCTAGGCCTCAACCTCACCGCGGCGGCCAATGCCATTGTTGCCACGCTCGAGGAGATCCACCTCCACTCCGTCTTCCTCATCGAAGCCGCAAGCTCGATCTCCGCTACTGCCGCCGCATCGACTTCAATGCAGCGCGTGGTGGTTGGGAGGCGGTGGCGGGCGAGCGGTGCAAGGCGATGGCGGACGGGTCCGACGGGCGGATCTGGGCAGCCGTTCCTCGACTTCGCGGTAGCCTCCAGCATCGGCGGTGGGGAAGCAACGACCGGAGGTGGGCCTGCGCCGACGTGGCGTTTACCGATCCCCTTCCTCCCTCTAGATTTAGAGATGCGCGTTTACCGTGTAGAAATGCCTGTTCTGGCCCCTGCTGCAAGGGAAAATGGGGTACCGCACGACATGCACACCATGTGGCGCATACCATGCGGATCCCGTCCCAGTGCAAGCAGCCTGATCAAGACAAGCCACCGGGGCTTTAAGGGTCTGTTTGGTTCAGTGTCAAGGTTGGATGGGATCATCCCATCCGTGCTATCCATGGACGAGCTCATCCTGTCACATGTTTGGTTTGATGGATGGGATCATCCATCCTTTGTTTGGTTGGATAGATAAACATGTACAACAAAGATATGATCACCTCTTCGTATAATTGGTGAGGTTACCTCGTTACATGACAAATATATACATTGACAAATATATTAGAAAATACTTTCCCATTAAAAATGACAGTAAGGTTGGACAAATATATCATTACCAAGTCTTACAAAATGCATAATTATCAAGGCATGTACAAATACATGGGCCCACATGTCATTCTCTATGTAAATCTATTTTTTTTCTTTTATTTTTGTGTTCCTTTACCTTATCCCCCATTCCCCCTTGGCGTTGCCCCCAGCTCGAGATGCTCGCCCGCCGGTGGAGCTGTCTCTTATACACAGTGCTCCAGGCCGCCCACGCCAACTGAGGCGCTCGCCCGGGGCGGTCGCGGCCGGCCGGGCGGAGCACGAGGTTGCCCCGCACCGGCTGAGGCGCTCGCCTGGGGCGGATCTTGCCGAGGGCGGAGCGCGATGCTCGAGGGGTTGCCGGCCGAGGCACGCGGCGGAGCTCATTGGGGACGGAGGGCAAAGCTCGATGGAGGTGCTCACACGCGGCGGAGCTTGAGGCTGTCCCCTCGCCGGCCGAGGGAATCGCCTGCGGCAGAGCTCGCCAGGGACGGCGGCGGCGGATCCAGGAACAACGGCGGACAGAGAGGCTCGCGGGCAGGGTTGGCGACGACCAGCGGGGATAGGGCGCGATGGCGGTGGATCTAGGCAAGCGGAGAGCCGGGTGGAGGCGGCATTGAGCGGAGAGGGGCGAGACAGGGAGTGTCGCGGGAGGTTACAGTTAAAGAGGGAGGGATGTGTTTGCGTTGATGGCTCCATCCAGCATCTTCAGGGAATATGAATCCAATGTCAACACCATCCATCCAACCAAACATCTCAAAAACATGGATGGACTCATTACATCCTTTTTATTTCATCTCATCCACTTAACCAAACACATCCTAACGTGGCCCAACCTCTAGCCACACCTCCTCGCTCACGTGGCATCCACTGAGAGACACTCCCTCCGTCCTTAAATGTATGTCGTTCTCGCTTCCCGAGAAACATCTTTGATCGAATATATAAAAATATATATTAATATTTATAGTACATAATAGATATCATTAGATAGATATTTGAATCTAGTTTTTTAATAAATTTATTTGGAGATTAAAATGTTACATATATTTTTTACGAATCGAATCTAAATCGTGGCACGAAACCAATGACGACATACATTAAGGGACAGAGGAAGTACACTTCAGTAGAGATTTTGCTGAAAAAAAAAACTTGAGTAGAGATGGAACCCATCTAGAGAAAGTGCAGCGACGGGGTGGTAACTGAGGGCGAGTTTGCTTAGGCGCCAAGTCTCTCGATCCTTCCTCGCAAAGGCGCACCACCGGTCCAGCGCACGCCTTACGTCAACTCGCCCTTCCCGGTTCACCTCACTGCACCCCGCCCACATGAACCCCTCTTACTGACGTCCGGGCCCCACGAGGCCGAACCCCGTGGACCGGCCACGAGCCCCCTAGAATCCGAGATATTTTCCCGCTGGGTGGGGCCCACGGAGCGCGGGGAGGCCTGCCTATAAATAACGGGCGCACCGCCTCCGGGGTTCCGTTTCCTCTCCCCATCGACGACTTTTCTTCTCGACCTCTCGCGAGTAGCCAGTTTTCCCGACTCGAACAACCCGGCGAAACACACTAGCCAAGCCCTTCGAGATAGCGAGCCTTAGGAATCCAGTGGCCATCTTTGGAGCGGCCATGACGGTGGATCAGAAGCAGGCCATGCCGATGCAGGCACAGGCCCTGCAGCCCGGAAGGTGAGACCATCCTTCCAATCTCCCGCGATTTTATTTGTGATGTACCCTTTTGTTTGGGGGTTTAGGGTTTGCGGATGTTCAAATTGGTGGGGGGAACGGGTGTTTGTACATAGATTGGGGCCATAGGATGCTCAATTTTATGAGTACTGTTCGATTCGGTGTTGAGGATTTCTGATTAGGGTTCTGGATTGTTAGATTGGTGGGGGAATAGGATGATTCGAGTGCCCCTTTGTGAGGGTTGTTGGATTTCATGTCGTATAGGGCCAGTCCGCCCGTGAATTTAGGGATTAGGGTTTCGAGTAGTGATCCGTGTGCTTTGGATCGGCTTTGGTAGGTTTGTGGGCTTGGTTAATTCAGGATTTGTTTTTTCTAATACTATTCATTTGCCCTATTCATTCATGCCTCGTTTGGGTACGGGATTGGGGAGAAGTGGGGTAAGTGGGGCTCCAATCTCTTTGTAATTGTAGTTGGTACTCCCGGTGATGAATGTTGATTTGGGAGCATGACCCTGGAAATTGAGAAATTTCATGTTTTGGCTTGCTGCTGGCTGCCAAAAAAAAGGACTTGTTTGTTACAACACATCTGGGTCAAGCTTTGCATTTTTGGTCGTGAACTAAATCACATGTTTTGGCTTGCTGCTGGCTGCAAAAAAACTAGACTTGTTTGTTGCAACTTACATCTGGGTCGAGCTTTGCATTTTTGGTCGCGAACTACTGTAAGATGGAACTCTTTGGAGCGTAGGTGTTTATTTGAACCTTGTTACATTAGTTGCGTATTGGGTGACAATTATATTGTTCTGGTGTGTCATCTCCACAGAAACATGTGTTCTATTTGACTCATATACCTGCCTAACTTCTGTGCTAACTCTGTTTTGTCATATTTTGTCTAATTGTTATACTGTTAGCTTTTCTTTGTTTATCCAGTCTCTGATACGTGTTATGTCTGTCTGTGTTGTCTTTTCGGTAATCTAGAACATTTGGAGCAGAGGGCAGTACTGTGGTGCTTGGTTCCGTCAGAACAATAGGTATGACTGCTTTGATCACCTCTTGGTAAACAGGAACTATTGACTACTATGTGTCCGCCATGTCCGGCCCTGTAAAACCGAGGACACAAATAACGGGTTGTGTTTCAGCAGGAGGCCGGGCTCTTCGCTCGAATGAGTACGAGCTTTCGGTCGAGCAGAAACCCCAGGGAGATGCGCCACCGATGGCCTCTAATCTGTGGTGTGTTTAACCGTTTTATGTCTGGCTGCTCTCTGTGCTAGAGCATCTGAGCTATCACTAGCAGTCTTTGACTGATAGTGTTGTTGTGTTGACTGTCATTCGGCCAGTCTTTGCCTTGGTCATTAACTACAATTTTTGACCTGGAACTTTGTATGTGGAGGTGCAACTGCGCCGATAACTGAAGCAGTATCTGTTTTATGTTAGATAGTTTTGTCCCCACTCCCTGTTCATGCTTTTGAAACTTAATTATTGTCAGCTTCTTTAATGGTTGAGATGCTACCTGTTTCGGTGGAGATGTTCTGTGCCTAGGAATTTTCATCAAAATGCAACTAACAGCGGGTTGGCTTCAAATTAGAATTTGTTTCTGTGGAGATGATTGACACGTGGGAACGGTCATGTGGTGACAACAGGTGGTAGCGAGTGAAACAGTAATCATTTTCTGTGGAGATGACATATGTGTTTGAACATTTTCTTGCCTTGCTTGTTCTTTACTTGTTTACTACATGGTTTTTGTTAGCTTGTTCTGTGTATATGTGTTCGAACATTTTCTTACTTAGATTGTTTTCTGCTCTTGTTTAGTAAATGTCTCTTCTTGGGTTTTTTATTTTTTTGTACTTCACTTTGTGTTAGTCTGTGCAGTATTTGCACAATGATGGAGATGCTAAAGTGTTTCTAATCATTCAGCAGGAAGAAGCGTCCTCGCAGATCACGTGATGGGCCTACATCGGTGGCAGCTGTCATCCAGCGGTGGGCTGAGCACAACAAACAGTTGGAGCACGATGCTGAGGGTGCCAAGCGGCCAAGGAAAGCACCTGCTAAGGGTTCAAAGAAGGGCTGCATGAAGGGAAAAGGAGGGCCTGAAAATACACATTGTGGATACCGAGGTGTGAGGCAGCGTACTTGGGGTAAGTGGGTTGCTGAAATACGGGAGCCAAATCGGGTCAACAGACTCTGGCTGGGAACCTTTCCAACTGCAGAGGATGCAGCCAGGGCCTATGACGAAGCAGCCAGAGCGATGTATGGAGAGGTTGCCCGCACCAACTTCCCCAGACAGAACGCAGCATCGACTTCTAGCCAAGTTGCTCCAGCAGCAACCACTACCCGGGTTGCTCTAGCAGCTGTTGGAAGTGTTGTACCTAGCACATCGTGCGAGTCGACAACAACATCAAATCACTCAGATATTGCATCAGCCTCAATCAAGCCGGAAGGGTCTGACATATCAAGCTCTCTGAAGGCAAGGTGCCCTGAAGTTATGGAGGCTGGTTCAAACAGGTCTGAGATGGTATCTGGTACTTTGGACCAGCACGACAGCCATTCCAGTACGCAAGTTAGCACACCCAATGTAGCTGACAAAGAAGTCTTCGAGCCGCTGGAACCTATCGCCAACCTTCCAGAGGGTGATTATGATGGTTTTGATATTGATGAGATGCTGAGGATGATGGAAGCGGATCCGCAGAATGAAGGTGGAGCCGATGTTGGCATGGGGCAGCCCTTCTACCTTGATGGGCTGGATTCCAGTGTGCTGGAGAGCATGCTTCAGTCGGAGCCTGAGCCATATTCCATGTCTGAGGATCCAGAAATGTTCCTTGCTGGCTTTGAAAGTCCAGGTTTCTTCGAGGGCCTGGAGCCGCTAAACTGAGTTTCTGTCTGGCCTGCTAGCTCCTGATCATCGATCCATTCCATGGGCAAACGTTGGTGAATGCAGGCGAAACTGAAGCTTTGCTAGACAAAGCTAGCCTTTGTTCCTTAGTTCTGTAGGCATGGGAACTCAGTTTGAAAAGCATAATTTTGATAACCATTTGTTCTGTAAGACCAGAAATGGTAATGTAAATAGTTCCCGCCTTGTGGAAGGAAAAAAAGCGATTGTTTTGGTTTCCTATTTGCTTCACTTTGAATTGTTTGCTTCCTGCTTTAGTTTCGTTCACTTGCGGATGATTCAGATTCTGAATAATGGCCCATGAGCGTTGTGAATAAACAAGGGCAATGGGCGATTTCCGTACAAAGACCCAGATTTGGGTAAATTAGAACAATGAGCGATTTCTTAAGCTACTTTTTTTTAATGGAATTTCTTAAGCTACTTGATAGTGTACAAACAGGGTGGGCGCTAATCCAGTGCCTTTTGATTAGAAAATAAATCGAATCTGGTGCATTTTTCTATTTCACAATTCATATCCTAGATTACATTGTACAAACACTTATCATCCAACCATTTGGGGAAGCTAAGAGCCTAAGATGGCATTATCAAATCCTCGCGCATATCCGCTCGTCTCCTCGGCCACCGTCTCCCAACCATCCACTATTTTCTCCGCGTAGGCCGCCTGCGTGTATACTTGCACGGGTCAAGGAAACGGAATACTACTACTTACCAGTAGAGTCGGGAATAACGACCACCAGCAGAACGACTTGCTGGGTTTTTTTTTTATATATATACTGACTTGCTGGGTTAATCAATTGCATCATCACAGAGAACAATAAAATAATGCAACGCTAACGGCTTACCTGGCTTGTAACATATCCTTTTAGCATCACCAGGAAATCTTCTTTTCTCTCCCTGTCTAGTCGCTGGAGTTCACTTCTGTTATTTTCCTGCATATTATACAGATAAGGATCAATGAGATCTCAGCTGCCACACCAAAGTGAAATCCCATCAGAAGAAATGCGCAAAGCTATACATGCAACGCTACCAGTTGCAAGCCATAGCGAAACATTTGAATTGTTGCTATTTATTTATTTTATATTTCCAAGCCACGTGGTCAGCGATAACAAAATATGGTCCATGCAAGCAGGTTGATTACAAGTAAATGAGTACACAAAATATATCTAGAAAGTAAATCTCAAGCCTCATGGAAGCAAAATTGTACTCCATTGAATCTTATCATTATTGGCATGTGCAATATTCCAAAATAAATGAACAGAAAATTTCATGTAATATATCTAGAAAGTGAATCGCAAGCCTCATGGAAGCAACATTGTACTCCATTGAATCTTATCATTATTGGCATGTGTAATATTCCAAAATAAATGGACAGAAAATGTCATGTAGGAAGGGTCTACTGGTTGAAGTGATGGAAAAGTAGTTCCTCGTGTATGTACGTTCAATGAGGCTAGAGAAGTAATGGAGTAAGCAGTCAATGCTTCCCCAGTTTTTGCTCGTCATTGTTCAGCAGCAACATTTTTGGACAAAATGCGCATTTATTACCTTAATTCTCTCATACTCTCTTAAAGCACAGAATTTGGCATCTTCAGTAGCCCTAATTGTTTCCTTTAGCTCTTCAATTTTGCGAAGCCTAGCTCTATCGCCACCAAATATCTTTGAAGATGCAGCTTCGAGTTTCTCAATCCTTGACTGTAGTGATGCCAAATCTGACATTAGCGTTTGAACAGTCAATAATGCACTTGCCCGATCAGAAAATGCAATGTGGACAGACAACATTATGCTTAAATGTTCATGCAACGTATCCTGCCAAAAAGAAAGGCCAAAGTAAGATGAATACAATCACTTTTAAGCAGTAGAGAGTAACGATAATGTTAGTCCACAAGTTCAGGAGTCCTACCAGATATTTAACAGTTTGAGCATTCAAATCCCGACATGCCCTGCTAGCTTTAACAGCTGCAGTGGCTACACACCTGCTGTCAGCTGCTCTTATCCTCTGTGAATCATACATTGCCTCTTCAGTCTCAAGCTTTGTTAGTCTAACAAAAGCCAATCCAAGCGCTCCCATTGTTTCACCCATGTCTTGTTGAGCCTTGACGAGCGCTTCTGCCTGCAGGGAAGATGCAAAACTTAAGCAATAGCTTCCCCCAAGACAACTTTAGCAATTTTCAGCATAAATCCAGTTTTCAACTGATGTTGCTTCATGTTATCAGACATGCAACAGATAGTATGGCCCTTGTCCTTAAGTGATTCTGTAAACGACAAACATGACCATGGGTACAATCCTCATGCTAATGATTCAAGAATGTTTCCCTTGTTATACAATATTGATGTATATTGCCCAATTAACCTTTTTAGGGCACCTTTTCTTTTTCCCTCTTTTGTGGGAGCATGTTGCCCCATTAATCTAGTTCACCAAACTATTGGGTTGCAAATGCGTTGTGGGTCAAATTAATATGTGCATAATCTAGTTATCAGAAAAAAAATGAATCCCAACCATAACTGAGTCAATTCTGATCTTAGGTTTTTAACGGCTTAACACGCTAACACAACCCATCAGTGTAGAGCTTTTTTTCTATTTTTCCCTTTCGATTAAACCACTGTGTAGGCCAAACAAAGCATGTGCAAGACGACTCATAAGTCATAACGCCTGTAGAGACTACCAGCATATATATAAAACGAATTATTAGCTTAGTGAGGGAAGCAGAGCATCAGGATGGTGAACAGTTAATCCGGTAAAATCATTCTACTAATACAATAAATTATATGCATGTTCTACTGCATATGCTGAAGAAGGACATTTTCAGTCTTTCACTCCAAAGCTTCTCTTATACTGACCTTTGTATGCAAAGAAGAGCCAACAGATCAATCAATTGTTTTAACTACTAGATGATTTCACAATGCTTTAATAGTTTCTCTCTTTACAATCTGCACAACTCTTCATGTCATATGCAGCCTTTTCCCTTTTCATACATTCCTTATCACGAAACTCTACTCACTAAAAACACAATCTACATTTTACACAGGATAATGTGACGGCATGACCTCATGCTTCTTGCTATACAAAGGCCTTAAGGGCCACTGCATGTGTTTTATATTGCAAGCCATTGTAATGGTGGACAGAAGAAAATAGCATGAATGGTGAAATGATCAAACATTACCAGAATTAAGATTAAAATGTTTTGGCATAAATGCATCATTAATTATAATCACAGTGTTGCAATTAGATGAAACTTATTGGATGGTGGGGAATGGCACCTCAAAACCCACTTGCAATGGTCAAATATTTAGTGCCGAAAAAGAAAATAAGCTTAACATGACAGAGTATGATACTGAAGGAGATTCAATGACCATACTCCTGTGTCATGAAATCCAATGTGTTTAGGTCAGCATTGTAAGGTTTTTAATGGGGGTATTGGGGGTTATGTTCAATCCTCAACTGACGCTCTCCATCTGAGGGGAAGGGATCACCTGTTGTGACGCACTGGTGAGCTGCTGCTCCCACTCCTGCAGCTTCTCCTTCTTCTCCAGGAACTCCCTGTCCTCTTCAACCAGCGGGGGCTTCACACCGCCCCAGTCCGTGACCACCGACTGCTTGAGCTCCTTGAATATCCTGAGCAGGTCCCTGCCGCCCTTGGCTGGCTGCACGACGTCCTGCGGTGCAGCGACGGCCTCCTCCCCAGCAATGAGCTGCCGCGGCAGCTTTGCCGCTCCGTCGAGCATCCGCGACGCGACGTCAGTGCTGCCTGGCAGCGGCATCTTGCCCTCGGACTGCAGGAAGACACGCAGCTCGTCGCTGGGCCCTATGGCGGGGTGCTCGGCGAGCCTCCACAGGTACCGCTCGAGGGCGGCGCGGCGCTGCGCCACGAACTCGTCCTTCTGCATGACCTGGCTCTCGACGGTATTCTTGTCGGGACGCGGCGGCACGAAGTGGCCCCGGAAGGCCTCGGCGAGGCGGTCGGCTAGAGTGACGAAGTCCCGGAAGCGGCGGCGCACGGCGTGGCGGCGCTGGGCGGGGTCCCCGCGGCGGACGCTTGTGACGAGGTAGGAGACGTAGGTGGGCGCGGATCCGGGGACGAGCAAGGTGGCGGCGGGCTCGGCCTCGGTCTCCGGGTCGGAGACGGCGAGGAGGGCGTACTGGGAGGCCGCCGCGCGCGCGGATCTCGGCGACGCGGAGGAGGGCGAGGAGGCGGAGCGCGGGGTGGAGGAGCCGGCGCCGGAGCCGGTGGCGTCGGCGTAGGAGGGCGGGTCGACGAAGGAGGAGGAGGAGGTCGGGGAGAGCGTGAAGGCGGCGGCGCGCGCCGGTGGGGACCGGGGCGAGCCGACGGAGGCGGAGGAGAGGAGGGGGTCGAAGGTGGAGGCGACGGAGGCGTAGTCGGAGGCGGCGGCGAGGGGGAGGGACTCCATGTCGTCGTCGCCTGCGCCGGCGGCCGGCAGCGAGGACATCATCGCGAGGATCGGAGTGGGGGGAGAGAGAGCGGTGGGGGCAGAGCGGAGACGGCAGACGGAAGGCTCCGGCGGTTTGTTGCGGGTGCGGTTGGGGTATGGACACGCTCACGTGGCCCCTCGTGGGAGCGTAGGATAACGTGTACTCTCCTCTCGCTCTCGCTCTCGGGAAATAAACAAGCCCATTTCCTTCTACCCCAAACGATAGCTAGGTAAAATTCATCTCCAGCTCAGACGCCAACTAGCTCCAAGGTCTGGGAAGCTCAGACTAGAGCATGTTATTGGAATTGGACCGGACATTGAACCGTGGGGATTTCGGTTCACGGTTTAATTGGTTCAACTTGTTAGACCGCCGGTTTATGTCCCCGGTTTATAGCGGTTCAAATATAACATGTATATTTGACTAAAACATCAAGCGCATGGATGGTGTAGTGGTGCGTGAGCAACAGAACAAATGTGAGGTCTGGTGTTTGAACCCCCATGCGAAGCTATTTTTGTTCAATATTGATAGCGTCAGGCTGTGCCAATTTCTCGTTGAGGTCCGCACTTGTATGCCACACGACCGGTTTGTTGCGGTTTAGATGTCCGGTTTCTGCATAAAAACCCATTCGAACCTATTTTTGTTCAATATTGACAGCGCCCACGTCTGTTGTGCCAATTTCTCGTTGAGGTCCCCACCTGCGCGTCGCACGACCGGTTCGTTGCGGTTCAGATGTCCGGTTTCCTACCAGTTTCTGCCTAAAAACCTGCGGTCTATCCGGTTCTCTCCTGTTCAGTTGCACATCCGATCTTTCAAGCGAATCAGACTAGCGGAGGCTCCGGTTTCCAGCTCAACCAGTCGGACCGGCCGGTCCGGTCCGGTCCAAATAACTAGGCACTAGAGGAGCGTAGGTTTGACTCGAGGAGGCCCACCGGTCCAAATATTTTTTTTCTCAAAATTATGAGAATTCGTACATAAGGCCAATGTCAGTGGTCATAGGAGAGAGAAAAAGAGTTTCATAGTATGTGATAAGTTTGAGTTTCATCATCATGAAACTTATAACCGGTTTCTGTTCTAGGTAACCGTATAGTGAAACTGTGCACTGAGATTGGCCTAACAATATTATTATCGAGGGCTCCAAATCCGAAAGTAGAAGAAATGCGTCTCTTTTATACGCTCTATAAGTGTCGGGGACAGCCATAAGGGGGTCCCCTAACCAAGGGATAATCACCCTTGAAAAGCGCAAACGGCCCACCACCAAACCGAGAAGGATCTAAGCGCGCAAGGTCCACGGCCCACCACGGACTAACAGCCCACTCGAGGCTCTTCGTCGAGGGCCCCAACGCGCGCACCCCAACTTCGCCTTGATCGGGTGTCGGCCCCCCTCAAGCGGACAACGAACTCCGCCTCGATCGAGGACTCCTTAGTCGAGCCCCGCGTGACCCTCGATTCGGGAAACTCCGCCTAGCTCAAGGCTACCCCTCGGCCAACTGGGCGCGCACCCGTTTGCTCATTCAATGCCCTGCACTGCCACGGGACGCCGAAGTCAAAAGGCGAATCACGGGCCATCCCGCATAGACGACATGGCCTGGGTCATGTCTGCCAACCCTGATCACTGTGCAGCCAACTCCGGTCACTGTGCTGCCATCCTTAACGTTGCGCAAGCCTGCGAGGCCCTGTGCGGACAGGTCGACGTCATTCCGCGCTCCTATACTGCCAACTCCCGTACTAGCCCCACCACGAAGCCCTCGAGCAGGCATGGGAAAACCATCGAATGGCTGCACGAACGTTGACTAGGTACGGACGCCGATCAGCGCTACCCCTCGAAGTCACACCAGGACAGGTACATAAGCCACCACGTCGCCTACTGGAGCTAGAGGACACCTACCGATTCGTGCCAGGCGGAAGGATCCGCAAGGCCGAAGGTCATGCCCGACGCCATGCTCTCCAGTGCACAATGACTGTAGACTCCATTGTACCGCACGCATGTCACTACCCCTCCTTGGTCTATAAAAGGAGGAGGTAGACGCCCGGACGAAGGGATCGAAACAACACATCCGTATCACCACAACACTCTTCCCGATATTGGCACTTGCCTCAATCAATCTTAGACACTTGGGACTTGGCGGCCTCACCTCCTCTCCCGCCTTGCTTGTAAACCCCTACTACAAGCACCCAGGTGCAAGATAATACAGTGCACGCGTACCCTCTACTGGACGTACGGCCCCGTGGCCGGAACCAGGATACATCTCGTGTTATTTTGTTAGCTCTTGCTTCAACCATCGAGAGACATGACGCATCACATTTTACTAGTTAGTGTCGGGCCACGAGTCTGAACACCGACAGCAAGGGATAAACAAACAAAAAAAGTGTTTCGCATCTTCTAATTCACTCCCATCTCATTTTAATTATCGTCCTCTCTTAGAATAAGAATCTATCCAACATGACAAACAATTTCACAAAAATGATACAATTCATCACATAAATATTTTAAGAGAGAATCTGAATCCAAAATATCAGAGACCTACCAAACGGTGCTGTCCAAAACAACTCCACGATCGGATCTTCGGGATTCTCGGTAAAAAAGGTGTGGAGGAGCAGCCGGAGCCCAAAAATATGGCTCCCCACAGCTCCTCCCATCCTCTTGCCATGCTTGCTCTCAGGGGGGCCAAGGATCAAAGCACAAGACGGTGGGGCGCGCGCCAGCAAATGGCAGCCAGCAGGTACTGCGTGTGAGGGACCAGGCGATACTACAGTGGCCTGCACAAGGAGGCTGCGGGAGCATGAGGTTTTGCGCGGGAGCAGAAGGGCATAGGAAGAGGAAGAGGGTAAGGAGGACAGAGAGGGGGCAGAAGAAAAAAGGAAAAAAAACAAGAATGGGCCCTATGGACATTGACATTTTGTATCACTTTTCAATAACGTGGAGAAGCCGTTTTATCAAACGTTTTTAAACTAGACAACTTGACGTCAAAAGAAGCTACTTCATGAGAGGAATCACGACCCTGCCAAATGGCCCCTTAGTGTTCATCGGATTTTAAGAATATACACATGCAAGTTTCATAATGTTATAGGTTCTACAAAGAAAAAAATTGTCATATATATCTGATATATTGATGGATTATCCTTCTTCCCTATATTGATGAGATATCTGGTCGAGTCACGTCGTGAATATGTTTGTGTGCTTTCTTACTAATAGGGATCTCATCATGCAAGCCATAACGGTCCCTAGTACAATTGAAACCCAAGAGTACCATGGTGAAGCCCTTCCCCTTAACGCATTGACACCATAACCTGTTTGTTTGACGTTCTTGCCAATTTGAATGCTTGATTTTGGAGAATCAAAAGCCAAAAGCCATATGATTCTTAGAATCAATTGTGTGAGTCATCTGACTTTTGGATTTCTCAAAATCATGCTCTGAAAATCAGCTATAAGCTGAAACGGGTCCATGAAGCCTAAAAACAAGCTAAAAACATGAAACTCGCCATATTCATGGCACCTCCAATTGATTTACCACCATTTTTGAATGCTACGATCCAAATAATAAAATAATTTACCACATTCAAAAAATATTAAATTATAGCTCAATTGGCACACCATGGAGTTGTCACACACTATTTTCTATTTTTAATAAATAAACAATAATCCAAGTAACAACTAACATCAATCCAAACAACGTGTGTATGGTATGCTAAGAATTTTTTGGATTTCACAAAATTAACACAAATGAGTTGTGAGACATATCATATGCATGCGGAAGAAATATATAATAGATAGGGATGGAAAACTGAACTCTAGTGGCACTAAGTGAAGGTACTTGCTTGGTTTTGGTAATTGAGTGACAACTTAGGTGGACTAATATGTGTTTAAGTGGAATACACAGGTGATTAGTCCACAGGTAATTATGTGATGGAGGAGCTCATTGCATATAAGACATGACATGGAGTCATGTGACTACAGTGGAGAAGATCAAGACAAGACTTGGTTTGATGGACTGGTTGCAAGTGTGAAGGGCAAGTCAGAGGCTAAGCGCTGGACCGCGTGGCGGGATGCTTGAACAATGACTTGGCGCCGATGGACCGATGCAACAGTGAAGAGCAAGTGGAGTCAAGATCGATGAACCAATAAGTCGCATGATGATATGAAGCGGATCATATCATTTGTGATGATGTTGGTGCATGTGTTGCATCAATATTGGAGAAGATAGAATAGAATACGCAAGTCAAAGGTATAACCAATAGGCATTTCATTTAACCGGTCATAGGTGAGTATAGAAGTTTATGACCGGGTCTAGGATATATGGCCATACTATCAAGAGGGGCAAACTTGTTTGCATATCGGTTATCTAGTGCCACTTGAGAGATCTAACATTGCGATGTTTCTAAGATCGATCGGCGTGGTAAAGAGAGTGAAAAACCCATTGAGAAATGGTTGTGAAAATGCTAACTCACTCACACATAAGGTGGTACACTTATGGGGTTGGCACATTTGCAAAGGGGTTGAAGAATTAGATGTCAGTTATGACTTGGTGTGATCTTGGTTTGCAATTCCGATTTGATCCATAGTGTTTTCGGTCAAGAATTCAGTTGGTTTGGATAGCCCTCTGAATTAGCTTTCCATAGAGTCCAAGATCACCTAATTTGGACATCGGAGGTCATTTTACCGAGCTTCGGTTGTGCTGAAAAAGGAGTGGCAGACAGTATGCCTCTATGGTGGCGGACTGTCCGCGGGGTCCAGACCGTCCGCGGGGTCCAGACAGTCCATAGTTGTTTTTCAATGCGGAGAAATGTGTGAGGCAGACTGTCCGGCTCAATATGACGGATAGTCCGCAAGAAAATTTTTGTGAGGCGGACCGTTTTCGCGGACTGTTTACACAGAGACGTTTCTGAGCGTTTGGAGCAACTTTTGTGAGGCGGACAGTCCGCGGACAAAAGAGACAAGTTTTTCCAGCCTTAGCCGTTTGATCTAATGAGAGGCGGACGGTCTGGCCCAGTGGGGCGGACAGTCCGCGGTAGCCGTTGGAGCTCGGGAAAAAAGTGTAACGGCTAGTTTTTCATCTCCGTCTATAAATAGGAGGGTGCCCGGGGCTTGGGAGGTGTTGAGCACCTAGGGAATGTATTTCCCATGGTTGTGCTTGCCTTGGGAGTCCACTAACTCACCTCTTGTTGCAAGATTGCGAATCCATTGCGAGTGAGCGCGAATCTAGTGCATTGCTTTGAGAGATTGCGTTGAGTGGCACTAGGTGTTCGTGTTGCAAGTTGGTTTTCTTGTTACTCTTGGAGGTTGCCACCTCCTAGACAGCTTGGTGGATTGAGGCTCCGTTGAAGCACGCAAGGAGATTGTGCGGTGCTCCAGAGAAGGATTTGTGAGGGGGATTGTGCTCACCCCGCGGGGATCGCGAAGAGCAACTCTAGTAGAGCGTGTCATTGAGTTACCATACTTGCGAGTGGTGTCTTGGAGTGCCCGGAGTGGTCGGCAGCTTGAGAGCTTTGCCCAAGAACCATCGAGGTATTGGTCGACACAACGAGGACTAGCAGCTTGGTGGCAGACAAGTGAACCTCGGGATAAAAATCACCGTGTCAATATTGTCTTCGCTTTTCGGTGGTTTGCACTTCTCTATCACAAGCATTGTGTTTACATTCTTATATATCTTGTGCTTGTGTGATTGCTCTCATAATTAGTTGGCTTGTGTAGCTTGCTAATTGACTTCTTGCTTGTGTAGCTAGAAGTAGTGATCTTGTGACTAATTAGCTTGTGTAGCTAAATTAGTCTCTTTGCTTAGTTTGTGTAGCTAAGTAAATTGAGCCTTTGGATTAGAATTGTGTAGTCTTGTCCATTGATCATTGCTAGTGAGCTTAGGAGTTTTGTGCTTTTGCTTACTAGTTGTGTAGGAGCTCCCCAGTGTGTGAAGTACTAGTGGCATAGGTTTATGTGACCTTGCTCATAGAATTAATTAGGTGAGCTCACGCTAGGTCGGCACCTTATTTGCTTGTTTAGGATCTTTTGTAAGGTGCTAGTGAACATAGAAAGATGGGTGAAGTCTTGGCTAGACCAATAGTTTTAATTTCGCATTTGTTTCGGTTAGCCGGTGCGATAACTTTTTAGAAAGGACTATTCACCCCCTCTAGTCCGCCATCTCGACCCTACACTAAGAGATGGAAAATATTGGGTGAACACCCCCCTCTAGTGCAAACCCCTAAGGCTGTGTTTGGATGTCTGCATTGAGGCCTTAGTATTAGAATTGGAATTGACAGACTCGAATTCTACGTGTTTGGATGGTTATGGCATTGGAGTCTAGAAATTGGCCCCATTTTCGCGCGACATTCGCTTCACTTAGCGTGAGCCGAAGCGATACCGAGCCAACAACCTCTGTATTGGCTAGAATCGCTCTCTCCCCCTCTCCCGCAAGGCCGCAACATCGCCCTCCTCCACACTAGCCGAGCGGCCTGCGCATACCGTTCCCTACCCAGTGAGGGCACCACCCCTCTAAAAAAGCTCCAGGGGTCCCTCCGCTGGTGAGCGGACCGCCCCTCCCGAGCTCCTCCGCCAGCGAGCGCGCCGCCTCTCCAAGGCTCCCTCTCCGTCGACGAGCAGACCACCCTTCCCGAGCTCCCTCTTTGCCGACGAGCGCGCCGCCCCTCCACCAGCGAGGCTCCGCGCGCCCATCCTGCTTCCACCGTCGGTGGGGTCCCGCATGCCCATCCTGCATCCTCCACCGGTGGGGCCACATCACCCCTCCCTTCCTTCTTCACCGGTGGGGGCTGCATGCGCCCCTCCCTACCTGCTCTGTTGGCGGGGCCCTCACACGCCCCTCCCTGCCTTCGCTGACGGGTCTGTGCCGCCCCTCCCTGCCTTCCTCGGCAGTCTACCCATGCCGGGCTCTCCATCCCCTACCTCTCCTCCTGTCCATGGGCGGAGGTAGGAGCTCCTCGACTCTTGGCAAAGGATGGGTGGCGCCACGAGCTGGGCTAATGGCGTAGAGTTGGGCGGCGGAGAGCCGGAGACTATCCGGTGGCCAAATTCCAATTAATCGTTTTGCATACCCAAACAACATTTGGATTTGCATTCTTCCAAGGATTACAAAAGTCAATGCTTAAACATCCAAACAATAGAATTTGAATTATGACTCGATGCCACACCATGATTGATTTGGTATTGGAACCAATTCAATACCAGGGTCTTCAATATCTACATCCAAACACAGCCTAAGGGACAAGGGAAAAGAAGACTAGTAAATAATCAGGAAAATGACAAACTTCCAGTGGCAAACAAAAAATTCATCCTTCAAGAACATATAAGGGCAATCTCAATGGATAGTTTCATTGTATAGTTATCAAACCTAGAAACTAGTTAACCAAGCTATATGTGTTTCATGGGGATGAAACTCCTCTCATATTAAAACGAACCGGATTCTCAGCGACGAGAATCCGACTCCCTGTACCCTCGAGATAGTCCCAGGAATCACAGCTATCTCGTACAAAACTCATCTCAGTCGAATATCACATCCATACATCGATAAAAGATCCATTACATGACATAAATAGAACATAGCGGTCTGGTACAAGCCCTCTGGGCTAAATCGACAATATGAAAGCAGCTACGAAGCGATAGCTATCATCAGGGTCCCATCCTCCACAGGCAGCCTTGAGCGAAGCGCGCATCCCAACCGTCCTGGTTGAACTCGTGGTCCGGGTCTTCTCCTGTGTACCCAAAGTCTGTCCCCAAGGAAATGGGACAGGTCCACGTCACCAACTATATATGATGCAAGCTTTAAAGTGGCCTATACTAGTAGTAAAAGTATCAAGGATTATAAGCTGGGGTTCTCCTATGCGAGCAGCAATAATAACCCAAGTTCATCTCATCTCAGCACCTTTCCTCACCAGAGTGATCACACACTCCCAAGATCCCACCATCAGCCTCACATTCCACATCGGGCACATCCTGTCATCACAGGTTCCCGCATAAACATCCACCAACCCCTTCGCTCTCTAGTCGACTCGGTGAGCTCCCTCCCCACCTTGTCTCATCAGCAAAGTCTGGACCAATCTCTCATAACCCAAATCAAGGATAAGGTAAGAAAGCAGATTCCCATGCTAGTCGGAACGTATCAGAAGTAGGTCGTCCATGACCGGGGACACGGCTATACGTATAGTTTTACACTCTGCAGAGGTTGCACTCCTGAAATCCACCCGGGCTGCAGGGCTAGTCAGCAACCAACCCGAGACACAGCCCACATCAAAGACCCTAAGCCGTAACGGCGCCAACCTGTCTCCCTAGGCTCGGGAAACATCTGAGCGAACATCTGCCCCAGGGGTGTGAAACTCTCCCGCCGGGGCCAGTCGGGGGCCATAGTAAATCAGGGAAGCACGACGCAACATGCTCCCCTTACACATATCAAACTCGATTCTCCTACAGAATTGGCACCGCACTAACTTAGGCTTGCTGGAACCCTCCCCATACGGGTAGATGGTGAGCACGGTAATCCCACGTCCGAAGGCGTACCAACGTGGTCCTTAATTGTCGGTAAAGCGAGTATCTGCATCAGAAGCGGTCCGACACCACAGTCCGCAATCGGCACCCACCACCGGTATTGCCGCCCAAACTCCTCCAAAGTAACCAAAGTAACCATGTACCCGCAACAGGTACTCAACAGGGACTACCCGAGTGTAGCCCCTAAGCACCTCGATCAAGGGATCGAGTTGTTATTACTCGCTTACACCGCCTAGCTGCACTACTCCGCCCAAACCACCCGCAACTCACGCCAAGAGGATCAAATCACAGCCATCCCAACAAATGCATAGCATAGCATATATCATAAAGTGGATAATAGGTGGCAAGGTAAACAAGATATAGCAAAGGCAGTGCAGGCTTATCATGCGAGTAAAGTAAAGTGCTAGCATACTAGTTGCAATGACTACTATGTATTTCAGAGAATAGTTGGGCGTGAACCTGGGCAAGCTGGTTCGTCCTCCTCAAAGCTGTTGTCGAGGCAGTCCTGCTACTCCGGCTCCTCCGGGGCTCCTAGAGTCGCGGAAGAATAAAATAAGACGCGACTACTAGCAAAAAAACACCAAAACAGCAAGGAAAGAAGACCCAAAGAACATCAAACTCTACACTAACGCGTAGATCATGATTTTAGAAAAATATAGAAACTGGTTTCATATTTTTCTGAGCTACGGTAGATTTATTATGAATTTCCGAAGTTTAAACCATTTTCTAAAAATAATAAATCATTTCCAAAAAAAGAAAACAATTCAAAAATTAGTCTGCTGACGAAAGCATGATGTCATGCTGATGTCAGCAGCGGGTCCACCTAGGATGACATCAGCGTGTGCCCGGCTGACGTCAGCGTTGACTTGGTCAACAGGTCAACGGTCGCGGGTCAAACCTAGTCAGTGGGCCCCAGCGGTCAGCGACTCACAGTGGCTGACATGTGGGCCCCATGCATCAGTGCAAAAGGAAAAGAAAAAGGAAAAAGATGGCTGGGCTAAATCTGGGCCGAAAGAAGAGTTCAGGGGTGAAATCTAGACTTTCGCGCAAGAATTAGGCCCACGAAGGGGGGCGCGGCTGGTGCTTGGCCTGGTGGACGCGGTCAATGGTGCGCCGTGCGTGTGGTCCATGGTGAGCCGGGTGCACAGGATCAAACTGTGGCCGACTCCAGATCTTCTGTGGCTCGACACACGTGGAGGTGGTGTGCCGTGCGTGTGGCTCAGGCCAGCGGCGGCGCTCGCCGGCGGCGCTCGCCGGAAATGGCTCGGCGGGGTCCTAGGGTTGGCGCTAGAGCTCGGCTTGGGTCTCGCGAAGACGTTTGGCAAGAAAAAGGGGCAAGCTTGGCCGGCTAGGTGGGCTCCCGACGCGGCGGCGGCGCCACGGCCATGGCGCCGACGAGCACGGCGACGGGACGGGTTTGGCGCCCAGCAAGGTCGGCTCGGGTAGATCCTAGAGGCGGTGGCCGAGCATCACTAGGGGTAGGCGAACTCAACCAGAGGAAGAAAAGGGGAGCTTGGCTGCGAGGCGGCTCCCCGACGCAGGACGACGGCGGCGGTCCCATGGCGTCCGAAGAACGGCGGGGCCGAGCAAAGGTGCAACAGCGCACAACCGGGGAAAAAGAGCCGGCTTGCAAGCGCGTGGCCACCAGCGACTGCTGGGGCACGGCTGGGTGCACGCGCGTGGTCACGTGGTTCACCACGGCCGTGACACGGCCTCGGCGTTCGCGCACGGCGAGCAGAGCTCGACCCGCGACGGCCTTGGCTGCGGTAGAGGTCGTCGGCAGTTTGCAAAGAGTTTAGCGGCTTGACGGGTCCCTGCACAAGACATACGGCTCGAAGGCTGGTTCACAGAGAAAGGCTGGCTCGCACTCGGCGGAGACGGCGGCGAAGCGCCGGAGCAGAGGAAGGAAGGGGAAAAGGGAAGGCGGCTCACATCGGGGCGCGCGAAGTAGTATGTGGCCGGCTCGGGGAAGATGGTTGGTGCAGCGGCATCGCCCTGGCGGTGCTCGTGCTCCTCTTCTCGTCCCTCGTACTGCTCATCGTCGACGGCTGCACGGGTGGCGGCGCTCCGGCCTTCTGCTCAACGACGGGAAGACGCTCCGGCTTGATCTTGCGGCTCCCTTGGCCTTCCTTCTCCTCCACCAACACCCACAGCTCCTCCTCCACCCTCTCACTTCCTCGATTCACAGGCAAGAAACCCAACCGGGGCGGCGGCGGCTTGGAAGGGACGGGTCGACGCCGGGGTGGTCTTATAGGGGATCGGCTAGGGCTCCGGGCGCTTGGACGGAGGGATATATGCCCCTAGCGCACGCGGACACGCGGCACGTATCGGACGGGCCGCCCACGGGGTGATGGGATAGGCTCGCACGGGAGTGGGTGCTCACGGGCGCGGCGGCAGAGAGGGGGCGTCGCGCGTGGGGATGAAGGTCCTTGTTTGGTTTTGGTAATTGAGTGATAACTTAGGTGGACTAATATGTGTTTAAGTGAAATACACAGGTGATTAGTCCATGGGTAATTATGTGATGAAGGAGATTGTGCGGTGCTCCGGAGAAGGATTTGTGAGGGGGAATGTGCTCACCCCGCGGGGATTGCGAAGAGCAACTCTAGTGGAGTGTGTCATTGAGTTACCACACTTGCGAGTGGTGTCTTGGAGTGTCCGGAGCGGCCGGCGGCTTGAGAGCTTTGCCCAAGAACCATCAAGGTGTTGGTCGACACAACGAGGACTAGCTTGGTGGCAAACAAGTGAACCTCGGGATAAAAATCATCGTGTCAACTTTGTCTACTCTTCTCGGTGGTTTGCACTTCTTGATCACAAGCACTGTATCTACATCTTAATATATCTTGTGCTTGTGTGGTTGCTCTCATAATTAGTTAGCTTGTGTAGCTTGCTAATTGACTTCTTGCTTGTGTAGCTAGAAGTAGTGATCTTGTGACTAATTAGCTTGTGTAGCTAAATTAGTCTTTTTGCTTAGTTTGTGTAGCTAAGTAAATTGAGCCTTTGGATTAGACTTGTATAGTCTTGTCCATTGAGCATTGCTAGTGAGCTTAGGAGCTTTGTGCTTTTGCTTACTAGTTGTATTGGAGCTCCCCGGTGTGTGAAGTCCTAGTGGCATAGGTTTGTGTGACCTTGCTCATAGAATTAATTATGTGAGCTCTCGCAAGATCGGCACCTTATTTGCTTGTTTAGGATCTTTTGTAAGGTGCTAGTGAACATAGATAGAGGGGTGATGTCTTGGCTAGACCGATAGTTTTAATTTCGCATTTATTTCGGTTAGCCAGTGCGATAAGTTTTTAGAAAGGACTATTCACCCCCCCTCTAGTCCGCCATCTCGACCCTACAAGTGGTATCAAAGCCGAGGTCTCTCATTTATGGTCTTTACCGACCCGAGAGGATGGTGAACTACGGGCTAGATGTTGATTGTCCACACATTTTTGATGGCACAAACTTTACACTGTGGAAAAATTGGATGATATATAATTTTAAGTTTATTAGTCCTCAAATTTGGTGGATTGTCAATGTGGGTTTTTCTCATCCATTTGATAAAGATAATGCAACTCTAGCGCAATACAAATGCTTTCAACTTAATTATCTTGCTATTGATATCATACATACATCTTTGAAAGAGTGCATATTTTGGGAGATTGCTAACTTGCAAGATGCTCATGAGATTTGGATTTATCTCAATGAGAAATATGGGACAATCTCCAATGATGTTGATGATGAGCCCAAGGAAGTGCCTCATGAGGATGTTGAGCATGAACACAACTTGGTTGTTGTGGAAGATTGCTCCACCTCATGGTCAAGTGATGGTGATGATTGTCATTGTACCATAAGATCACTTGACTATATTGTTGAAGGCCGAAGCTCAAGTGATGCATTTAATATCTCTACTCCAAGCACACTTGATGAGAATGTTTCATGCTCAAGCATCGAGAATGATGATGCTACCATAAGCTCTCCAAGACCACTACATTGCCTCATGTCACAAGGTAACACAAAGGTATTAAGTTGCAATGTGGTTGGTCATGATTCATATGATGAGCTTGTTAGTAGACTTGCTACCATGAACATTGCTTTAGAAAATGAGATGGTTAAAACAAAGAAATTAAAAAATGAAAACTCATTTCTAAATAGCACATGTGAACAACAAAAGCATCTACTTTATGTCATTACTTGTTCACATGATGAGCTAAAAATGGATCATGAGGAACTTAGTGTTGCTCATGATAATTTGGTACAAAACCATGCTTTTCTCACTAAGAAACTTTCCAATGAAAAGAATAAAATTAGTGAGAGCTCATCACTTGGGTCAAATAATCAATCACATAATATTGCTAACCCTTGTGATGTAGAGAAGAAGCATGTATCCTCCTCTTGCAACGATTTATTGAATATGCCATATTCTTCACAAATTCATATTTGTTCTACTTCTATATCTTGTGAGACTAACATTTTGAAGGAGAACAATAAGGTCAAAAATAAAGTGAAAAATTTGAGCAACAAATTAGAGAGCAAGAGAAAGGGCAAGAACAAGAAGATGCAAGAAGAAAAGAGATCTTACATCATGTGCTATCGGTGCCATGATGTGGGACATCTTGCAAAGTTTTGCCCAATCAAGAAGCCTCAAGTCATGCCGAAAGCAAAACCTCAAAATCAAGTTAAAGTCAACCATCAAGGTGATGATTTGGGGTTGAAAAAGAAGAAGACTAGAAGAGGTGGCAAAGCAAGAGCAAAACATCAAACTTCTAAGCAAGCCACCCAAATAATGAGCAAGAATCAAGATGAAAAAGATTATGCTCAAATCAACTGCAAGGATATGGGACACTTTGCCTCGAGGTGTCCTACCAAGCTTGAGAAGAAGACTCAAGCGAAATTGAAGAGGCAAGGCAATGAGAAGCAACACATGAGCAAGGAAGAAAAGGCTCATTCAAAGAGAGTTTGTTACTCATGCCGGGAAAGGGGACACATGGCTAATTCATGTCCCCTAGGTAACAATTCTAAGCCTATTTCAATTGTTGATGATATTATGCTTAGAAAGGATGGCAATGGTACCTCATTGGTTGTAATTGCAAGGCATCCCGCTACTCATGCTAAGGCAATGCCAAAGTATGTTGCTCCTAACTTGAGAGGATCCAAAGTAGTTTGGGTACCATCAAAAAGTGGATGAATGTGTGTAGGTACCATGGCATTGGAGGCTTGACTCAATTGGATTCATTTTGTTCATCATAAGATTGAGTGAAGTAATGAAGCTTAATGCTATTCCATCTCAATGCCAAGTCAAATAAGTGAAGTCTAAATGTGCTACAAGATACAAGTGCATATTATCAAGTTGTGGTGATTTATTGGACATAATTGAAGGCTTGCAAAATATTTGAGTTGAAGCTTGTTATGGGTTGATCATGAGTTACAAAGGTACATTCTTTGTTGATCTAATTCTTTTGGGTGCATATGAGTTTTTTGCATTGGATATATATGCAAATGTTGCTTGCTATGAGATGATTGAATGGATTTAATATTCAAGTTTTGGATTGATTTGATGGATAAGTTCATAAGATAATTTTTAGTAAGAGGATTGAATGGATATATATCTTATGAAAGTATTAAATCAAGTTGATATCAAGTTTGATTCAATTTGGAGAAGTATAGCTCAAGTTTAGAAATGTGTCCTATATTGCAAAATTGAGCTAGCTGTGATGATAGCCATGTTTGAGTGATCAAATCTATTTGGATTGGCTTGAAATTTGGTATACATGCTCTACACTTGTGATATTAGTTGCTACAAAAATCTCATCAGTATTTTATAAAGAATACTTTGGTTTTGGAGTCGATCTTGTCAATACATGTGCAGCATTTTCAGCATGTGGCAATTGAGAAAAATCTAAAATCTGGTAGCAATTGAGATGTCAAATGAAGCTCAAATCTTTATAGCTACAAGATGACTTAGTGAAGCACATCTCCACCAAATTTTGTGGCCATTGGAGCTGTACATTGGTAGTTATGGATTATTCTTAAAAATGTACAGAATCTGCCACAAAAGTGACAATTATTGGATTAATCAAAAGTCACTTTGATTGAAAGGTCCTCAAGTTGGAATCATATTTATAAGAAACTGAGGCACCTAAGTTTGGTTTTGGATTAAATGAGAAGCTTGACCAATAAAGAGTACAAGGCCATTTGATTGTGGAGTGCATTTGGCACACATTTGGTACTCAAGTTGAAAATCAAGATCAAGCTCAAGATAATGATGGAGTTTAAGTTCTAGTGATTATTGGAGATTATCTAGTAGAAAGAACCGAACTTAAAGAATAATTCAGAGTTATTCATCAAGATGAGTCCATCTTATGGATCAATCAAACAAACATATTTCAAGTGAGTATCAAGAGTGGTTTCTTAGAGAGAGGTCACTTCTCCCTAGTGTAGGGATTCGCCGCCTTGTGAAGGTAAACCAAGTGAGGAGCTTGGAAGGCTAACATGGAAGTGGTAATCTGAGAAACTATTGAGATGCTTAGTTGAAGCAATGAAAAAGGGTTGATCAAGAAAGCAAGCAACACCCAAAAGAGAGCTACAATGGGATTTCAAGTGGTATTCTAATAGTTCTCTCATGCAAGCATTGATCAAATAAAGAAGCAAGCAAACCATGACATGAAGAGTGCACTTAATCATTAGTGGATCTCAATTCATATGGGTGAAGGATGGAATTCATATTGGTATTCATTGATCTTCACCAAGCTATTAATTGGACTTCACATTGCTATTACGGAATTGGAATGTTATTGACTATCCTCTACTCCAAAATAGCAAAGGTATCATTGTAATGTTCATTGATCTTTTTCATCCCTTACTAGTATGCGGTTAGTGCATATAGTACATGCTTATAGGATCATGCATTACAAATAAAGTTTTGAAATTCATAGCGACCACTAGTGCTTGAATGGTTATCATGTTCTATCCTACTAATGGTTCCATCATGCAAAGAAAATGCTCTCCTTGGTCACTTGGTTGATTGCACTATCTTTCCTTACAAGAGAATCGATGTTACTTATCTTGCATATAAGGAAGTGTTAGTGAGAGTGGTAATTAAGCTTGAAAATCTTAGACTTAGACCTCTCCTTGAACTATGAGATTGATTATAAGGAAGGAAAGATGGATTGGACTTGTTTGGAAATCCTCAAATGCACTTTCATGCCAAAGAATGAAAATAGGGATGCTATTTGTGAGCATTGTTGGAATGTCATCAACTATATCATGTCCTTGATTAAGTCAAAAAGAGGGTTCAATGGTCCTTGTGAGGTTCATCATGAACTTTATCAATCATTTTTCAAGTGGTATTTCTTCAAGTAATATGAATTGGTATATCTTCATGTGGTATTTCTTCAAGTGGTATATTTTCAATTGTTATTCAAAGTGGTGTCTATATCAAGATCGCAAGTGATATTCTACAAGTGGTATATTTTCAATTGCTATTCAAAGTGATCATCAATATTACAAGTGATCCTCAACTTTAAGTGATCATCAATAGAAGAGTGCATCCCTCACATACAAGATCTCAAGTTGAATGGCCATATCTTTGACATAGGGGAAGATGCCCGGTATCAAGGTCAAAAGATCATGCATAAGGCAATTCAAGTAAACTATAAGTGGTATCTTTCTATTGGCTTCCCACAAATGATTTCATTCCTACATATGTGATAGTGTCCATCAAAAATGAAGATTCAAGTATCACATAAAGGGGAGAGAGTATCACCTAGCCCCATGTATCAAATGAGCATCCCTTTATGGAAATTGATGACAAAGGGGGAGAGATTGGTACAAAGATATGAAATATTGTAGAAGATGGAATGAGAATGAGAGTGGAAGATATGAAATATATTGTAGAAACACTATAATATGGGAGAAGAGAAAAGTGGATTTGGACATGGACATGGACATAATCAAGAGGAAGGAAAAAGGGTCACAATACTTGGACAAATAGAAGCACACAAGTAGGGGGAGCAAGCTCATGAACTTGATTGATTGATATGTGCATATTCATGTGCTTGCTTGCATATTTCATAAGCTTTCAAATTCAATATGCATGCTTGTATGGTGTATGCTAGTTATAGGATTTGAATGATGAAATGTTAACTAGCATGCATATGTTGGTAGCTAGATATATTTTATTTTCTCATGTACACCTAGAACCTTGCCTATAATGTTGATGTCATGAGTTATCTAGTGTGTTTCTTGTGATATCTAGCTAACCATGATGCTAAGGATGGACTTCAATGTGCAAGCTCAATTGGTATCACGCTACAAAGATTTATCCTATATATCTTAGCATCATCAAGTAGTGTTAACATTCCCAAAATTTCATATTCATGCATATGTGCAAGCTTGAAACATAACCATTTGAGCACATATGTAGGGGGAGTTATCACTACCTAGTCGGATTTTATGGTGCTTATCCAAATTCTAACATAGAGCTAAAATGTTGGATAAGGAGCATAGAATCCAAATAAACTTAATTTTCATATCTTTGTAGAGTTGTCATCAATTACCAAAAAGGGGGAGGTTGAAGGTCCTTGTTTGGTTTTGGTAATTGAGTGACAACTTAGGTGGACTAATATGTGTTTAAGTAAAATACACAACTTAGGTGGACTAAAATGTGTTTATGTGAAATACACAGGTGATTAGTCCACGGGTAATTATGTGATGAAGGAGCTCATTGCATATGAGACATGACATGGAGTCATGTGACTAAAGTGGAGAATATCAAGACAAGACTTGGTTTGATGGACCGGTTGCAAAGGTGAAGGGCAAGTTAGAGGCTAAGCGCTGGACCGCGTGGCGGGATGCTTGAGCAATGACTTGGCGCCGATGGACCGATGCAACGGTGAAGAGCAAGTGGAGTCAAGATCGATGAACCGATACGTTGCATGATGATATGAAGTGGATCATATCATTTGTGATGATGATGGTGCATGTGTTGCATCAACATTGGAGAAGTTGGAATGGAATGCGCAAGGCAAAGGTATAACCAATAGGCATTTTATTCAACTGGTCATAGGTGAGTAGAGAAGTTTATGACCGGGTTTAGGATAGATGGCCGTACTATCAAGAGGGGCAAACTTGTTTGCATATCGGTCATTTAGTGCCACTTGATCAATAACCTGCATGGTTTGCATTTAGATGAGTGACGACTAACTTGGGAAAGGGCTATGTTGAAAATCTTGTGAAAACCAGTCCTGTCATGACTGGTCGGACAGTCCAAGGCCCTCGGGCGGACAGTCCAAGAAAAGGGAGGAGTTAAGCTTAAATAGAAAATCTGCGGGAAATTCCGTTCGGGTGTCCGATCATACGTCGGACTGTCCGTGGGCTGTGGTCGGACAGTCCATGGTGAGTGTTGACATGTGAACCCCTTGTGTGCTGACCTCTCTAGTTATTGAGATGTCCTCTGAGTGGTTTGATGAAAGGTCGGATTGTCAATGGCTTGGGCTTGGACAGTCCGTGACCCATAATATGTGTGAGGACCCACTCTGTCGATCTCTTGAGCGATCTAACGTTGCGATGTTGCTAAGATCGAGTGGCGTGGTAAAGAGAGTGAAATACCCTTTGAGAAATGTTTGTGAAAATGCTAACTCACTCTCACATAAGGCGGTACACTTATGGAGTTGGCACATTTGCAAAGGGGTTGATGTTTCGATGTTGGTTATGGCTTAGTGTGATCTTGGTTTGCAAATCTGCTTTGATCCAAAGTGTTTTGGGTCAAGTATTCAGTTGGGTTAGATAGCCCTCTGAATAAGCTTTCCATAGAGTCCAAGATCACCTAATTTGGACATCGGAGCTAAAAGTTATGGGCTTTTTACCGAGTGTCGGCTGTGCTGAAAATAGGGTGGCGGACGGTCCGCGAAACAGTCCGCAAATTCACCCGATTTTACCAGAAGGTTCAGGGGTTTAAGTTCTAGAGGGTCGGACGGTCCGTGGTTACTGCGGACGGTCCGCGGAGCACTGCGGACGGTCCGCGGATGACGAGTTTTTGACCGTTTGGAGCTCAACGGCTAGTTTTTTGAATGGCGGACGGTCCGAGAAAGCACTGCGGACAGTCCGCGGTAGCCGTTAGAGCTCGGGAAAAGTGCGTAACGGCTAGTTTTCCCCTCCCCTCTATAAATAGAAGGGTGCCCGGGCCTTGGGAGGGGTTGAGCACCTTGGGAATGTGTTTCCCATGGTTGTGCTTGCCTTGTGAGTCCACTAACTCACTTCTTCATGCGAGATTGCGAATCCATTGCGAGTGAGTGCGAATCTAGTGCATTGCTTTGTGAGATTGCATCAAGTGGCACTAGGTGTTTGTGTTGCAAGCTGGTTTTCTTGTTACTCTTGGAGGTTGCCACCTCCTAGACGGCTTGGAGGTTTTCTTGTTACGTTCTATACTCTTGTGTAGCTTGCTAATTGTCTTCTTGCTTGTGTAGCTAGAAGTAGTGATCTTGTGACTAATTAGCTTATGTAGCTTAATTAGTCTTTTTTGCTTAGTTTGTGTAGCTAAGTAAATTGAGCCTTTGGATTAGACTTGTATAGTCTTGTCCATTGAGCATTGCTAGTGAGCTTAGGAGCTTTGTGCTTTTGCTTACTAGTTGTATTGGAGCTCCCCGGTGTGTGAAGTACTAGTGGCATAGGTTTGTGTGACCTTGCTCATAGAATTAATTAGGTGAGCTCTCGCAAGATCGGCACCTTATTTGCTTGTTTAGGATCTTTTGTAAGGTGCTAGTGAACATAGATAGAGGGGTGATGTCTTGGCTAGACCGATAGTTTTAATTCCGCATTTATTTTGGTTAGCCAGTGCGATAAGTTTTTAGAAAGGACTATTCACCCCCCCTCTAGTCCGCCATCTCGACCCTACAGGGGAAGATGGGGAGGAAGGAGAAAGCTGACAGGTGGGCTCTGCTTGGCAGTGAGAGAAAGAGGGAGGAGGCGTGGGGCGGTAGCTGGGCCGGCTGTTGGGCCTAATGGCCGGACGGGCTGGTTGGGTTGCGCGCGGGAGAGAAAGATCGAGGGGGTTAAACGGACTTCGGGTTTTAATATTAGGCCCAAAACAGTTAGACTGGTTTGACAATTAGTTTGGCCAATTAGAGTTTGAATTCAAATCTAGAATTTGAATTCAAACCAACCAAAAATCTAAATAAACCCAAATAACTCCAAATCACATCTATTTCATTCTTAGCACTTCAAATAATTTTTAAATTTAAATTTAAATTGCCTAGGAATTTGGGGAGCAAATAGAATACAACCTTATATGTTTGTTGTCTTGCACAAAATTCACCAAAAATTTTTAAACCCACATTTTTGCACTCAACAAATCCTATACGAATTTTTAGGGTTGTTACACATATCCCATGAAACTCTATCTTCTTTCTTCATAATAACCTTGCCACATTAGCAAATTTAACCATATGAAACTTCTTATGATACTCAAATTGAGACTGGCCTAAACTACATAAAAGCAAGGTTAACCAAAATCCAAATGATTTCTGGTTCATTTCTACGAGCTTGTGCATGGCTTGCATAATCACGACAACAATTATGAAACATACTGAACGCTTCTTCTTATGTGGTGAACAAGTTTTAGGGCTGCCATAGTATAGCTTACTTTGGTTTCCATCATCATCAATTTCCACCGGCACTCATTTTAATGCTAGGAGAAGGCCACGACATGGCAAATAGTCTAGCCACAATTTGTGAGATCCGTAGATCCACGACAATGTCTTTGACAAGTTGGCATCATTTCAAAACACCACAGAGCACATGATTGTCTATGCTGTCTAAATTCATGAAAGTACATCTATTTCATTGCAAATAAAAACTCCAATTTCATACATATAATAACAATTACTTGTGCCTCAAATACACGCGACAGATGTACCTTGTTGCCACTATGGTACAACCATAGTTTTTTTTTGACATGCAGTACAACCATAGTTACTTGTAGTTATTTGAGACCTGTTTTTGCTTTTTTATTGTTGATGCAAGTATAGTGTTGTAAAATTGTACTCTCTTCCACTTTTAATTGCTTTACTTCCACTTTCAAACAAACATTGCTAATATGAAAACATTAGCTGAACTAACTAATTTTCTGTTTCGGTTGACGAATATGACGTTAGCTGAATAAAAATGTACGGTTAATCCTAGCACATTTAACAATAAAAAATCTTTTACAATAATTTATTTATTTATTTTTTGAATGCAAATACTCTTCCTGTCTTCCATCCTTTTGTTTCGGTTGAGGCGCACACACAATTACGATCACCAATTTAAATATAATAACTTTCTTTATGTCGCCAAAAGTTTGGCATGTCTATTCCCTTGCAAACCGGAGATGTGTTAATATGTTTATTACATGATACAACTTACTTGGTTCCATCATCATCATTATCAATTCCTTGTGGCACTCATGACCGTGGAAGAGGGGAGCAGATAGTGGTGAAAACCAGAGGGAAAAAAGTTTAATCCACGAGGAGAGCAAAAGGTGTTGGATTTTGCAAGAATGGTCCAAAGCTAGTACGTATGGTGAAAGTCAGAATCTGTCAGATAAAGAAAAGGTTTAACCTCATGACAAATTGGAATTATATTACGAGTGCATATAGTTGGATTTGCGAGACTGGTCCTGAATATTGTACTGTATTTTTATCTATAGTTTTTTTTTGTTAAAATTTTGCAGCGCCTCTTTTTCCCCTTGCTTTCATCAGCGTCATCGTTCCGCAGTTTCCCTGTCAGATGGGCCCGGGGGCCACCAAAGCCCGACCACAACACCATCCAGTTCAGACTTTCTGCACACGCCGCGCGACCCTCCGTCACAACCTATCCCCCCAAGTCCGTTAATCCAAGCCGTTCGTTCTATACTCAAGGGTCCAGATCTCTGTGACGACCCCGACGATAGGGTTACGGCAGCGGCTGCCTCCACTTTCCGCCTGTTGACGATCTCATGCCGCCCGTCACGTAACCAACGGCCACGATGCCATCGCGTCCCTTCCTCGGACCGTGCCACCTCCGCGTCCCCACGCGCGCGGCGCGCCGTCACATCCCCGACTCGATAAACCCTTTCTCTCGTCCGCCTCCGCGCTTCCCTCCCTTTGCCCTCTTCCTCTCCTCCCCTTCGTCTTCCCCACCCGCGGCGCGCCGCCCCCTCGGCAAAACCCTAACCCTAGATTGCGAGACGACATGGCCAGCAAGTTCGGGCTCGCTGGCGGCATCCCGGAGCGCCGGGTGCGGCCGATCTGGGACGCCGTCGACTCGCGCCAGTACAAGGCCGCGCTCAAGCTCTGCACCGGGCTCCTCGCCAAGCATCCCACATCCCCCTACGCGCTCGTGAGCACTCGTCCCTCACGTTTGAGCTTCGTGTTCGTTGTTTACTCTCTTTTGTTGTACGTTTGGTGATGGCCTGGCGAATCTGGCGCTGAAATGGGCGGTTGGGTAATCAGCAGCTTGCTCGGCTTGATTTTGTTTCTGTTTCAATTTCTCAGCGAAATGTTTCACCAAATGGATAGCTTACTAGCACAGTGGTGGATGACGAGACAATTAGCTTGAATTTTACATCGTTTTGGATCTCATACTACTTTTCTTTGAGCTTTTGCTAAAACTTTCACGCTGGCAATTTTTTTAAGGAGTTAGCATCTTAGCAATAGCTGCAGTTTCAAGCAACAGTGCAACACTCACTCGCATCCCCAAATGGAATATCATAGAATCCTACCGAGCGAAGAGGCCTGCTGCTCAGTTAAGGCACTCGGGTTTAGTGGAGTTGACTTAGGTTCAACTTCATTACCTTCTTCAGTGAAGTAAACTGGATAGCATAATGTTCTTTATCTGCTTTGTCATTGACTGGAACCAATGGGTGTTGGAACAATTTATGGTCTGTACATTAAGTGTTACATGGACTTGCGTGCCCAATTTTTCTTTGCCACGCCAACACACATCTCTTTGTCGACATGCACCAGACTCGACTTCAGTGAGTAAACTGGATAGCTAGGAAGGGGATTTGGAGCAGGGAGTCTAGTGACGTGGCCGCGTGGCTGCCTTCAGAGAATGGCTCCATGGATATGCGAGGCAGGCATAGGCTACTGTTTTGCTATTCAGAGGTTCAAAATGGTGGTGGGCAGCAGCAATCTGTGGCAGCATGGAGGCTGCAATGGGGAAGATGAAAGAACAGAGAGGGAGGGGAGGGGGTTGGGTTGTAAGAGCAGTGGTAGCTGCTGTTGCGTGCATGAGCCGGCAGCAAAGGAGTGGTAAGAGTACATCACAGTCTCTAGTTGAGCTGGATGGGCATAACAAAAAGACTTGCATTTTAATTTCTAAAATTTAAAATAAATGTACAATTTAAAAATAATATACGTTAAATGAGTCTCTGAATCCTGTTTTCTAGAGTTTGCAGAGTCGGCCACCTGCACCCGAATCTGAATCCGATGCCTGCACATGTGTCCTGACTCCCAGTAACACTGCTGTAAACCTGAATAAATGTTTGACCTGTTCCTTTGATCAATTTGGAGCTTAATTTTTGACATTGATATTCATCTTTCTTTGCACATTTGTCAAAGACTTATAATGGAACTCCTCTTGGCTGTTTCTATGTTGTCTTTAAAACCTTACTTTAAATTATCTCATTCCAGGCCCTGAAGGCTCTTATTTTGGAAAGGATGGGAAAGCCTGATGAAGCATTGAGCGTGTCCCTGAATGCCAAGGAGCTATTGTATTCCGACAACATTTTTCATTTTGATGATCTCACACTCAGTACTCTACAGATAGTATTTCAGAGGCTTGACCGATGTACGTCTGGACTGTTCTTTTTTTTTTAAATCTGTTTAACATTGTTATTGTAGCAGTTCTCAAAATTTTCTTGTGACCATGATAATGCAGTGGATCTTGCTACTTCGTGCTATGAGTATGCCTGTACAAAGTACCCAAGTAACTTGGAATTGATGATGGGCCTTTTTAATTGCTATGTTAGAGAGTACTCATATGTGAAGCAACAGCAGGTATAATGATACTTTCACTGTTATTACTGTACACACATTCCTTTTGATATCTTATTATTTTTGCTTGCCCTTCCTGTCTGGTCTCCTTTGCAGACAGCACTCAGAATGTACAAAACTGTAGGGGAAGAAAGGTTTTTGCTTTGGGCAGTTTGTAGCATTCAGCTGCAGGTGAGACATTATGATTACCATTTTTGCATAAACTTTAATATATCTGTATTTTCCATTTCAAATTTGTTACTGGGCAAGAAATATTTTGTTAACAAGAGAACTAAGAAAATTATTTGTAGAAACAATGTTTTTGTCACGAACTAAAGGGCAGAATTATGGTCAATGATGTGTGTGCCATGCTCCAATGGGTGTAATAAGAGTTCTACTACTGTAGGCTTAGACTTAATGAGAAGATGATGTATTAGATATGCAAGTGAGTGGAGTTACCGGCAAGTGTGGACAGGAAAATGTAATGGAGTGAGAAAGACCATTGTGCAGGAATGAAAAAAGAAACATATATAAAAAATTTAAATTTTATTATTGGTTTCATTGGCTCGACTTAGAGTTGATCTATCAGTTTTTTGGGAGCTGATCTCCTAGGGACATAGAAATATTATTTACACCATTTTTTTTGAAATTTTTCTAAGGCAACAATCTTCATGGAAAGTATTAATGATTTTTAACATTCAACTATCTCAATAAATATTTGATGCAGTGCCACACATTACATAATATTTGTGTTATGTGTACCGCATGCTACTATTTACTCTTTGGGCTGTCAACTGAATATATATGTCATTGTTGAGCATGATTACATCTGATGCAATGCAATACATTTTATTAACGGAAGTATGACTTTTTTTTTGTTATGGGGAGTGTTTAGCTTGTTGTATTTTAATGTCTATGTTTTGTTGCACAATACATGACATTTGTCTACTGCAGGTACATTTCAGCAGTGGAGGTGTAAAATTGTTGGCACTAGCTGAAGCTTTGCTTAAGAAGCACATAAATTCTCATAGTTTACATGAGCCAGAAGGTATTTCTCTTTTTCTAATGCCCCCTTGCCATATTAGTTAGGCCCTGTTCAGTAGCGTTCTGGCTAAGCTGGTGAAGCCAGAAAACTGTTTTGACTGGTTTCTAGTTCATTTTGGGCACTGGCTTTTGCTAAAGTAATGCAAAGATTCCATAGAAGCCCGAGCCATTTGGGTATTAGAAACTCTACCAATCGGGCCCTTTTCTTTTTCCTTACCTAGACAATGTTCTCTCTTGATATGTTTGTACTCTGTGGCAGCACTTGCTCTCTATATTTCAATTTTGGAACAACAGGAAAAGTATGATGCTGCTTTGGAAGTTCTTTCTGGAGACTTGGGGTCTCTTCTGGGAAGAGAGGAGGACAAGCTTCGTTTGCAGGTAATTTAAATCAGTTTTCTTGGACAATGTTTTGTGCAATTTAATTTTATTCAGGCTACAAGTTTCACTGAACTACATTACCTTTTCCACATTCCCTTTCACCATAACAAACAAGATTTGGCAACATACATTCATTTTTGCATTTGTGTCACTGTAGTTTACAGGCTGACAACATCATTACTGTTCGAATTAATTGCTATGGAAGCTCTAACGAATTAAGAGACTGGAAGATTTCTATTAACATTAACATTTTTACAAGTACTCCGTACCATGACATTTTGGGTAAGGCAGTCATTTTATAAGCGATTGCTAATTTCAGCAAATGTATATTTAGATTTGTTAAATGAAAGTAAAATTCATTGTTCAAAATTTTTCCGTTATACTATAATAATATATATTTTTCTAGTTGCTACCAACATATTATGATAGATATTACTACTAGGTATAGTTACATATTGTAGACTGTGCCAAGCCCAAAACAATTTACCTTCATGTAAAATGAGAGTACTATTTGGCAGAGCATGCTGCACCTCCAGCACATCTACTCTTCACGCACTTATAGAGTGCCTCTCCGACGTCAAATGCTCTGCTTTCTCTTTCTTATTGCTTATGTTAGCCTATTAAGTTTCATTCACTTACTTGGTTGTCTAACTTCAAGTTGACAGGGGCGTCTTCTTGCTCAAGCAAGTAGCTATGCTGCTGCTTCGGATATATATCAGAAGGTTCTTGAGTCTTGGTAATGCTTCGATCTTCAGTTTATATAAATTTCTGTTATTCTGTGGAGTTTGGTCATTAACCTTGCTGACATTAATCATCTCAACGACCTGTCTTCAAGAAATGTTGTATTCATGCAAATACTTTCTATGCATTGATTTATCCTATTTTATTCATATAACCAGGCTCTTTCTGTCTACAGTATATATTTAAGTTAATTTTGACATTACCTCAAGAGGCACTGTGATACTTTGCATTGTTTTATCCCTTGTGATCCCTTTGATTTATTACACCATATTTATTTTTATATTCACCCTTTGAAACTTTTCTTCTTTTAACTTATGTTTAGTTTTTGATGATTGTCATCTCCTTTTGACTGGGCAGTCCTGATGACTGGGAGTCCTTTCTCCATTATATAGGATGTTTGCTGGAGCATGATGTGAATTTGCCTAAACCATGCACTGGCGAACACTCTTGTCCATCTTGCTCTGTTGATTCAGCATTGTCCAACAAGACTTCTCTTAGTTCGGAGCTGGTACTTCCTGCACCTAAAGCAACTCTTCTAGCACTTCTTTTTATTTTGAGTTTGTGATGTGAATATTTTTACTGAAAGTACATGTTTGTAGGTTGAATCTCGTCTTGCAAGTGCGTTGTCATTTGTGCAAAGGCTACAAGAAAATAACTCAAGTGATTGTGTCAGAGGACCTCATTTAGCTAATATAGAAATTGAACGGCAACGGTGCCTCAATGGAAACCCAAATAATATCAAGCTTATGGAAGCCTTGGTGAAGTACTTCCACAGGTTTGTCTTGGTGAACCTCTTTCCCATTTCTCCCTGTGGCGTTGTCTACTTTGAATCTCTCCTCCATACATGTGTGAGTACTTGGGTTCTGTTCAAGAGAATGATTTTTAGTTGCAGTCCGGTGTTGGGGCCAGCCCACACCATGATATAAGAGACATGCTGAACCCTGATTGTTTGACTGTATCTTGTTCCAGTGTCCTTTCAACTTGGATTGAGTGACAGACGATATTTTTAGATATAGAAATATGTGTAGAAAATCTATCTGATGAGTGGCACGGTTGTACATGTACTGTCAAATTATTGCTTTTAGTTAGTGATGCCACCTCCATTATCAATTTAGTGCATCTGTTTTGAGATCCACCCCCTGTTCATGAATTTCAGGTGACAGAATATTTGTAAACTAAAAAAAACAAAAGATAAGGTTGTAAATTGCCAAGTTTAGTACCACTTGTCCATCTATTAACCATTATTTTTATGGGTTATATCTGCAAATAGTTATAGGTATATAATATCACATAACTAAACTTCCTTGCATGATAAATCCAACAGTACCTTTCCATTGAACTTCACGAAACATTTAAAATTAGTCTTAGGCATGTTTGGATCCCCGGACTGAAAAATAGTCCGATATTTGGATGCCAATTAGGACTATTAAACATGGACTAATTGCAAAGGTCGTGGCTAATTGATGGGTAGAACCCATTAGTCCTAATTAGACCATGATTAGCCCATGTGATGCTATAGTAAACATGGACTAATCATGGGTCAATTAGGACTAATGGGTTCTACTCACCAATTAACCTCGACTTATGCAATTAGTCATTATTAGTCCTAATCGGCATCTGAACATTGGACTGATTTTTAGTCCATAGTATCCAAACTGGGCCTAAGTTGCTAGTTATTTATGAACAGAGGATTAATTTGTAAGTTTCACCCCCACTTCTTTATCATAGTACACTTGTAGGCCAATGGTTGATTTGTCCAATCTTCAATGAGACATCGACCTTGTTGCTACAATACAGTAGTTGCATCTCTAGCAAGTTATTTGATTGTTTGTTCCACATTACTTAAGAAATTTTCTTTTGCTAAGGGCTTAGTGTAAACTAACTTTTTATACACATACATAACTATATAATGATATATCCATATTTTTAATATTACCCTACCACAGATTCTTAGAAATACCATGGCAAACTCACTGCATTGGGTACGTGCACTGGTATTTTTGGGGGTTCAAATTTTCCACTGTTATGGTTAGCCCTCATGGATTTCCATCACAAGGGGTGGAGTTCAGGATTTGTCATGCTATCTGTCATCTCCTTCATGGAATGGCAAATCATTGCAGATTATTGAGGGCTTATCATTGGGCGACAAATCCTGAAATCTCCCTTGTTTATGGTGAATCTTGGTGCCTATGTATTCAATGAGGCAGCTGTAGCAAAAATGAAATGCTTGGATTTGAGGCTAGAGGTTCTAGTACTTTAGGGAAGCTGGAACAGCAGCAAAAGTTTCGCTCAAGCAGGATAGAGTTTTATGACTGAGGGTTTATGATATTTATGGCGAAATAGTACTCAGATTTTATCTGGAGCGGCAACATAACTCCATCAACACACACTGGATAGAGTGTAGCTTGGTGAGGCACATGGTTGCTACTGTATTGTTGGTTTATAAAATGGAAGAGTGATAAAGGCAGCAAGAAAGAAGAGAGGCAAAACTCACTTCGCTCTCATCTCACCAGATGTTGATGAGTGTTATTTTCCATGATTTTGGCTCTTTGTGATAGTACTAGCCAGTGCATTCTTTTGTGATTGTATTATCAAGGATAACAATACTTATTTTTTTTGCTTTCAAATGTTGTTTTGTACTTGCAGATTTGGTCATCTGTCTTGCTCAGCATCTGATGTTGAAATTTACCTTCACATGCTATCTGGCAATGAGATATCTGAGCTGCTAGATGAAATTTCTGGATCTTTTGATGCATCATCAGTTTCGGTTAACACACTGGGTTTGACCATTACTCTTTTCAAGGTTCAAGAACTTTTGGGAACTTTATTCACAAAATCAACCGCAGGTGTGCAGGTCTACCTTTGTCAATGTGTCACATGCTTCTATTTTTGTGTTTTCGGCCCAGTTGTCTATCATTTATTAATGCGTTTAAAATTTTATGTGCAAATCCAGAACTTCAGGGAATTGCAAAAAGAATGGTTGATACATTTTATAAAAACTTGTCTCTCTCAAATGAGTTGGATCCTCAGGAAAGCATGTATGGTGAAGAACTTCTGTCTATGGCCAGCAGCATCCTTGTGCAGGTTTGTGGCTCTATTTGATTACTACTAGTATGAGAAAAAGTTAACATATTCATGACTCAAAAAATACTTTAAAATTTAAGCTATGTAAAAGTTTCTTCTGATGGTAATTATGAATGCGTGTAATTTTAGTCCCAATTTTTTAATTTGTTCTATAGTACGTTATGTCCCTATTTTGCCATCCAATGAGTTACCAGCCTTTGGTTTTGAAGATGTATCTGGATTTTCTGAATGTTTTCTGAAAAAGTGGAAACAAAAGATGTCATCGTTTTATATTCATTTTCCGCCCTGTGCCTTTTTATTTATTTATTTCTGTACTGAGAGTCATGCTACCAATACCATGATCTTTTATGTTTTACCTTCTTGAGAGTACATGGCTCCTTGTCCTACTGAAATATTGTACCTGTTGTTTTTTTAAAAATGACAACTGCTAGAAAACTTCCTATTCTTTTACTTTTTATGTTTACTTAGTTGTCTTGGACTTCTCTCCATCTAAAGCTTGTAAATAATTGTACTGGTAAAAATATCTTGAAACAGCTGTACTGGCGTACAAGGAACTTAGGATACTTACTTGAAGCAGTTTTGGTACTGGAGTTTGGATTGACTGTTCGCAAGTAAGTTCATAATCATATAATCCTGTCTTCTGATCTTATGATTTTATAACCAACCTTTTGTTTTCAGTTTATCTAGTGTCATTGAATATCTAGTAGCATGAAGTGTTTTTGGATTACTCACTGCCATAGTGGCATTGACGCAAAAGTGGATAAGTTTGAGACATTCCATGGCATTTGTTTCAGGAAATGGGCACCTTGACTCAATATCGAGTATCCTAGACTAGCTATGTTATTCTATTAATTGCTTTTGATGTTAGTTATGTTACTGGGATATCTATTTTCAGTTTCGCAAGCACTTTATTTGCTAAGCCTACTGATGGAGCTTCCATATGCCTGGCAAAATATTTGCAAAAGAACATTGATGGTGACTATGCCCATGAACTTTTGAAAGTTAAAAATATGGGGACATCAATGGTTGATTTGTATTATTTATTTAACAAAAAAACATTTGTTTGTTTGCAATATAATCAAGGTGTTAAGACTTCTCTACTGGATCTGGTTGCTTCTTGTCTGCTGGCCATTATTCATGTTTGCTGTGGCCACTTCCTTTTCATGCCTTGCCCTGCTCTTGCTATATGCACTGATAGCCTGGTACCAACCTATACTACCACATTGTGCTTTCTTCCACATTTGTGGCTACCATTACTCATGAATAATAACTACCTCTTTTAAGATTGCACTGTAGAGCCTTCTAGGGATGCAATAAATGTAGTGTTATCTTTACCCAACTGTTGGTGTCTTAGCTATGGTTCTATGCCCAGTAGATGTGATCTATATGACTATATGAGCACATGGGTATATAAATGCTCACACAATCTCTTGGATAAAAGAAGCTATAACAAAATATGCAACTAATCAATCTATTCTCTTTTATTTGTTGAATTGCTGTGTCTGCTAGAACTTCCTTGCAGTGGTCTAATATAGTATGCTGCCCATGACAACCTAATAGCTGACTGGATGTGTTGAACTAATGTCTAATTTGTTTGTGTGCTCAGGTATGTCTGGCAATACAAGATTATTCTGGTGCATCTGTACTCTTACCTGGGGGCTCTTTCATTAGCACATAAATGGTGATTTCCTGATTTAATATGCTTATTTTCTTTTATGTTCTCATGTTTGTATTCCACGCTGGGTTTCACCGTACAAAACCCTGTATCCTGCAATCACAATGATTCTAAAAAGAACACCCTTCAATAGCTCCACCCCATGTTCTTCCCTGTGCTGAATCCTTGTTTTTCTGTAACATGTTTGCACTACTTTTGGAATCATATCTCAGTTTTTCCCCCTCCTGAGATTATTAAGTGACTTTATATTTCCCTCCTCCCTATGCTTAACGATGTTCTTGCATGCAGGTACATAACCTTGGAAGTGAAAAACATTCTTCTAGAGTCTGTTTCGCACCACATCTTGCCACAAATGTTAAATTCTCCCTTCTTGCAACATGCTGCTGATCTTGTTAAGGATTATTTGAAATTCATGGATGACCATTTGAAAGAATCCGCCGATCTTACCTGTCTCGCGTATAGACACCGTACTTACTCAAAGGTAATCAGGGACCCTTTCTATTGCTCACCAGTAGTGTCTGCATGGGATCCATGTAAAGAAACGCGTAGTAGTACTGATATGATGCTCCTTCTCTATCATTACCAGAAATACCAATGTATCAAGTCAAGAAAGACTATTTTTTGCATGGTTTATTTATGAAGGAAATGTTGCAGCTATCTAATCGATTTAACACATTTGAGTTTTTTCTTCAGGTAATTGAGTTTGTTCAGTTTAAAGATCGCTTGCAACGCTCCATGCAGTATCTTTCTGTAAAATCAGATTCTGTGATGCTACATCTGAAACAGAAGGCTGAATCTCTTGATGAAGTTGAGGTGAGGTCTTCCTTGCCAGTTTGAAATCATAACTTGGGCACATATTTGTATTTTGTGCTAAAAATATGAATGGATGTTTTGATGTATAAGCAAATATATCCATTTTTATTCGGCTTGTAACCGTTTTGATCATATAATGTTGGAACCTTGAATTATGTATTAATGTGGTCTGGTTGTTGTCAGTTGTTGATTGGTTTCATGGTGCAAAGATTTGTTGATGCTTGACAATTTCAATATTGAACACTAGTCTGAATATTGTTATTTCAATTTCCCTTGTGCAGTCTATTCTTGAAAATGTGAACCATGGAACAAAGTTGGTTGAGCTATCTAATGAGGATAGCATGAAACACTTAACTTTCAATGAAGATCTTGAGGCACGACCATGGTGGACGCCAACAAGCAGTGTTAATTTTCTTTCAGGTATTTGGTTCTTATGATATGTGATTTCATCAGTTTTTTTCTCCATTTTCAGGTATCTATTTATGTCAATCATTGTTGTACCTAAGGCACAAAAGTGCTTACGATTATCTTTATGATTTTACAGAACCATTTGATGAAGGTTCAACACCCGCAAGTTATAGGGCCAAAATGGTATGATATTTTTTTCGAACCTTATATGTGCCAAGTCAAACAATATTTAGTTTTTGTAGTCCTCTTGTGTTACTAAAGGACTGAGTCCTTTGGCATTAAGTTAACTTTTTATATCCAAAAGAATATTTTGGGTAAAGTTAACTCTTTAATAGACAGCAATGCTCTTTCTTACTGGAGTTGCATATATTTGTTATTATCATGTCGACGATTCCTGCTCTTAAAAGAATTGTACGTTTGCAGTGCAAGCACAAATCTTATGAGAAGGATGGTCCGAAGCTAAAAGATGCGGAGAGAAAATCTCTTGTTCCTCGACTTGTTTATCTTTCCACACATGGTTGCACAGCTGTTCTCAGGGAGAGTGTATCAAATGGTGCTTCCTCTGTAACTGATGCCGGGGAGATGAAAACTTTGCTTGAGAAATATGCCAGGAGTATTGGTTACTCTTTTGATGATGCTTTAAGCATAGTTCTGGGTATGTCATCTGGCAAGAAGGCTGCCAAGGTAACAACATTTCTGACTATCTTGTTTATTATTTATGTGAATAATAATATCTCATCTTTTGTGGTATGGACTCATGTTGATCACATTTTGTAGAATACTAATTCTAGTTGCTTATATGTTTTTGTTTTCTTAAAATCTTTGCTTGAGAAATATGCCAGGAGTATTGGTTACTCTTTTGATGATGCTTTAAGCATAGTTCTGGGTATGTCATCTGGCAAGAAGGCTGTCAAGGTAACAACCTTTCTATCTTTTTTATTATGTATCTGAATAATATCTGCAACTTTTGTGTCATGGACTCATGTTGATCACATTTTGTAGAATACTAATTCGAGTTGCTTATCTGTTTTTGTTTTCTTAAAATATAAAATTGATGTTACTAGATTCATCTTAGAAGAAATTTACATTATGGTTCTTTTAATTTGAAATAACATAATGTTGTAGAAATCACTAGTCAAAACTCAAAAGTGCCATATCCTTGTAGGATCAAAATTTTTTTCTATCTTTTTTGAAGAATGAGATTTTCTAATTAGTGGTACAGATTACACTCTCTGGGGGGATAGACTTGTGTATGTTAAGAACTGGGGCATTATCTCGTATTATTCATAATGATGAGTAAAATAATTGATTTTAGTATGCCTTGCTGATACCAATTGTACATTTGCAGGATTTTGCTCCTGATATAGTCAGCTGGATGAGCTTTGCTGTTTTTATCAATGCTTGGAACTTGTGTTCTTCTGAGTCAGTGATCCCTGGAACTGATCAGAGCAACACACATTCCTGGCAGATTGTGGATAACCTGTTCAAAACCTGCATAGGGGAGCATCTGACTGATGCCAGTCAAATGCTGACTTCTCCAGGAAACAATATGCCACTTCTAGCACGGATGGTTACAGAACCCATTTCCTGGCATCTTTTGGTGATCCAATCCTGCATGAGAGCTATGACTCCACAAGGGAAGAAGAAGAAGAAAGGTGGTCCATTGGAGCGACCAAACACACCTCACTTGCAGGCAATCCAGAGCTCTGTTCACTGCATGTCGGACACCCTCCAGAGCGTCCAAACATGGTTGTCAGATCAAGTGAGGCCAGAAGAGCAAGCTCTGGACATCCTGCTGTCACATCTGCAAGGAACCAACGCTGATGGCCCTGGACAGATCTCCCGCACCTTGGATGAGAGTGGAGCAGCAGCCAGCTCCGAAATCGGTGGCCGGATTGCCCAGTCTCTGGAGCCATGGAGCTCTGCTGGCGTGGTGAGAAGGATTGTTGGGGCTGGGAACGAGACGGTAGTCGAGTTCAAGAAGATATGCTCCTTGAAGCTGAAGCTGCTCGCGTCGGCATCAGCTTCTCTGTCTTCCGTTTTGCACTAGACTTGGAAATTTTGGTCGTGAGATTTTTTCCCCCCTCACCCCCGACTGTTGTGGCTTGGAGCCCGTTGATGTTGTAACACTAAAGCGTGTTGGCTGTTTCTATGCAATTTTGATTGAGTGGCATCGTGGTTTTTGCCTTAGCGCGTCCCTTGCCTGGGGGAGTTATTTGCATCGCGCCTTCTGCTCAGCGACTGTCGGTTGTGTAAAATCCCATCGCTTATCTGTTTAGCTGAAATGTGCTGGTGACGAATCTTAAGTTGTGCTGCTGGTGCTGTAGAGGATCTGTTGATAGATCCCTTGTTCCATTTTTCCCCGCTACATGAAGCGAGCAGAGCCGCTGTGCCATGTGTAGTCTGCAGCTGTGGGTTATGCTTGGACTGGACATTGCAGGAGTTCGTGGGCTGAGAGCTGTACGCGTTCTGCGTGTACGGCTTTGCAGGGCGCCTGGAGGGAACGGGGGATGGATGTCCATTGTCCAGAGAGCCAAGGTCCTCTTGGTTGGTTATGGCTGGGTCGGTCCGGAATGATGGGGAACTTAACACAGCCGATGTATGAGTATGACCGGCCGGATTGGGTAGAGGGCAGGCAGCAAAAGGAGACGAGATAGACGTGACTCGCGCTTCCTTTCTCGCCTAGGGCGATGAACCGATGGCTGGCTGGGGGCCGTGTCTGGCTGGTCGCTTTCGCTGTCAGGTGCGCCGCGCAGGCTACGAACAAGCAGCGCACCAGGCGGGGATCATGCATGGCATGGGCGCATGGGAGAGAGGCAGCAGTCGCCGTCGACGTCGTCGGTGTCAGTGAGGCCAGGCCCCGCAGTGCCGAGGCGAGAGGCCGCTGCGCTCGACTCTGTTGCCATTGTTTACTGTGGGGGCTCCCCCCGCACCACGGGATGCAACGCTGATGTTTGATCTGATCCCGCGACGCTGCGCCTGCGTCTGCGTGCACACAAGCTACTGCTGTGGCGCGTACGAGCATATATCAGTATGATATTCGAGTGCTATATAAATATAAACATTACTATTTCATGGCCCGCGTGTCGTCTATGCTAGCCTCTCTTCTTTTTTTTCGTCGAGAGGCTTTTCTTCATCCAATGAAAGCCGTGATTTGCGCTGCAGCCTCTATTTTTTAAATAGTTTGTTTGGTGCCGGGCCGTAGGGCCTGTTTCGTGGCGGCTTGTAACAGATAGAGTAAAAAAATGCAGTAAACCAGAGAGTTGCCGATTTTTATATTAAAAAGAATAAGGAATCTAAATTAAGTCATTAGTCTATTAGGTTATCGAAATTTAATCCTAGATTTAGAATATGATTGCAAACGGAATGGAGGGAGATCGCAAATTAAATTACACGGTCATTAGTCTATTATTAGGTTATCGAAATTTAAAAGCTAGTTCGTTAAACTCAAATTGAAGGAGCTCATGATAGGTTTGCGATTCAGACAAATACGGAGTACCATGCACCATTTCGATGCTTTGCTTTCACTCTTTGTCTATGGAATCCAATCGGCAGTCGCAAAAGGTTGGGCCTTGTTTAGATGCAAAATTGGGTGCCAAATTTGGCCCCAAATTGGCACCTTGACAGTGCGTGCGCCACTGTAGCATTTCGTTTGTATGTGTGAAAAATTGTCCAAAAATTGATTAGTTAGGCTCAAAATGTTCGTCTCGCAGAGTACAATAAAACTGTATAATTAGTTTTTGATTTCATCTAGATTTAGTACTCCATGCATGTTATGACATTTTGATGTGATGAAGAATCTTCTTTTTGTATAGTGAATTTGGGAGTTGCTTTTTGGGAACTTTTTGCATCTAAACAAGGCCTTGGTGTAGCAGCGTTTACACCGTCAAAAGGATCCTACTGTGTTCATGTTTTCACAGGGTAGGGTCGTCGTCCCCTTTAGGCTCAAAATGTTCGTCTCGCAGAGTACAATAAAACTGTATAATTAGTTTTTGATTTCATCTAAATTTAGTACTCCATACATGTTATGGCATTTTGATGTGATGGGGAATCTTCTTTTTGCATAGTGAATTTGGGAGTTGCTTTTTGGGAACTTTTTGCATCTAAACAAGGCCTTGGTGTAGCTAGGGTTGAAAACGGTCGAACGCGATCGGGATAGACCCGTTATCATTTTCACTTTTACATTTGAATACGAAAACGAAAACGGAATCGAAAAAAACGGAATCGAAAAAAACGGAAACGAAAACGGAATCGAAAAAACGGGATAACATGATAATCGAAAACAAACTAATTCGAGCGAAAACGTATCGAAAACGATCGGGATGCGGAACGAAAAAACGAAAACACCGACCATAAAATAAAACACAATATAACAAGTTGGCCACCCACACTGACATAACACAAATATAACTACATAGGACACCAACTCTCTATCACCACCACGACACCACAGACCCCACATTCAAATAGACACAATTTAATAGTTCACCACAATCCACAAGTCCGCAAAGCACAAACAGAAATAGAAGTCTCAATCTCAAGTTTCAACCTCACTGGATAGACACATAGTTTAACAGTTCACGAAATCAACCGAACTAGAAATAGAAGTATTAAAGAACAGAACAGGCGAACAGCAAACGCCTACAGCTCATCAGCCTCATTCATGATGTCAGGATCACTGTCCATGTCTTCATCCCTGATCTCCTCCTCAATCCCATCGATAGGCCCCTCGATCTCCTCCTACAAGTTTTGCAAGATGAAGAACAATTCTCAGTTACAGAACTAACAAGTTTCACAAGTATCAGTTTATTAATCAATTAGAAATTCAGAAATGGCCCCACAAAAACATACCTCAAGTCTCAGTTTATTAACCATGGCAGCAGACAAAGCCTCTACTTCAAGATCACTCACAATTGAACCAACAATGTTAGAATCTGAAAACAAGAGAAAGACAAGAAATAAAATATTCAATGAATAATGCTGGTGCTGCAATTATAAGTTTGGAACTGAAAAAATTAATGAAACTTCACCTTTTCTAGCAGCAGCCACCCAATCTTTTATGCAGATCAATGCTTCCACCATCTCCGGGTCAAGGCGACTACGGTATGGATCAACAACACGACCAGCAGCACTAAAAGCAGATTCGGATGCAACAGTTGATACTTGTATGGCCATCACATCACGGACAATATGTGTAAGTATAGGATAATCTTCTCTCTTGTTCTTCCACCATGCTAAGATGTCAAACTCATCACTAAGTTTCTGAAGTGGTTCTGCCATGTACCTCTCCAACTCATTTGGCTCAACCGCAGCAGGTTCAGATGCCTCAGCTAAGAAACTTTCAAGCTCATGATCTACATTTCCCATTAATACATCAACAGGGGTAGAACTAGGTCCTGGTGCTTTACTGATTTTCCTTGATGATGCAGGAGCAGAACTAGCATAAAATTGGTACAGCTTCCTTATGACACTAAGAAAACTCATCAACTTCAACTTGATGCATAACACCATGGAACTTCCTCATGTAGTATTCTACACAGTTTTGTCTTATACCTAGGGTCAAGAAAACATGCTACAGCTAAAGCAATGTTGGACTGCTGCCCAATATTTCTCAAACTTCTCATTCATGGCAATTGCCATTTTTCTAATTATGGCATCATCACTATAGCACCAGTCATCAAGTAAGACCTCTTATATCACAGAAATTAGCGCATCCCATTGCAATGGAGAACCTTTCACAGCTAGTACAAGTGACTTAATTTTTCCAATTGTTCCTGAAATTACTTTCAACCCATCTCTAGCAACCAAATTGAGTATATGGCATGCACATCTAACATGAAAAAACAGCCCATCACAAACCAAGGAACCATTACCATTCTCTTTCAGATCTGAAATTATATCTTGGATAGCCACTTCATTTGCACTAGCATTGTCTAAAGTCAAAGCAAATAATTTATTATCAATATACCATCTAACCATAACTTCAGAAAAGGTTTCTGACAGTTTTGCACCAGTATGCCTTCCTTTTACATTGAAGAAACCAATAATTCTCTTTTGCATACGCCAATCATCATCAATCCAATGAATGGTCACACACATGTAACCTTTGTTTTGGCATGAGGTCCACATATCCATGGTTGAACTAAAGCGGCATTGCATAGTTTTCAAGTATGCATACAAGGTTTCCTTTTCTTCCAAGTATCTGTCCATTATTTGATTCCTAACAGTGACCCTAGACTTGATTGGAAAGCTAGGCCGGAGAGATTTTATGAAATCAACAAAATATTCATGCTCAACTATATTGAAAGGATATTCATGCATGGTTATTGCCAAGTTTAATTTCTTCAAACTAACTTCTTGGTCATATTTGTAAGGTTGAACATGAGTAATTTCAGTACCTGGGTCCTGACCAACTTGGAGTTGTTGCTGTCCACACACCACTCTGTGTTTTGACCTCAAATGGTTCTTAAATCCAGTTGTCCCACAGTGGCCCTCAGCTCTGTACCTCTGCTTGCATTTTGGGAAGTTGCAGTATCCCCATATTTGCTCAAACTTCTGACCATTCACCTCTACAATCTCTTTTTTCTTGGTAAAGTGCTTCCAAACACTTGATGTGCATTTCTTTTTCCTCTTACCAGTAAGGTGAACCTCCTCTTGGTCTTCATCATCCCCTGACTCTAGGACTTCCTGATCTACATCATCCTCAATCTGAACAATTTCTGGATTTGCACTTGGAGTTACAGGTTCATCACTCTGCACATGTGGTGCTGAACTGTCCACATTTGTAGCTTCAGTTGGGCCAGAAGAACCCCTCCCAGATGGTGCTGAACTTGCACTGGCACTTACAGATAATAAAGATGTACCCATACCTACAGCTAATACAAGAATCAACATGTATATTCTAGTACTCATACCTACAGTCTACAGATAATACAAGATGTACCTGTATTCGAAGTCGAAGGTGCCGGTGCATCTAGAAGGCGGCGCACGCTCTTGGTCCTGGACCTCTTTGCCTTCGATCCAGATGAAGAATCAGCTTTTCCGACTCCGGTGGGTGGTGCCATCTTCTTCTTTGGCTTCGGCTGGAGGCAGGGGAGGAGCGGGCAGCGCGGCTAGAGGCAGAGGAGGAGCAGGCGGCGACAAGGTAGGGAGGAGCAGGCGCAGCTGGTGCCTGGTGCCGGCCTGCCGGGGGAGGACTCGAGGAGCAGCGGCGGCGCAGTTTTTCGCGATGGGGAGAGCGGCGCCGCTTGTTGCGAGGGAAGTCGCGACTCGCGAGGGGGAGAGCGACGGCCGGTGGATAGCGACTGGGACTCCTGGGCTGGGACTCTGGGAGATAGGAGCCGGTGGGTGTTAACCAAACCCTAATGGTGTTGGGCTGGGCCTTCGAGAATACCTCTTGTTATTGGGCTCCTGTGTAACTGTGTTTGAATGGGCTAAAAAAGGGATATCCCGAATATATAAAAACGGGATATCCCGTATAAAAACGAGAAATACGAAAACGGTCGGGATGAGACCTAAACCGTTTTCGTTCCGATTTCGTATTTGTCATTCCGTATTCCGTATTTTATATCCCGTATTCCGTTTTTGTCTGAAAATACGAAAACGAGCCCGTATTTTATATCCCGTATTCTGTTTTTGTCTGAAAATACGAAAACGAGCGGGATAAATGTAGAAAACGGAGCGGTCGAACACGGGATTTTGTCCGACCGTTTTCAACCCTAGGTGTAGCAGCGTTTACACCGTCAAAAGGATCCTACTGTGTTCATGTTTTCACAGGGTAGGGTCGTCGTCCCCTTTTGTCATGACGCATGGTTAATGAAAACACGCAGCATCGTACGTCCCTTTCACAAGGGGAAGAAAAGCGATAAAAAAGAAAGAAAAGGAAAAGCAGTGAAAACGTAAACGGTAAACGGAGGCTAGTCGATCGACCATCGTTTAGGGTTTAACGGGTTTAAACGGCTATTGAAACGGATTTTAAACGGGTTTAAACGGCTTAAACGGCTGCCTACTGTCTAGCGTTTAAACCCGTCTAAACGGCCGTTCAGAACCGTTTAGAAAAACACTGAGGAAAAGAGCAACGAGCGGGAGGATGGAGCCATCAATTAATTCCATCAGGCCCGGCACGCCGACGGCGACGGCGACGCGCCTTTGCCGTGCTCCCCAATAATGCTGCCGCCGGCGGTGTGGAGCCATGCCTGTAACCTGGCCGGCCGTCAGTAACAGTGGCAAGCGACACCCCGTGATGCACCGAGACGGAGACGCCCCTTTTTGTTGACTCCGTCTCCATTCAGCTGGTTCACGGGCCGGCGTGACGTAGCTACCCGTTCATTCCCTCCTGTCTCATCTTCTCTCAGATCATCATCTGTCATCATCGCATTACCCTTTTATTTATCATCTTGCACGTCTTGTTTTTGTCTGTGCCATCGGATCAGTGCAGAACTCTCTCACAGTCGATTGACCAACGACCTGTGCACAGTTGCATCATTACTCGCTATATATCTTTCTTTACATGCATGGATGATGGACCGTCCATTTCCTTAGTTTATTTCCCTTTTGATTTGAGTGATATTTACCCAAGGTCTTTAATCTTGTCACTGTTCGTTTATATATATATACATATATTTTTGAAAAGGAACTGTTCGTTTATATCTAGGACGTGGTTTCGATCGATATAGGTGAAAAGAGAGGATACTGTGCATTTCTCGTTGGGATGGATTAAGCAATAATATCCCATCAATTAAAAATAAATTTAAACGAGTCTTCATTTTTATCATATCCTTCATACCTTTTATATGGAAATTAGACTGGAGGGTTGTCATTCCCATGAGTGATGAAAGGTTTTTTATTCCATGAAGAATTGAACAAAATGCTGCTGAATTGGCCTATTTTTTAAGGGTGACAATTGAAATACTTTGAGTACCGTTATAAAAAAAAGTGCTTTGATTACCGGTTGAAAATTTTGGCAACTCTAGGGGGATTTCAAGTATTTATCTAAAAGAAGGAATAAATTAACATGCAGGGGCGGACCCAAGTAAAGCCCATTGAGGACACATGCCCCAACTCAAATATTTGAAATAAAGGTAATTAAGAATGTTTCACCATTTACAAGCTTAAAAATTTTAAGATTTCTTGATACATGCCCCCTCTAAAGTTTTCCTCTGAGTCTGCCCTGTAAACATGAGTAATAGGAAAACGTTTTGAATTTGTTTGTCCAAGTGAAATGTATTTCTTTACTCCCAAAATAGGTATCCACATCCCTAAACTTTGTTATTTCTTCACTCTAGTCCAAGTTGTCAATTATGTATTTTGAACTACACCATAACACCGCGAACCCCTTTTGTTGACTCCCTCGCCACCCGTCTCCATTTAGGTGGATCACGGGCGATGGCGTAGCTACCGTTTTCCCTCTGTCCCTTCTCCCAGATCATCTGACAGCATCGTATTAATCCTGAATCATCCTGATACGGTACCTATCTATTAATCAGCAAGGGCAGCAGATAAGCAACTAACTCGCCCTCCCTGGGAGGCTCTGAGATTAGAGATACTTTCTGCTTAATCTTAAATGAATCGTTCCCTGGATACATATAGCCTTTGGCTCAACTAACTTTTGGACTCTCGCTAACAATAGCTAACAAACCTCAACTAACAAACCGAACACAAGATTGACTCGAGAAGCTTCTCAAAGGAGTCCATCAAAGCTTGAAACGTGGATGGCGCATTGGTCAAACCGAACGGCATCACGAGGAACTCAAAGTGACCTTGTGTGTGCGGAACGCCGTCTTGTGGACATTGTCGGGGAACATTCAGACTTGATGATAGCCACTGCGGAGGTCGAGTTTGGTGAAGAACTTGGCGCCCTTGAGCTCGTCCAGGAGCTCCCCCACCACAGGGATCGGGAACATGTCGCGCACGGTGGCCGCCTTGAGGGCGCGGTAGTCCACGCAGAACCGCCAGGAGCCGTCTTGCTTGTGCACGAGTAACACCGGGGACGAGAACGCCGACGTGCTGGCGCGAATGATTGCTTGCTCGAGCATCGCCTTGCATTGGGCCTCAATTTCATCTTTGAGCAGCTGTGGATACCGGTACGGCCGGGCCGCCACTGGCGGCGTGTTCGGCAGCAAATGAATGCGATGGTCGAACGCACGAGCCGGTGGCAGACCCGTGGGCTGTGCGATCAGGTCGACGAACTCCTGGAGAAGCAGTTGCAGCATGTCGAGGCTATCCGCGAGTTGCAGTCGTGGCGTGGATGTGGCGTTGATGTCGAACCATTTGACACGGTGGTCGACATGCCAGATCGACATGGTGTGCCTCTTGAAGTCCCAAAGGATTGGTCCCAGGGAGCTGAGCCATTCACACCCCAAGACCAGCTCACATCCGCCCAGTGGTAGCACATATAGATCGATGACGAAATCTTCTTGGCCCACGCGAACGTGAACAGCCTTGCAGACGCCCGAAGATGGCACGCGGTCGCCATTGGCCATGCCCACGGTGAGGCCTGGTCGCGGCGTTGGTGTGAGGCCCATGTGGCGCGCAACGTCCTCATGGATGAAGGAGTGGGTGGAGCCGGAATTTACCAAGGCAGTCAGGGCGACGCCCTGAACGACCGTGGCGAGCTGGAACGTGGAAGTCATCGTGACGCCCGTGATGGCGTTCAGGGAGATTTTCAGGTCTTCCTCCCCAGAGTCTGCGTCGGAGTCCTCTGTGTCGCCCATCTCGAGAAAGTAGATCCCTTTCATCGTGCATTGCTTGATGTGTTCCCGCGAAAACTTCTCGGGGCAGTTGTAACAGAGGCCGGTGAGGCGGCGCTGGGCCATCTCTTCCGGCGTCAGGCGAGTGAAGCGCGCGCCTGCCGGAGCAGCCACCTTGACCGGTGCACCGGGCATTGTCGATGTAGAGCCTGCGGCGGCCGGCATTTTCGGAGAGGTCGGTGGTGCCGTAATGGTCCGGGGTGCAGGCCGGGAGAAACGGCCCGCCGATCAGGAGGTGTCGTCCATGACCTGAGCGCGGAGTTCATAGGCCCGAGCGAATGACATGGCATCCTCCAGCGTCTCCGGCTTCTGCATCTCCACGTCGATACTCATCGGGCGTTGCAGACCGGCCATGAAGATGTCAATCTGTTGGCGTTCGGTGACATTGGCACAACGGGCCAACAGGTTGAGGAACTGGTCCTGGTAATCCGCGACGGTGCCCGTGCGGCGCAAATGAGTCAGCGAGCCGAGAGCGTTGTTGCGCACGGGTGGATCGAAGCGCTTGTGGATGGCATCCACGAACTCTGGCCACGATGGCGTGGCGCCACGGTTCTCCTTGAGCCGATAGAACCACTGGCTGGCCGCGCCTCAGAGATGGAAGGCAGCCGTCCACACCTTCATGTTGTCCGCGGTCTCGTGCACCTGGAAGAACTGCTCCCCTTTGTGAATCCAGTCCAAAGGGTCCTCGGCGCCGTCGTACTTCAGATAGCGCAATTTAGGCGCTTGTGGCGGAAGTGGCGGCGCAGGTCCCCCATCAGCCCCTGACGAGGACGACGAGGATTCGAACCGGCCCTTGCTCGCGAGCACCTGGGTCTGGACGTTGTTGATGTTGGTGTTGAGCCGTGCCTGCTCCGCCTTGATCGCGGCGAGGTTGTCGGTCGTCTTCTTGGTCAGCTCGGTCAGGGTGTCGAGCAACTTCTGTGTGATGTCGTCGACGGCCTTCTCCAGGGCGGCGTCGAACGTGGCTTGGGTGATTGGGGTGTCACCCATGGTGGCGGTGGTACGATGAGGGCTGGCGGCGCGCAGGGGAAAGATGGGTGTGTGGGCGGCGGTAGAATCAATCTGCTCGCACAGGCGCAGGAGAGAACAAAACTGATACCAGAGTTGATACGGTACCTATCTATTAATCGGCAAGGGTAGCAGATAAGCAACTAACTCGCCCTCCCTAGGAGGCTCTGAGATTAGAGATACTTTCTGCTTAATCTTAAACGAATCGTTTCCTGGATACATATAGCCTTTGGCTCAACTAACTCTTGGACTCTCGCTAACAAATAGCTAACAAACCGAACATGAGATTGACTCGAGAACTAGCCACTAGTGGATGCCGCCTTGTTCCTGCGCTGGAACTTCTTCCCAAAAAGGAGTCCATAACACATCCCACTTCTAGAAATCTGGCACTGAATTGTTCTATTTATTGTTCGTGCCAATTGAAGTATTTCAAATGCCTGTTGCAAACTTCTGCAACTGTAAGAGAAATTCCAAGTACTTGTTTGTTTTGTTCAAGATATATTCCTTTACTCCAGAAATGCATATCCGTGTCTCACACTTGTTAATTGTTCACTCGCACTAACCATATATAGACGGCATGTGCTAACTCGTCCAAACAAGTCTCGTCTCTCCCATGGTTCTCCTCTTATCCTTGCTCCGATCTCTCATTTGCATCAACCAAAACGGGCACTGACTCACTGAGGTCCTCTCCCTCTCAGGAAGTAACCGTACGTTTTGGTACAAGAGGCTGTTGGATGATTATTTGCTACTCTAAACTCAAGTCAGCAGCAATAGTATCTTTAATTTATATTGAGCCAGTTGTATATAATGGAAAATCATCAATCAATATGATTGTTTCGATAGCAAATGCCAGTTTTAATTTGTTTTGCGGGGTTAAATTGCCAAATTTAGTAAGGCTTGACCAATAGCATTTCTAAATGTGGCGATAGTTTGGATATGAGTGGCTACGTGAAATGGTGGTTGCGGAGGAGCATTTCTATTTTCTCTTGTGTCGGAGTTGGAGGTACACATTTTTTTTGTTGTTTTTTTGAGAAAGACCCCTCCAAGAGACTGAACCGACAGATCCTCGACGGGGACGTAGCCTAGGACTGAAAAAATCCAATCTTAAAACATAGGAAAAACTCCAAAATTTACGAAGTCACTACAAAAACCCAATAGCATTTCCAAATGTGGTTATAGTTGGATATGAGTGACTACGCGAAATGGTGGTTGCGGAGGAACATCTCTATTTTCTCGTGTCGGAGTTGGAGGTACACATTTTTTTTAAGAAAGACACGTCCGAGAGACTGAACTGACAGATCCTCGACGGGGACACATGCGGAGCCGAGGACTCGAATCCAGGTTGGTAATAGTCCAACCATAGGAACCCTTACCAACCGATATATGATCAATTCGCTTAGAAGCACACATTTGGAGACGTGTTATGCAGACATTGTGTTCTATACTATTTTAGTTAGTACTCTGTCTTCTTTTTTTTTTGCGAGAAGTTAGTACTCTGTCTTCGCTGTCCGATCTAAACATCATCATTAGCTCAAGTGTTAGTGCAGTCGAGTCAGTGGTACAATACAGCACCAAATAATTCCAGACGTAGTTGAGTCATAGTTTTTTTTTTGTGTGTGAAAGAGATATCTATAATTTATTAGCAAAAGTTCAAAGTTCATCATAAGAACACAAAAGAACGTAGAAATCCTTACAAACCCTTATTCAAGGATCGTATAATCCACCGAAAGAACTCATGGTCATCGCTTATGTACAGAAAAGATGTAGCAGCACCTTAGAGTTGCTCCCGTCCGCTTGCTGCAAAAGAACTCCGCTGAAAGCCTATCGGCCCGGGAAACTTGCAGCACCTTAGAGTTCTTTCGGTGGATTATTCACCATTGTACCAAGGATGAAGAACGGGAACCTCAAAATGGCACTGCATCACCGAGAGATGAAATATATTCGTTTCTGTAGCGATATGAAACTTCTCTGATATTGGTGCCCAACAAATATATGTGCTGGTTTGAGGTTGTTGTGCTACCTCAGGGCTTAGGCATTTCTTTAATTTATTATAAGCTAAACTTCTTTATTAACCAAATTTATAGAAAAATATATTAAAAAATATATTTTTAAGGGTTAATTAGATCTGTGACATTATAATTTCAACGATTTTGAACGATGCTATTACTATTCAACTTAATGTGCCAGTACCATTACAATTTATCACCTGTTTGAACGATGCCATTATGTATGCATGACGCCGTCCGTGGCCCACCTGCAGGTGTATTGGCGGCCATTGTATTTCAGTATGGACCGTTCTGCCCCTCCCTTCAATGGTTAAGCCGCCGACACCTTATCCCCTTCGTCTCCTCCCGTCCATTCGCTCTCCTCCCCGTTCCCCACTCTCACCCGCTCTCGGAACCCTAATCCGGCGGCGGTTTAATCACCTTGATGTGGCACCTAGGGCACTCGATCCTTGGGAGCTCGCCAATCTCAGTCGACCTCGTGGATGCGGCACTCGTCATCTTGGATAAGTGATGGGGCAGGGAGAAGAGCCGTCGGCGCTCGTCGATTTCTAGGGTTAGCAGTTGGGGCGGAGGGGATCTGAGGAACGGGAGCAACGGGAGGAGGACGACGAAGGGAGCCGCGGAGGTGTCGGCCGGCTTAACCATTGAAGGGAGGGGCAGAACGGTCCATACGGAAATACAATGGCCGCCAGTACACCTGCAGGTGGGCCACGGACGGCGTCATGCGTACATAATGGCATCGTTCAAACAGGTGACAAATTGTAATGGCACTGGCACGTTAAGTTGAATAGTAATGGCATTGTTCAAAATCGTTGAAATTATAATGGCACAGATCTAATTAACCCTTTAGATTACCTCATTCAAGGATAGAAGTATGGCCCTTACAGTTAAGCACGATGGTTATTTAACAAAAAGTAGTGACTCGCCTATTCCTGCTGCATAAATAAAATTAAGTTAAGCACACAACCTACGATGTAAACATTAGTTAGGATAAATGATTGATAAGACGGTAAAAATAAATTAGTAAACCAGTATATTCAAGGAACAAGTCCATTTTTGATCATGGAACTATAGCCTCGGTTTGGTTATGGCCATCTAACTTGAAAAGCAGGAATCCTTGGCCACCCAACTATCAAAACCGTTCATATTTGACCATCCGACAGTTTTGGTGAGCGATTTTGCTGATGTGGATCACATATGGCGGTGGGACCCGCATGTCAGCTCTTTATCCTCTTTTCTCTCATCTCTATCATTCTTCTCTCTGCCGCCCCGTCGGCCACCACCACCTCCCCTCCCAGCCGCCCCACCGTCGCGCCCTCCTCGCCAGCCGCTGCCGCCCGCCGCCCCTGGCCGCGGCCTCCCCGCCCGCCGTCGCCGCCCGCACCCTCCCCGCTGCGCCCACCGGCCGTCGCCCTCCAGGTACACATTTTTTTTAAGAAAGACACGTCCGAGAGACTGAACTGACAGATCCTCGACGGGGACACATGCGGAGCCGAGGACTCGAATCCAGGTTGGTAATAGTCCAACCATAGGAACCCTTACCAACCGATATATGATCAATTCGCTTAGAAGCACACATTTGGAGACGTGTTATGCAGACATTGTGTTCTATACTATTTTAGTTAGTACTCTGTCTTCTTTTTTTTTTGCGAGTAGTTAGTACTCTGTCTTCGCTGTCCGATCTAAATCTCATCATTAGCTCAAGTGTTAGTGCACTCGAGTCAGTGGTACAATATAGCACCAAATAATTCCAGACCTAGTTTGAGTTATAAGTTTTTTTGGAAGTGATATCTATTATTTATTAGCAAAAAGTCCAAATCTCATCATAAGAATTAACACAAAAGAACGTAGAAATCCGTACAAGCCCTTACTCAAGGATCGTATAATCCACCGAAAGAACTCATGGTCATCGCTTATGTACAGAAAAGATGTAGCAGCACCTTAGAGTTGCTCCCGTCCGCTTGCTGCAAAAGAACTCCGCTGAAAGCCTATCGGCCCGGGAAACTTGCAGCACCTTAGAGTTCTTTCGGTGGATTATTCACCATTGTACCAAGGATGAAGAACGGGAACCTCAAAATGGCACTGCATCACCGAGAGATGAAATATATTCGTTTCTGTAGCGATATGAAACTTCTCTGATATTGGTGCCCAACAAATATATGTGCTGGTTTGAGGTTGTTGTGCTACCTCAGGGCTTAGGCATTTCTTTAATTTATTATAAGCTAAACTTCTTTATTAACCAAATTTATAGAAAAATATATTAAAAAATATATTTTTAAGGGTTAATTAGATCTGTGACATTATAATTTCAACGATTTTGAACGATGCTATTACTATTCAACTTAATGTGCCAGTACCATTACAATTTATCACCTGTTTGAACGATGCCATTATGTATGCATGACGCCGTCCGTGGCCCACCTGCAGGTGTACTTGCGCCATTGTATTTCCGTATGGACCGTTCTGCCCCTCCCTTCAATGGTTAAGCCGCCGACACCTCCGCGGCTCCCTTCGTCTCCTCCCGTCCATTCGCTCTCCTCCCCGTTCCCCACTCTCACCCACTCTCGGAACCCTAATCCGGCGGCGGCGGCGACCCTCTTCTTCACCGGCGGCATCGAGGTGGTCGCTGGCGGTGCATTTGGGATCTACAGAGCTGGGATCTGCGGAAGATGCAGGGGTAGTGCTGCAGCGGCGATGAAGAGCGGCGACATCCCGGCTGCGGCTGCGGCTGCGGCCGCGGCGCCTTCAGACACTGACGACTCCAGGTATTTTCTCTAGCAAAGATGAACACTAAGTTGTGGTTGTGGGCTTGCTCCTTGTATCGATATACCCTCCGTAGTTAGGTCTTGCATTGTTAGGGTTTGAAATCAGAAAATGGATCTTATTGTTGTGGTAGTGTTTCAATTCAACTTTGACTGTTTTCATTGTCATTTGTTTTCTGCTAGGATTTCGATGTTTTCCTTAGAGGTCAAAGTTCAGGCCTTTCTGACAAAGGACAGTGCTGGGAAAAAAACTTACTGTAAGGGCAAGGTTGTTAATTTTTCTTGGGAAGTAGGCACGATTACATATGATTTGCTGCATTCTAGCCTGGCCAGCGTGGTCAGTTGGAGCTTTGACCAGGTGGCCACAATTTGGTTCTTTGACAAGGCTGTGGGTGAGGATGTATTGCTTGTAGATGAAGTGCAGTTCCAAAATCTGTTTGAAATGTATAAGTCAGAGATGCATTGCCAACTCCTCTTAGTTGTGGTGAATGAAAATATATGGAAAGAGCATGAGTTTGATAACTTAGAACCCTTGTGTGTCATTCCACCTGACATAGACCTACCACAACAACCTCAACATGCTGTCCAGCCTGATCCACTTGCTGAGCCTGATCCACCTATGCAGCCTGAACCACCTATGCATACTGAACCACAAAAGCAGCCTGAACCACCAGTTGTTGACATCTTTGATAATGAAGAAGAGTATGTTGGTGTCGATGATGAACACATGTACATTCCAGTTCCACCTGCACAGCCATCTGTTGATGCACAAACTGAATCATCTGTGCCTTCTAATGATGCAAATGAAAATGCTGCTGCTGAAGGAGCTATTCCTCCTGAGGCAGAGGTCACTGATGCAGATCCTGAGGAGATAAGGGTACTCCATGATCCTGAGAACCCAATAATAGAGAAGGGTGCTTTGTTTCCTGACATAACAACATTCAGGAAAGCTATAAGGCAGGTTTGTGCATGAATACTACTCAGTTAACAGGTTAAGAGCAGCATATGCAGGCATAGTTCCTCCAATGCCTGACAGGACTGACTGGCCTGAAGTGGAACTAGAATACAAACTTTTGCCACCTAAGCAGAAGAGGGCAGCAGGCAGACCTAGAGTGGTCAGGATCAGAGGGAGTGCAAAAGAAAGGGCAAACAGAAGGAAAGTAACATGCAGGAGGTGCAAAGGCTTTGGGCACTTTTCCAAGACCTGTAAGCTAGCTGAACCAACAGAAGATGCTGATGGAGTTGATGAGGCTTCTACACTTAAATCACTGAAAAGGTGCATTTCTTACTCTATATTTTCAGTAGCATTTCTTACTCTATATTTGCCTCACTTGCTCAACTAACAACAATCTGTTGCAGGGTGAGGGAAGAAGATGAAGGACCAAGTGAGACACCAAAGAAGAAGCAGAAGAAGGCTCCAGGTGGAAAGAAGCAGGCGCCAAAGAAGAAGAAGAAGACTCCTGTCAAGAAGAAGCTGATGAAGGCGGCAAGTGCTCCTGAAGCAAGAGTGATGAGAAGCCTAAAGAACTGGCTCGGTGTGGAGTAGATGATGTGTTGTCTCCACTTTTGACCCGACAAACAATGTGCTTTTGCTACTCTTAAGTCTGGGTGTGAATTTGATAGGAACTAATGGTTTGTTATGTACTCTTAAGTGCTGGTGTGATGTACTCTTAAGTGCTGGTGTGATGTACTCTTAAGTGCTGGTGTGATGTACTGGATATCAAACTATGCATCTTAAATGCTGCTGAAATGTCCAGAAAATGATTCCCTGTTTCAAATTTGCTCTGAATTGCACTAAGATTACACTAAAATGCTGCTGAAATTGCACTGAAATGCTGCTGAAATTGCCCAGAAATGCTGCTGAAATTGCCCAGAAATGCTGCTGAAATTGCCCAGAAATTGCACAGAAATGCTACTAAAATTGCACAGGAATAACACATTACAATAGCACATGCTGATAACACAGGTTCCATTAGCAAACACTGGTTCAGTACACTTGATAGCAGAACATCTAAGCACTGGTTCAGTACACTGCAATGCCAACTAAACACTGGTTCATCAACTAAATTGACAACTATCTCTAGACCTAACTAATGTGACAACTAAACACTGGTGAAGCCTTGTTTCCTTTAGCAATTTCTTCCTTGATCTCCTGCGTTGCTCCCTTGATTTCCTGCAGCACTTCATGAAGCTTGCCCTTCATCTCATACAACTCGAGCTTCAACTGAGACATCTGGAGGTTCAGGTTGCCATTCACCTCATCTGTAGCGATTTCAGCAACTGATTCCACTTCTTCTGCAGCAGCCGCATCAGCCGGATTCAACAACTCAGGGTGATTCGAGCGCAAATACTCCAGATAGGGTTGCTCATACCAGTAGTAGGGACATGTGCTTTTTTCCTGCTCAAAAAGCCAAGACTTGAATCACCAAGAACAAAATCATCCAAAATGAATCAACAACAAAGCAAGCAGCAACATACCGTCCTGAAATGGTTTGGACATTTGTAGTACACATCATCCTTCCTGCTCTTGGTTTTAATCACCTTGATGTGGCACCTAGGGCACTCGATCCTTGGGAGCTCGCCAATCTCAGTCGACCTCGTGGATGCGGCGCTCGTCATCTTGGATAAGTGATGGGGCAGGGAGAAGAGCCGTCGGCGCTCGTCGATTTCTAGGGTTAGCAGTTGGGGCGGAGGGGATCTGAGGAACAGGAGCAACGGGAGGAGGACGACGAAGGGAGCCGCGGAGGTGTCGGCCGGCTTAACCATTGAAGGGAGGGGCAGAACGGTCCATACGGAAATACAATGGCCGCCCGTACACCTGTAGGTGGGCCACGGACGGCGTCATGCGTACATAATGGCATCGTTCAAACAGGTGACAAATTGTAATGGCACTGGCACATTAAGTTGAATAGTAATGGTATCGTTCAAAATCGTTGAAATTATAATGGCACAGATCTAATTAACCCTATTTTTAAATAAATGAACTATTGATTCATATGTAATGGTAGATTTAATGAAACAATTTGATGTTATAAGTGTTAATACAATATTTTATAAAGTTAGTGGAAGTTTGAGAAATTTGACTTAGTATGCAAAACTAAAGGTATTATATTTTGAAATAGAGGAAGTAGCAATTAAGGTACACGAATGTTCATTAATTTTACTAAGATTTTCCTATTGTAGTTAGAAAAGCCAAGTTATGGCAGCCAAAATTTGAAAATAAATATATGTTGTTACGGCAAGTCCCTAGCAGAGAATGAACAAACCAGATAGCTCTGTGTAATTTTTATACCTTTGTTAAGTACGTTGTGGCCGACTGGACGCGTCTTTTGGAGCAAAAAGATGGAGGCATCAAAATGCTTTGGGATTTTGCACGGAAAATGGAGCGAGACTTTGGGCTGTCAAATGGCCCACTCCCACCGAGTACAACCTGCAGGTAACTGGCGTTTGAACCCCCTCCCAAAAGAGCATGGATATGATCAAGCCTGGCTGTGTTTCCCCAACTTTGATGTAGCCAATCACCCTCGCAATCGCAATGATGCAAAACATGCCATGAGTAGGCATCATTCCACTTTAATTACCCGGCGGGCATCATTCATCCCATGTGCATGCTCGCGTGCCTGCGATTTGTCGTGCTAATCCTTTTGCTTATTACTTTCTGATGATTATTAATCTAATGCTCACGTGTGCAAACATTTTCTCCTCTCACATTTGGGTCCATGTACTAGTACTGTATGAGCAGATAACTGGCAATTGGTAAGGGTCCTCGCGATCCCATCTGTGCGGATTAAATTCCCAGCCTCAAAACACGGGAGCTGAACTTCTTGTCTACCGTAAATTAGTTTTACCATGCTAATTTCCCATTTCATGAGTTTTTTTCTGTTTTTGTGTAATTAACCTATGTAATAAGATTTTGCTAGCTTTCTCTCCTTAAATGACACACAGCTTCTCTAGCCTGACTGTACTCAAATACCCCGTTACCCCAAACATTTGCAATCTCCCGCCATTGTTTAGCGGTGTCTCCCGGGCCGGACCCAGCACGAAGGAGAGAAGCCAGGAGGGCCAGGGCCAGCGGGCAGCTTTATTTTGAGGCACTGGCCGTGTTCCCGGAAAGAACGAAAAAGATAAAAGCAGGATGAGCCCTTGACCATCTGACCGGCGACAAAGATGCACACATCGCCTGCCTGCGATCACCAGTTTTGCTTCTTCACACACACAAACAACAGGACCAGTACTCCTAGTAGTGGTAGTTTAGGACCACACTATCACAGCACCCGCTAGGCTCTTCGGGCAATGTAAAAAAAAAGGGAAAATCACGCTTGTTTAGCTGGTTCTCTTGCTTAGAGCAAGTATTATGGCTGACTGTAAGAAGACTAAACGGTGAGGTAGAGGAGAGAGAAGAGGAGAGAGGAAGGAGGTGGGCTGTAAGTTTGCAGCCATCTTGGACACAAGAACCAATAAGTCTTGTGAGAGAGACAAGTGGGTCATATATTAATGATGAAAGGCTAAACCACTATACTAGTAGGCTGAGAGATGGACTGTAAAAAATCTTACAGCCTGCTGCTGGCTAAATTATTAGCCTTGCTCTTAGGAGCCCTCTTTATCCTAATCTAAATGAAACCCTTGCTTGGCGATGCAAAGTGACCGAGACCATCGTGATAGTACAGGAACACGTACAAAAGCCTGTACTCAGGCACTATCACTTGTCTTGTTCAGTTGTTTTTAGTGCAAAGTCTGTAACTAGTACGGAAGATGATTTAAATGGTACGTAATTACTACTTCACAATTTGCTTTTGCTTATATAATACTACTATCTCCTTTATTAAATGAACTAACAGAGAAAATATCTTAATACATAAGTCAGCATTGTTTTAGTAAAAGTGCAACCCTAGAGGACTTTAGTTTACATATGCATTTTTTGGGGATGCCATTAGTGGAAATCTCCTTAAAGCTCACACAAAGCGTACGGTCGTCCGGAACAATGATAGTACTACATTCCAGCATCGATAGGAATCCAAAGCATTTTGTAGATCAGCAGTACATTCTCCATCCGTCCCACAATATAAGCATTTCAACCATTCAAACCTAAGAAATAACAAAACTGTTAAAAGACATCTATACCCCTCATTTTACACTACCCACCAACTCTCCATCCACCCCACCAACTCATTTAGTTTTGTCTTATCTATAGAAATGCTTACATTCTGATATAAAATTTGAATCCTAAAAGTGCTTATATACCAGGACGGAGGGAGTATTAGAATTCAGAACAGTTCAAAAGTATTTTGTTTGCTGGACCCACGACAAATGGTCCACCGAAACAATAGCGTATTTTAATTTGTGCTCACACGACGAATGGTACACGGAAACAACTATATAGCACAAACGATCTAAGAATCAAAATCATTCTAAAACTGTACGTAACCACAAGCAAGGTGAATTACCCAAAAAAACTCAACTCATTAGCTTTATAACGATGATGGTGATGACAAAAGTTCAACGGCTCTTACATTATATTCTACATATGGCTCATAATACATGCATGTCATTATAGCACTAGTAATTAAATAGCCCTAACTTAACACCTCCTCTCCGCTCCAACAAGGCCACAACAAGCAACCAGTTCGGCCACAACAAGCAACCAGTTCGCCGTCCCTTCCGCCGCCACCGCTGGCCGGCAAGCCGCCGGCCACCGCGCCAGAAGCCCTCACACTACGCCGACGGCTTGCGCACGAAGTACCGGTAGGCGGCGACCTTCCGCTTCCTCGAGCCGGAGTTGTCGATGGAGAGCACCATCTTGCCGGCCTCCCTCGCCGTGAAGGCGTTGTGCACGGGCTCCTCGGCGGTGGCGGCCACCATCCTCGTCTTCTCCACGCACAGCGTGTAGCTCTCCTCCGCCGCCGGCACGTACTCGGCGCCGTACTCCAGGTCCCAGCCTCCGACCACCAGGTCCCACGTTATCGTCGCGCCGGCCTGAAATAGCACGAGCAAAAAGGAGGGTTTAGGGAAGCTTCACCTTTGATCACACCAGGTACTAACTTAATACACAAGGCCATGTCTCATTCAGTATGTTGGATAAGAACAAACTTTACATTTTGCTTATGCCTGCGAAACAAAATATTATGTTTGGTTGTTTGTTTCTGTACACCAGACAATTCGAGTTGATCTTGGAATGGGCCGGCCTAGCGGTAGTTTTTCTTCGCACCGGGCCCCCTACCATGTGGAGGACTCACATGAGCATTGGCCTGGAGTACATCCTTACCAGAACGGGAATCCAACACAGCGCTCAACTTTTTACAGCGGTTAAAGTGAACGGACATTTGCCGGCAGTAGCAAGATTAAATACATCATGCAAAACAAAAGAAAGGCTTCTAGACGCAAAGGTTACCAAAGGCATTACTGTACTCACTCTGCCTGGTTAGGAGTTACGGAGTAGGAGGTAAAAAAACAGCGAGGGGCGTTTTTAACTTTCACTGCGGCGCATGCACCCCCGTATGAGCCAAGCGCAGAGGAGGCGACAGCGCGTGGAAACCCGCGCCGTGGCGTGAGCTGCAAAAAAGGCGCACTGCCTGGGGTTTGCACTGTGCTGCTCCTACTGTAGCCTGTAGCGCCCTGACTTTTTATTGCCGTCACGAAATTCTCACATCGCCTCCGCTCGTCCGCATACGAGGTCATCACCAGGACAGCAGCGGCGTGCAGGTGCGTTGCAAGATTCATGAAACCCCCAGCTGGATGAAGAGAATGGTTCACATGCAATGGCAAGTAGTCTTTCCCTTTTTGAGACGAACGGATGGATGTGCGTGAGCTGTGTGAAACGGGCAAAAACGGCTTCTCTGTCACCCTCCCTCGCTTGTCATGTGAACTCTTCAAAAAACCCCGTTCACTCTCTCTCCCTTCACGTGAACCGCAACAAGAACTGGAAAACCACGAGGAAACGGGCAACCATGGCCCGGCCGTGCCAGTTCTCGCAGGGTTGCAGCTCTGCTCCAGAGAGCAGTGTTTACCGGTGAAAAAGAAAGAACACTGACCAATAATTAAATAATTAAAGGTATTAAATAAAGTCACTTTACAAAACTACCTTTACAACGTTGGACTATTTCGCGAGACTTATCTAACAAGGCCTTTGACCGCATAATTAGAGGGTGGTTACTGTAGCATTACTGTAGCAAATTATGGACTAATTAGACTCGTTAGATTCGTCGAGCAAAGTTACACTCGTCTCTAAAAGAGTTTTGCAAATAGACTTCATTTAATACTTCTAAGATTCCCTTTTGTCCGGGAGCAATGAAACACGGCCGGCTCAAACGTGAAAAAGTCCCCTCTGCTTTTCCAGCGTGCCCAGCGACGAGCTTGCTAGCTCTGATGGACAAGCTCCCACACCACGGATTTCAAAATGCGGAAAGGACTCCACGCCACGCCACGGCCCTCACATGCACCTGCGCCGCTGACACTGCTACTATCATCCGGCCCTAAAAAAATACTACTACTCGTATTCTACTACTGTACGTACCGTAATACCTCATCCGAATACGCTCATGTCTCACGTCGCAGAAAGATTAAAGTAAAAAAAATGGTCAGCAGAAAGGAAGAGGTGGAAGAACCGAGCAACCTAGGACGCGGCGAAAGCCGGAAACGAAGCAAAGCTCGATGCCACGCCTCGTTCTTGTGCGCTTGTCTGATCTTTGCTCGTAAAAGCAGGCAGCTGGTGAGGCAATTGTTTAGCTCACAACCAGAATTGGCAACCCGGAGACGGACGAGCAGATGAAATGAATGCATAGGCCAGAATAGAAGTGATCCGGGAATGCTGCTAGTTTTGGATAGGTGGTTTCTTTGCGCCCACTGGAACCTGAATTTGTTTGTCGACTACGCACGCGCATTTGAACTAGGGGAAATGCCAACAATCTGAAAATGTGGTGCCGTCTCGAGGAAATTGCGGAATTGGGGCGCATACCTCGATGCCGTCGATCTCCAGGAAGACCCCTCTGCATCGTCCGCATACGAGGTCACAGGGACAGCAATGGCGTTGCAAGATTCATGAAACCCCCAGCTGGATGAAGAGATTGGTTCACATGCAATGGCAAGTAGTCTTTCCCTTTTTGAGACGAACGGATGGATGTGCGTGAGCTGTGTGAAACGGGCAAAAACGGCTTCTCTGTCACCCTCCCTCGCTTGTCATGTGAACTCTTCAAAAAACCCCGTTCACTCTCTCTCCCTTCACGTGAACCGCAACAAGAACTGGAAAACCACGAGGAAACGGGCAACCATGGCCCGGCCGTGCCAGTTCTCGCAGGGTTGCAGCTCTGCTCCAGAGAGCAGTGTTTACCGGTGAAAAAGAAAGAACACTGACCAATAATTAAATAATTAAAGGTATTAAATAAAGTCACTTTACAAAACTACCTTTACAACGTTGGACTATTTCGCGAGACTTATCTAACAAGGCCTTTGACCGCATAATTAGAGGGTGGTTACTGTAGCATTACTGTAGCAAATTATGGACTAATTAGACTCGTTAGATTCGTCGAGCAAAGTTACACTCGTCTCTAAAAGAGTTTTGCAAATAGACTTCATTTAATACTTCTAAGATTCCCTTTTGTCCGGGAGCAATGAAACACGGCCGGCTCAAACGTGAAAAAGTCCCCTCTGCTTTTCCAGCGTGCCCAGCGACGAGCTTGCTAGCTCTGATGGACAAGCTCCCACACCACGGATTTCAAAATGCGGAAAGGACTCCACGCCACGCCACGGCCCTCACATGCACCTGCGCCGCTGACACTGCTACTATCATCCGGCCCTAAAAAAATACTACTACTCGTATTCTACTACTGTACTACGTACCGCATTACCTCATCTGAATACGCTCATGTGTCACATCGCAGAAAGATTAAAGTAAAAAATGGTCAGCAGAAAGGAAGAGGTGGTGGAAGAACCGAGCAACCTAGGACGCGGCGAAAGCCGGAAACGAAACGAAGCAGCCAGGCGGTGAGGCCATTGTTTAGCTCGCCACCAGAATTGGCAAGCCGGAGACCGACGAGCAGATGGAATCAATGCGTAGGCCAGAATAGAAGTGATCCGGGAATGCTGCTGGCTAGTTTTGGATAGGTGGTTTCTTTGCGCCCACTGGAACCTGAATTTGTTTGTATCTACGCGACTACGCACGCGCATTTGAAATTGCAAGGAAATGCCACCAATCTGATTATTTGAAAGTGCCGTCTTGAGTTCCCAATGCAGGAAAGAAGTGCATTGCAGAGGAGGAGGAAATGGCGTAATTGGGGCGCATACCTCGATGCCGTCGATCTCCAGGAAGACCTTCTCGCCGCCCTTGATGGTGAACTCGGACGCCGGCTTGGGCGGGCCGTTCTCGAGGTCGCCGGCGCGGCTGAGCCCGCCGTACTGCACCGGCACCAGCTCCGGCCGGATGAACCTGCGGTCGAGGTTCCGGGAGCAAGCCAAGCTTTTAGCATTGCTGGTTCGTCCTGCTTGTGCGCACGAGAAGAAAAGAATAGAATTACTTGTAGAGCGTCTCGGCGACGTTGCCCTCGCGCGCGATGACGAACTTGCTCTTGGTGCGCTCCGTGAGGAAGGGCGAGATCATGGAGAAGAGCACGGAGAAGTACCACGGCACGTTGATGAACACCTGCAGGGAGAAGAATGAATGAGCTCAGGACCCAATACGGAATGCAGCAAGGGAAGGAAAAGCGAGCCGGCAAGCAGGGTGCTCGACGAAATGCGGGGGTACCTTGCGCGCGACCATCTCCGGGTAGTTGTCCTGGAAGAGGGAGAGGATCTGGTTGCTGGCGGCCCTGAGCTCGCGCTTGGGCATGTCCTTGAGGTCGGTGACCTGTATGATGGCGTTGACGCCGCCGGGCCTGAGGCTGAGCGCCCTGACGCCGCGCTCCATGACCTGGACGCGCCAGCGGAGGAAGCGCGCGAGGCGGTCGCCGTCGCCGAAGACGCGCTCGTACATGGCGCGGTCCTTGAAGACGCCGTAGGCGTTGTAGCAGACGGGGTGGCCGTCGCGGTCCCAGCCGTGCATGTAGGCGACGACGCCCTCCAGGTCCTTGAAGCCCAGGTCCTCGTCCAGCACCGCGTCGGCGCCGAACTCGGCGCGCCACGCCGCGCAGCGGAGCAGCATGGCTTGCGCGTCGCGGACGCGGAAGTCCCGCGCGCGGAGGAACTTGAGGAGCACCACGTCCGCGCGCTCGTCGGCAGCGGCCGGGATGGTGGTGGTGGCGGCGCCGTCGGGTGCGGCGGCGGCGGCGGTGGCAGGAGCGGGGTTGAGCGGGACGCCCCAGATGGAGATGGGGTCCGGGTGGGTGGCGAGCAGCGCCCTGAGGTCGGCGAGCGCGCGGAGCTCGGAGGCCGGGAGCGCGGCGGCGACGTACGAGTCCTCCTTGAAGGAGGCGGAGCGGAGCAGCGCGGTGGCGTCCATGAGCGAGGACATGAGGCTGCGCTTGGCGCCGCCCTTGGAGGACGGGGCTGCCGCGGGCGCGGGGGACGGGGTGGTGGTGGGAGACATGACGCTGGCGGATGGCGTCGCACTGCGGCGTGGGCTCCGCTCCTCTCCTCTCCTGGATGACTCCTGCTCGGAGGTGGGGTGGGGTGAGGGAAGGGGGAGGATTGGGAAGGTGACAAGGCCTCTGCGGAAATGGTGGAAGAGCCGAAGAGGAGAGGAGGTTTTTGAAATGGGAGGAGGATTTTGGAGTGGAGCGGAGGCGTGAGGCGGGCGTTATGATGGCCGCGCCTCGCGTGGGGTTGGGGGCCGCCGGGCCGGGGGACGGGGAGGAGGAGCTGCGAGCTGGCTCACTGGCTCCCGCGCCGCCGATTTTAAGAGCGCGCGAGGAAAGTATGACCGGAGGGAGTGTTTTGGTTGTAGAGCTCACACTCACAGTATTTTCGCTCCAATCTCTCGGAGAGAATTCCAGGAGGTTCTCCAAATGGCTTTAGCCAGTTATATATATAAAATAAAAGATATTAAGACTATCAGTTTTACACAAATCTGTTAACAACCAAACTACTTATAACTCCACAACGAACCCTTTAGATGACAAGTCAGAGACAACACGGGACTACTCTAGGCAGAAAATCTAAAACGCAAAGAATCCACCACAGAACCTGTAAGATCAGGCCGGCAGGCGGGTCCACAGCATCAACATCACGACTGTCGAAGGAACTCCAAAAACAACGCATTCAGGAAGGCAAAGGCGTCGAGTCGGCGCCAACGTTAGGTTGTCACCTAGGAGACCACAACAAACCGCCAAAGGGAGTAATCCATGAGCAACGCCCCCAACAGAGAAACATCGTTGCCCGATCCGGCGCCAGATCGAAGCTTTCGCTTACGGTTCACCACCAAAAGAACCAGCGACACCAACCCAAACACGACCACCGCCGAACAACATCCACACCGCCATCGTCGAAACCAACGAGCAGGGCCCCATAAGAACTAGAACCACCACCAACTCCATCAGAGTCTGTGGATCAGGGACTCGCCAATGACCCGGCGACCACCCACCCTCAATTGGGGACGACGTCGAGCGAACCGCACAGCACCTGTGCCCAGCACTACCCCCAATGGGACGACACCAAGTGGCCCCAGCCGAAGATAGAACCACATACTCTGTAGTCAAGAAAGCGGAGGAGCAACTGGGACACAGACGGGAGGGTATCACCATAAGCTGGGTCGCTGGGGACGTTGATGCCAAGGACGGAGCTAGGACAAGGGCTGTTGCCTCCCTAGACGCCGCCACCGTCAGAGAAACGCCAAACCTCACCCCTGACCGGAGCAGTGAACCGAGCGCTGAGGCTTCCACACCGGACCGCCACCATGACGCCCCCCCGATGCCCTTGCCACGCCGACGAGGCCCACTCCACCGGGCAGCACCTGCAGGAGCCCGACGTGCTGATCTAGGGGTCGGCCCCCCAGATCCAGCCGCCACGACATGACCGGGGGCCCCGCACCGGCGGCGAGCACCTCGAGGCCGCGGCGGCCCGTCCCCCCAGATCCAGCCACAGCACGCGCGAAGGGGGGTCACCACCCCGGCGGCGGCCAACGTCCACCCACGACGCGCGCCGGCGGTGAGCACCGAGACATCGGTGGCCCGGCAAGATTCGGGGGCCGCCCCCTAGATCCAGCCGCTCATGGCGGAGCCGACGACCACCGCGCCGGTGGCACGCCCCCGAGACTCACCGAAGCCTGCGCGAAGCGAAGCCACCTCCGGCGGCGGCCAGCCAAGGGCCGCGATGGATCTCACATAGGGAGCTCAACAGAGGAGAAGAGAGGGGGGGGAGACGGGCCCCACCACCGTCGTGGCCGCGCGGTGAGGACGGCGGCCAGCTCGGGTGGTGGCGAGGAAGGAGAGGCGCGCGGGGAGGCTAGGTAGGCGGCGGTGGCGTGAGGGTTCGGCCCGCGTCGCCCTCGCCCCGAGAGCGACCGGGCCTCCCCCGAGTTTTCTTCGAGAGAGACTAGACTCTTTCATACTAGGAGGCTCGGCGCGTATACTTTTTTTTTCTGTAATCAAGTGTAACTACGAATAAGATCTCGCTATCTCATGAAAAAGATAGCCAAATTGTTACTTTGGAGTTTGTATAAGCGTAACTAGTCCACACGGGCTAGTAGTAATTTTATAAGTATGTGGAATTTATGAATAGATGTAGGCATGTATGTAATCGAAATTTTGTTATTTTTTCTCTTTATTTTTCATATTGCAACACATCACTAATTATTTTTATTCAATTAATTATGCCTTTTCATCTCTATTTATAGTTTTTTTCCTCTTGGATAATATCTCTATGTGTCTTTAACATGTGTTTAATAGAATGTTTCATACTCCATCCGTCCCAAAAAAAAGACACTATATAATTCAAAATTTGTCAAAAAACAAGTCATTCAACTATATTCATTTAATAGGTGACTAATAATTAGGGACAATCAAGGTCTTTTTACTTTCTCATTAATCTGTCCTAAAATTTCTAAAATAACTTCTTTTTTGAAACATAGGGAGTATAAACCTAGATAGATCGGCACGCTGCATGGTACTGCCCATTGTATATTGCTTATCCTATTGCGTGAATAAGGTAATTGTTAATTACGAGATTTGTTTGTATGCAACGATTTGTATAGTCTAAACGTTGCAATTATATTTCAATACTAGTACAGGAATGAACCTTGTTCGATGGCCATTCCACATTACAAAGTCGATACATGTTTCCTTCTACTTGTGCAAGGAGATTTAAGCATGCATGGAGTAAATAAAAAATTAGAGAAAAAGTGAAAAGCACATGTATTAGGGTAATTCTAACCTTAGACACTACTAACGGTTTCTATAATGTCTACATCAATAAGAAACTAGTCCAAGACACTATCCTTCCAAAGCAAACACTAATGCTCTACACTTAAATTAAATAATGCTCTCCTCTTATCTTGTCTTCAATGTTGTGTAATATCTGGTCACACAAGTTCTGGTTTTCTCCTCTTTTATTCCATGTGGCACTGGATATTTACTTAGTCATTGGGTTAGGAATGACCCTACGTTTAACTTAACTGCTTGGCCGGAAACTCTGAATAAATGATTCCTTGGTGACAGCGTGACAGCGAAGGATGCAGAGGAGTCTGGTGGAGTGGACGGTGAAATAGTGTCCTGTTGATCTTCTTGGGCCCTGTTTAGATCCCAAATTTCACCCTCAAAGTTCACTATGCAAAAAGAAGATTTCTATCACATCAAAATGTCATAGCATGCATGGTGTCGGTGTTTAGAAATCGTGGTCCCGACACCAACTAGAAATGCGCTGTGTTCCCTCTCCTGATGGTTGATGCAGAAGATAACACGAGACACGGGTTTATCCTGGTTCCGGTCAGAAGACCGTACTTCCAGCAAGGCGGTATGTGCGATGTATTATTCTGCACCGGACTGCAAGTAGTAGGGGGTACAAGCAGGTTGAGACGAGAGGCTAGACCACCGAGTCCCGGATGATTGAGGCAAGATGCCAATATCGTGGTTTTTCTGAGTGTATGCGGATTCTTTGTCTTTTTTCGTCCACCTCCCTTTTGCTCGATCACCCCCTCCTTTTATAGGCCAAGGAGGAGGGGTTACAGGAGCGTGTTGCTATTTAGGCATAGATGTCGCACAATAGTAGGAGTGGCGTTGGGCGTGCCTCTGTGTCCTTGTTTGCTGTAGTCGATTCTTATACTGGTGATGACGTCGAGGAGTGGTCTTGAGGATCCGAGGCGTCCTTTGTGCGATAATGGCTCGTCCGTACACCACCTCGAGGGTCTCCCATGCGTGCGCATAGCTCATTCTGTGGAAAATCGCTGTGGGAGTCGGTGGCACAGGGAGTTAGAGTGACCCGGCCCTGTTCGCACGACGGCGACATGTCCGCACAGCGCCGAGGTTGGTCGCATAGCGCTCGGAATGGCCCGCCATACCTCCGTCGTCCTGTTCTCTTCTCCTGCTGTGCGCTCGAGGGTCTCTCCCGTCCGACGGAGGTCTTCGAGTCGTTGGAGTTGGCAGTACAGGAGCTCGGAGTGACGGGCTCTGTTCGCACAGTGCCGGCCTGCCCGCACAGAGCCTCGGTTGGCAGCATAGTGACGGGAGTTGGCGGATGCGATGGGAGGGGACGTGGCTGTTAGGACAGTATGGCGAGAGATCTGCCTTTTGACTTTGGACGCACGGTGGCAGTGGGTGCCATTAATTGTCCGTCGGAGCGAGGGTCTCGACCGAGGCGGAGCTTTCCCCATTCCGTGGGTCGCTCGAGGCTCGGTCCCCAGGCCTCGACCGACGCGGAGTTCTCCGATTCGCTCGAGGGGTCGGTCCCCTCGAGCGAGGCGGAGATTCTGGTTCGCGTCGAGGCACGCCGCAGGGCGTCTTGGCTGGGCGCCGCGGGGCGTTTTGGCTGGGCCTTTATTTGTTGCTGGGCCGTGGGCCTTAACTTTCGTTTCTTTTTCTGGTTACTTGCATGAGATTAATGTTCACCGATGGCGGTTATCCCATAGGTTTGGGTACCCCTAATGATCGCCCCCAACACAGGGAGTACTAAATGTAGATAAAATCAAAAACTAATTGCACAGTTTTGTTGTACTCTACGAGACGAACATTTTAAGCCTAATTAATTAGTTTTTGGACAATTTTTCACATATACAAACGAAATGCTATAGTAGCGCACGCACTCCAACGGACCAAATTTTGACTCACAGTTTCAGGAACTAAACAAGACCTTGGTTACACGGTGCAGCGGGTGGGCCGACGGAACACCGGCTATGGATGCGTGAAGGAAGATGGGCCGAGGAAGGCTACGGAGTCAACAGCTAGCTCGTTTTTTTTCGCATCATCACCGTGCAGCTGCAGCAACTTGACTCCTGGCAGAACACGCAAAACCTAGAGTGTTCAGTGTTTTTTTGGAGTTGGGCCCACCGGACACTCATGCTAGGCCGTGTTTCTTTTATGGTGGGATTTTTTTCCACCCCGTTTGACCAATAATTAAGTGTATTAAATAAAGTCCGTTTACAAAACTATCTTCACAACCCAAAGTTAATTCACGAGACAAATCTAATGAGGCATCTGACCGCACGATTAGAGGATGGTTACTGTAGCATTGCTGTAGCAAATTATGGACTAATTAGGCTTATTAGATTCGTCGTGTAAAGTTACACTCATCCTTAAAAATGTTTTACAAATAGACTTCATTTAATACTGTATGCATGTAAGATTCCCTTTGAAAAATATTTCCGGGGAGTAAAGAAACACGGCCCAGAGTAACTTGACCTCCTGAGATTTCACCGAAACTTGAAGGTTTAGGCCCTGTTTCCCACATGCTAAACTTTAACGTCATTACATCGGATATAAATATGTTAATTAGAAGTATTAAATATAAATTAATTTAAAAACCCATTACATAAATGAGGAGTAATTTACTAGACGAATCTATTAAACATAATTACACCATAATTAGACAATGTAATGCTACAGTAATTTAATGGTAATTATGTATTAATTATAATAAAATTAGGCTTGTTAGGTTCGTCTCGCGAAATAGACATGACTTATGTAATTAATTTTATAATTAGTTTATGTTTAATACATCTAATTATCACTTATTTAAAGCGCTAAACTTTAGCACCTGGATCCAAACATCACCTTAGTAGACGTAGTAGATTAGATATTCTCATTATTTCTTTGGTATGTATTATGTATGTATATCTTGTGTTAGTTTTTTTTAATATTATAACAACATTATAGCTAATTGATGACCATACATATCATAATACTTTGGGACATTTTTTTTAGCAACAAATTTAAGTAATTTAATATAGACTCAGAAGTTACTTTAAAATACTTTTAATAATAAAGAAATTGAGTGTTTTAGATGCAAATTTTGGTATTCATTTTTATAATGGCATTTGTCAGTAACTACATGAAGATTATAGGGTTGCTTTAGACTATTTTTAATGACACAAGCAGGTAATACTTTTAGAAAATAAAATAGATCCAATTACCATCGTTATAAACAATGACTAAAATCGACAGGATTGATGTCTCGCCTTTTATCATTAAGAACTTTTAAGGGATTGTCTCCTTTTTTTTTTAGCATAACTCATTAGAAACGACATGAAGACCCTATATTAGTAATGATAAGATGATAAGAGAAAGAGTAAATTGATGTGAACTAGGGTGACCCGATCTTCCGTCAGGTGAAGGGTAACTCGTTTTGGGCGGAGCGCAACACCGATCCGGCTTCAAGTCAGCAAACTTGAACCCTGCAATATTAGCACCACGACTCCTCTGGTTATCAACCGTGTCACAACCCGGTTGACCTCGCCAAGAAGGCTAATCCCTGCCTGCGAAACGAAGAACACAAGCAAGAACTCGAAAGAACGCAGCTCTCAATATGAAGTGACACTGCAGATGAATGATTAAGCACGAAAGTTGGTGTTCTACAAATCGATGACGCGAAACTATTCTCGACAGAATAATCTAAGAAAAACCCGAGTCTAAATGACGACGGCTACTGAATCTATTAACCTAGGGGCGAGCTAGGGTTGGGGGGTGCCGCGCCCACAACATGGGATGAAGGCCCGACACGATACAAAGCCTGAAAAAGCCCAAAATAGGTGGCGCAACACATTTTCATGGTCACACAGAATGATCCACAAGATTTCTGGAGCTAGGACCAGAACCAAAAGAAGCGTCTCGTCGTCACGGTTATAATGGATCTAAGAACGCCTTGTGTCGGACGCCGTATGAGGGAGAAATTACAGTTGAGGTGCAGACATGTCGGCTGAATCCGAAATGAAGATGCTGTCTGACACGGCGACGACTTGTAACTAGGAGACGAGAGCGGCTCGTGTATCTCCAACATGGTGATGTCCTCATCATAAATTCCATTTTACTCTCCTAATATTGTCATGAAATCTAAAACAAAACTTGATCTAAAAAACTAGATTTTAAACATTCTAAACTCTGCAAAACTAGACAAACTAACCCAGCATCGAAGTGGTTTTGAGGGAGGTTTGACCTTTTTTTAGTTCAAAACAATTTGATTACCACAAGATAGGTTTTTAAATCACAAAAAAATCTCCAGGCTAAAAAAATTAAACCATAAGAAAAGTAATAGAGAAATATTGGGATATGAGAAACCCAAATAAAATATTTAAAGCTTTTGAAAATATATAGAAGCTTTAAAAATTGGATTTAGCCCTAAACAGATAGAAAAATATCTCTTAGAGTAAATTCCATTTAACGACCAATGCATTTTAAGGACTTACAATAATAAAAAAGCAAGAGCAAACCAAGCATGAATGCAACCAACAGTAATGTGTGTTACATTCAATCTAGTTCCATGTCACTTTTCTTGTGGAAAATTATCAAAATACATTTAAATAGTAATTAGAATGTTTTGGAAATTTTTAGATATTTTCCAATTTTCATAGGGTTAAATATATTTTTTGGAAGCTTCTAGATATATTCTCATGAGCTTCAAATATCTTACTTAGATTTCTTGTGTCCGAATATATCACTAGGAATTTCCTCAAAACTTTTAGAGGCCAACGAATATTTTTGTTATTTAAAAACCTACGATTGTAAGATATGGGCTTAGGAACAGCCTATGATGCATGCGTATTCTACTCATATGCTCATTTCTCGTGTTATTGGACCTTTGTATCTTTTGGAAATATTTCTCGCTGGGCACATATTTGGTTCTAAAGATACATGTTGTTGCACTTTTCTATCTTACAAGTTAGACAAGTTTAGTTAAGTTTGGTTCTTACCCACAATTTTAGCAATATTAATTTTCTGCCACACTAATCTTGCCTTATATGCCCTAATGAAAGTTACTAAAAGCGATTATTTTTCCCAATAGTTTTTTCTTATTTGGTTAGCTAGCTATCTGTGATACAAAATAGTCTATTAATATCGGTTTTCTAACCCCTTTAATCCTAGTTTTGGAACCAGTACTATATAGCTGAGAGTAAAAGTCTCAATCATTAATATTGGGTGAAGTTGGTTTTTGTCCGGTATATAAAGTTGTAGTCAATAAGGTTGTGAAGTACTAGCAAATTGTCAAAATCTAACTTAAAAGTTATAGTCCATTTGCAAAAAATTAACTCTTATATAAAAAAAAATTGTAAGGAAATGACTTTTGAAGTGAGTGTGGTAGATTTTTCCATGTCGGCCAAAAATTTGGCAAAGGAATTTTTGTAACCACTCGAGGTTTGCTAAAAGAATTGGAGCACATGCTGACTAAAACCAAACTACCATTTGATCTCATCTACCAATTTCATTTTTATAAGTAAAATGATTTAGGAAGATTCGCCATTTGTTGTCCGTGGGATCCTAATCTAATGGGCTCATACCTAGCATTCGAGTTGGGCCAATTCTAGTGAGCTCATAATGATGGCCAGGTTGGGCTCACGGTTGTGCAACTTAGAATTCCGTTATTTGTAATTTAATGTTCTTTAAAATAAAAAATTACCATATCTGATTCATGATCCTCCTTGTTGTTTATCCCAAGAAGACACTTAAGTAGTCATTACATACGTCTTAACAACTTGACCAATGCTTGAAAACAACCAAATCACATAGATCGGACAATACAACAGATAGGGAAAAGCTACATCCACCAAAGCGAGTTCATAACAACTTGACCAATGCTTGAAAACAACCAACACCAACACATCTCAGACACTTCACAAGCTCCGCTCCAGTGTTTGCGCCGTAAATATTGATGTTGTCCTGCACTGGACCAGCCAGCTAGCCATCGTAGTTCGCTGCAAGCCATGTAGTCATCACGCCATCGGATCTGCTTGCGCCGCTTCTCAAGGCTATCCCACACCATACTAGCTGCCGTAGTCTGTTGCAAGCCACCACGCCGACACGTACATGGATCCCTTTGACAATCACCAAGCCGACCATGCCTACAGTGATCCGGTCACACAACAAGCCAGCAAGGTACACGAGGTTGCCTTATCGTCGATAGCAGAAGTGTTACACGGGTCTCCAGCTGCCATCAGAAGGCCTCCATGTGACGAAACAACCACCACTATGCGGGGTCGCCCGTCGCCACACCACTAAGACAATGGTAGCAAACAACTGCTGGCCATTTCCTCCCACGCCGGCCTCCATGCCAACTTCGTGGTCACCGTTAGGGTATGGCCCCACCGCCCTTAACTGCAAAACCGAAGACCTTCTAACGCTGCATCATTGCCCTGTTTTGGCCGCCACCCACCACCATGGACAGCGGCACTTCAACTCCTCGACTTGGTCTCCAGCCACCTCAACCAACTCCGCCCTAGTGACCACCTCCACCTGACCGACCACTCCCTCTCCGGCGTCACCACCCTCGACTGATCAGCAACTATCAATCGAGATCATCCAAACCTCCGTCACGCTAGCATCGCGTCACCTCATAGGTCAATGCAACTACACTCTAAAGCCCCAAAGCCACCTCATCCAATGCTCCGAGCCTTCATCTCCAACACTCATACATTTGCACCTAGATTGTATCCAGGGACAGATCTAGGACCCAGGCTGGGGGGAGATCGGAAGAGCACAC
>OAMR01002260.1:0-10742 GCA_900205405.1 Echinochloa crus-galli
GCCTTGCCCTTCTTCTTCCAAGATTTGCCCTTCTTCTTGAAGTTAGGCCTGTTTTGGATCGCCATCACATGGCTGTTGCTAGCGCTTTTCTTAATGTTAGCCTCTGCTGTCTTGAGCATGCCACACAACTCATTCAAGCCCTTCTCCGCCCATGCATATGGTAGTTCGAGATGAAGTTCCCAAAGCTAGGCGTAAGTGATGCTAGAATGCTAAGGCCATCTCTAATCCTCATCTTTGCTAGTATCAATGGCATTAGATATAGTGACATGTAAGTTAAAAACTGATGTGGCATGAGAATTAACAAAAAGAGAGAGAAAAAGTTGAAAAAAGCATGTTTTATGCAGGACACTACCTTTCATGAGCACCAAGGCCAAATAAAAGACGATAGATGAGAAAAATGAGAGAAACCATGCATTTGAAACGTAATTTTCTATTAGTAGTGTCTACGTGGTGTGGCAAATATATATGGAAACTATGTAATATTTTCTGGGACCGGAATTGATTAAGCAACTACCAACTCGAGTAATGGAACACATAATGACAACAATATACTCTTCGGCATCTTCGTCTTCACCCCGATGGCTTTGTGAGTTGCGGATGCCAAACTGGTTTGAATTGGAACTTGTTGTGCATTCGCTGGACCACTGCTTTCCATTGGAGCCAATGCTCACATATTAATTTATTCCATATGTGTTGCTGTTTTATGCCAAACCATATGTTATTTTTCTAGAAAAACACCACACCAGGGGAGAAACCGACTTTAGTCACGGTCCACCAACACCTATTAGTCCCCGGCGTGGGGACCGAGACTAGAAGTCTGAGACTACCTTACACTAAATAATTGTTGGGCCTGATGGGATTTGAAGCCATAACCTCTTCCATAGTCTCATGTACAGCTAGTCACGTACACGCTCCACCTACACAACACATACGATGGAAGGTGCAATGTTTTCTCTTTATTGTAACCCGTGAAGCACCATTTAGTCACGGGTGGTGGTTTCACCTAGGACTAAAAGTCCTTTTAGTCCCGGCTAAAGCCTCCAACCGGAACTAAAGGTATTAGTCTCGGGTCCAAATCTACCCGGAAAAATATAGGTGGATGGACACAAGTTGGCACGCAGGCCATTACATCAAATTGACAATACATATGGCTCCAGCCGTATTGCCTTACTCATGACAGTGGATTTGCAGTATCTCAACAATCAGAACTGTGAATATTCCATCATCCAAACTAAGCTTCCTCAGATCCTAACCCATTGGTCATTATCGAGCCTCGTGACTCCGGCTCTTCTCCTTCCGACCTTCCAGCACCGGGCAGGTGTCAGACTCTATACATCGTGTTACCACTTAGCAGAGTCCTGTGTTTTTAATAAACAGTCGCTACCCCCTGGTATGTGCCCCTTCGCAGCAATGGATTTGGATTTCTATATGAGAAATAAAATGTGGAGGGAGTATTGCTTTTTCCTCCTATCCGATCTGGTAATCGAATTCGCATATCCCAACGGTTCGGTTCCTTTCCTTGATTAGTTTTCACCAGTTCCCCTTTGAATTTCTTCCAGGCCCATGATAAATCCTGACGGAAGGTGGAGTTGCATCGTCCCGACGGTCAAAGCAGCAACTCTTGCATTATTGCCCACGCGGAAATCAACTTCGCCTCTTCCCACGCTTCTACTTCTTACTAGTTCCTGCATCGAATTACAGATATGAGCAACCGATCCGGTATCAAATACCCAGGAATTAATACAAGAATCAGCGAGGAAAATGTGTGTAATATGAATGACAAGTGTACCTTTAACGGATTCTAGCATAGGAATATCATTCCCAATCAGCAGTATGTCGTCCACATACAAGATTAGAAATGCAACAGAGCTCCCACTTTCCTTCTTGTAAACACAAGCCTCTTCTTCATTCTGCCGGAAGCCAAACCCTTTGACTACCTCATCAAAATGAAGGTTCCAACTCCGAGATGCTTGCTTTAATCCATAGATGGATTTCTGAAGCTTGCATATTTTTCCAGCATTAGTTGGATCGACAAAACCTTCAGGCTGTATCATGTATACATCCTCCTCTAGATTCCCATTTAGGAAAGCTGTTTTGACATCCATCTGCCATATCTCATAATCAAAATACGCAGCTATTGCTAGAATGATCCGGATAGATTTAAGCATCGCTACTGGAGAGAATGTCTCTATATTTATTGGGAGAAAATTTCCCACACCATCTTCCATTAGCAATATGGTGTTAATAGATAGTGTACCCCTTCCCTCGGTAATGGGCTTTACAGCATTTGTGGCCCATTATGACTTTAACGCCTGAGCCCACTAGTGGATCGAATCCAGTTGGCTCTAGGGCATATTTCCAACATGCCTGACCATCCAAAGTCGGCCTGCTTGCCGGATTGTACGTGCAGATAGTAGAGAATGAACTACAGCCAGAGATCCTTGAAAGGCTAGCTAAACAACTAAAGAGACAGAAGATAACAAAGCTGATATATTATATAATGACATAATCATGTCTATTGAAAAATAATCTAATGAACCATCTTATCAAAGCAAAATCTTTGAAGAAAAGTTTCCCTCACTATGCTCTCCACATCTCTATGAACCCCACCAACCAAACTAAAGATTGGTCTTGAAAATTACTTTCATAAAATTATACATATATAACTTTTCAAGAAATATTTTTATAGAAAAGAGAAGTAAAAGTTGTGCTTTGGTGAACCATGTCGCTGTCCTAAACGACTTCATTTACCAAACTGGAAGGAATATGCATGATGCCAGATTCTGTTGCCACAATAGCAGATCGAAAACAATTACACTGAAGTTATTTGTGACAGCATGCTACGTATATTACAATGCCAGATTCTGTTGCCAATAGCTTTGGTAGGTCGCAACTTTAGATGAGTGCAATAATTAAAAACTATTACACTGAAGTTATTTATGACAGCATGCTACGTATAATTTGAAAACAATAATTTTCCCAGCCAAATAAGTAGCGTTTCTTTGCTTGAGAAAACTAGCCTGCACTTGGGCCTGCGGTGAGCTCTTATGAGGGACAAATGAAGAGGGGATTTTAGAAGGACCAGTACCAAGTAGGCTTTTATTGTCGGGAATACGTGTAATACATATTTGTTTGGCAAAGTGAGAGAACATTTCGATTAATTATTATTATCAGCATCACCCTGATTCACATTGCACTCCGATGTTGTGTTGTTTTGAATAAACACACATATACAACTGTTGCAGTACGGCTTAAAGGAGAGACCGTGCATTAAACTAAGTTCAAGATTTGTAGGACGCCCTTCTCCTTCAGTCCAATACGCAATGTATTGGATTCCAAATACAGAGAGCTTCATTGCTGGCCCTTTCAATGAATGCAAGCAATAGTGAGCTGACCCGAACCATCCATACGGTACATATTGTCAGTTCTCCGCAGGTTCGGTATTAGCGCGCCTAGCCCTCGAAGCAAAAATCTGACCATGGTGACTAATCTCTGACAATGAAAAGGCAACACAAATGCACACTGTTGATAAAAAAGAAACAGAGAAAACAGTAAGCAGAACACTTCACCGACCAAGCCACTCTGACGACGCTTAGATGTATATGCACTTATGCAGTACACCACAACTCGGGTGGTGTTTAGATATTAGAATGGAAAAGTTGAATTTGGGAGTAAGATGTCACTTCGTAATCATTGCGCTGCTGTAGCATTTCCTTTGTATATGCAAAAAATTGTCCAAAAATTAATTAATTAGGCTCAAAATGTTCGTCTCGCGGAGTACAACAAAACTGTGCAATTAGTTTTTGATTTCATCTACATTTAGGACTCCATGCATGTTACGACATTTTGATGTGATGGAGAATCTTCTTTTTACATAGTGTATTTGGGAGTAACTTTTTAGGAACTTTTGGGAACTAAACATGGCCTGATAGAATGAGTATTCTACCAGTGCTAACAGCGCTGCCGTGCAGTGGGTTGCAGCAACAGGGCTACTGGAGGTAGCACAATTCACTATCGAAGCAGGGACATTTGTAAAGGCTTCAGGTGACTATTTTTCTTGGCAACGCTACAGTGCTGCATGAGCTGAGTATTTTCTTCCGTCCAGTTGCTTCTCTTTTTGTAGATGCACAAATCCTCCCCTCGCCATCTATTGTGACAGTCCTAGAATACCTTGAGGAAAGATTTGGCGATAGCATATTTCCTTGTGCCTTCCATTCCATGATCAGACTGCATCTTGCCTGCTCTTCCTAGTCCATTTAATATATGTTGCGCATTCTTTTGATGATTTCAAAGTGAATGGCCAAATGGGGAAGCAAGATGTTGCAACCATCAAATATATAATTGTACACTCCAAGGCCGGTATGTATATCATCGGTTGGGACTTAGTCTACTGACTTGTACAGATATATTACGCAAATAAGTCATTTTTGTTACGAAACAAGTAATGTTACATCCTTTAAACTTATACAGTACTACTTACTATTACTTCAGGTATGGTAGGAGTAATATTTTATATGCATATACTTAGTTTCCTTGCGATTAAAAGTAACTTCATCATTTTTATTTGTACTACGACATAATGTGTAATAGAAAGTAAAGAAACTGTTTTTTTGTCTTGGATCACTGGAATTGATAGCCGAAGGGGAAAGCATCATATATATACAACGAAGTAAAGAAACTGTTTGCCAAAATTATTATTCTGCCCGAGCAAACAGTCGATCTGGTCGACACAGGACTACTACCGGGTTGCGGCAACGGCACCGGCTGCTTCACAGCATTCATCGTCGGGGCAGGATTGCGTCAACCCGCTCTTTTTTTTGAACTTCAAACGTCAACCCACTCTGATGAAACAAGATATTGGTAGGCCCTGATGTGACTATTTTTCTCGGCCCCACTTCAAAGCTACACAGGCTGAATTTAATCTTTGAGTCTATTGTCTGTCTCTTTGTGGACGCATAATAATCCTCCCCTCGTCATCTACATTGGTACATTTCACCGGTAGCATATTTCCTTCTGCCTTCCATTCCAATACGAGAATATGTTGCTTGTTCTCCTGGTGATGGCAAATTGAATCGCCGAATGGTGAAGCGCAGGCGATACCATCCAATATACAGTAGTAAACTCAAAAGTCGCGTCATATATATACTAGTTATATTATTGCTTGGTGCGGCATACTTAAGTTCTTCTGTGGTGGCATAAAGACTAGTGGCATTCAACTCTACATTATATTATTTTACATATTTGTTGTACCAAGAAGACTATATAGTAAAAGAAACCACTAGGCTGATATGAACGATGTTGTTAAAACATCAAGAAGAATTAACTCAAAGTGATCCAATAATAATCCCCAAATCTCCTCAAAATCTCAATATGTTTCAGCAGCGGAAATCATATATCAAAAGAGCCATATGAAAAAAAATATCCAGAAGAAAATAATCATCAGTAATAATCTAGGTATGTTACTGTGTAAATCTAGCAATAACCTACAGCCTTGTGTACAACTCCGTGTACATTCAGCAAAGCTGAGAAAACCTTCTTGTAACTTCTCGTGGATTGGTCTGCAGCCTCTGGCAAATACGGAATCAGATTCCATCTTAAACTCCACGTCGATGAATCTTGCACGAGGTAGCCAATCGCAGATTGATCCGGCTGGCGGTGTGCGATAAACAGGGACGAAACCATAATTAATTTTTTTACGTGATCTCGTACCAAGCTCTGATACCCCTTGTTAGCAAATAATGCGAAAAATAAGATCGAACACGAGATATAATTTAACGTGGAAAAACCCTTGCGGGAAAAAACCACGGAAGATAATCACTATTGAGAAGAACTTACATGTAGGGATGATACTTGCCTCAACTAGGATGTCTTAAGATGTCTTTTACCTGTCCTGGCCTACCGTCTACATAGGCTTACATATATATAGGCGGCTCACGCAACCGTGCTTGGTTGTGTTGCCAAGGTCGGACTAAACTATGCGCTCCTGAGAGAAACCACAGCACCGCTTCGCTCCGGCCCAAACCTCCAGCGACGGGCCTTCGCTGCGCTTCGTTAGAAGCCCGATCTATATCGTGGATGTGAATTTTGAACATATCCAACAGTACTATAATGTGTTCGGCATAGATGACTGTAAGCATGGAATAGACTGCGATTCAGATCAAATGGACTACAGTGGAAGATAGACATGTCCTTTATAATTTGTATGGCATTCTCGTTGTATATAACCCAACACAGTGCACCAACAAAAAAACACATGTCCTATACATGGGAGCAGCAGTTGATGTTGTGGCAAATAGACACAAGGGATAGAACTATAAACAAAATATATATAAAGAACCGAGTCGATTGAAATCGCCTTTTTTCTCCAATTTATTTTTATGGTGTATAAAAGATTTGGTTTTATTTTGTGCTGATACAACGATAAGTGTTAGCACATAGCACCGTTTAGTATTTAATGATTGCTTGTTTAAAATAAGTTGAAATTGGAACGCATATTCAAATATTCATATTATTGTTAGATGAAGACTCAAACCTCTCTGATCAATAAGTCCTTAACATGCCGAGAAAGTGCATATATCGTTGCTCAATTTCTCATGCATCTTCACCACACCTAAATTTTATCTCACAGCTGCACCCCTTATTTTGGATTTATCTCCTGGGTTCATCCCTGGCGGTGGCACTCTATTTGGAGGAAGTGGTGGAAAAGGGCAGCGTCCTTGACCAATGGATCAGTGTGGATTCCTCAGGTGGCGTGGTGCGGCTTTGAGCGGCACACAATCCAAGATGTTGATTGCGGTTGGATGTGATTGTCAGAGGACAATTTCTCATTTCCCGTAAAGGCTCAGGGCAAGTACAACGGTTTAGACAACTGCTGTCTTTTTGTAACATATAGACAACAAAATAGACAGCTTGTACAGTGGATTGTCTATTTAGCTGTCTGTAACATATTTAATTCATCATTTGACATATAAATCATAGTGATCTAGTATATAAGTTATCTTTGTAGCCATTTTGTTGCTTACAAGAGAATGCATGATATATTCAAATATTTTGAATAAGTTTACAGAGGAATCCATACTGTATTTTTCTGTGGTAACTGATACACGCATTCACACTCCAATATCAGTACACACATGCAGGGTATTTATTCCAATATCAGTTCATACATTCAAGATTTTTATTAGTTCATTCATTCAAATGAGATATATGACAACACGAGTTACCTTGCCAGCAAATTCACACATTGAAAAAGATTGTTCATTCGAACTGAACCAAAATAGAAGTCCAACATCAGGTTACATTGCCAGCAAGCACTATTCAATTGACGGCATAGTTTCAGATGACAAAATACTTTAGGGTCCACCATCTAGATGCAAAGATATAAAAATTAACAGGACACCTTCAGGAGACTATGCTCACAGCTCACAGCACTTGTTTCAGACATGTAATTTTTTCACCTGCAATGTATGGATCATACAGGACCACCATTATTAGACTTTAGGATTCAGTGCTGAGAGTTAACTCCTGAACAAATAAGGCAAAGCTCAACTAAATATAGAGTTCTCGTTAAATATAAGTCAAACTGAAATATATGGTACAGGTTCATATCAAACCGAAATAACTAACATTCAGAAACCAAATAACTAGCATATGGTGCAGGTTACCTCTATGTATTAACTTCATATTTCTAGCAAACAGTAGGAACTTGATATGTAAAGATTCTATTAAGTAGAATTAGCAGTAGGAAATGGAAATATCATCCGAAAGTGAAATGAGAGCTTACCTCAATTATAATCACCAAATAATTTCCTTTTCAAACACTTCATTGTATTTGCATGTTGTAGCTTTTCTTCAACAGACATCAATGAAACGTCAACTAACAGAAGTCGGTTATATGTACCAAAGTCTCTTTTCAGGACTGAAACTGAACTACAGAATCATTTTTTTCAGAAAAGCAATGCACATATTCTATACAACATCATTCCCAAGGGACCTTGCTAACCAGGAATTACAAAAAGCTGCAAACATATGGTTATGATTCATTACGGGATGAATTTTAGAACAACCACAATTGAGCATGAGAACGTACTGCTTGGTCAAAACTTATTCAGAGAGATAGAGTTTGCTAAAATTAAGATCACATCTAGTCATCAACCAGTTTTTAAGGACCCTCGCAACAAAATTCTGGCAGCGGTGCTGTCCTACTGCTGCACCCTTTTTCACTCTAATGAAAGCCTGCCACTTTTCTCCAATTTATATACTTGTATATAAATGTCATCTGTTAATTTCCAGTGATGCCATTTGTTACTCATCCGAAGGTCTATTTACAACCAGAAAAAAAGTATTGGGGGTAATCACATTGGAGAAGACAAGGTCTCAAACAGGCATCGCAATGATTTGCAGAGTTTCATTTGCAGTTTACGAGTATGGAGATCTTGTCTTCCCACTTGAGCTTAAAACAATTGCAGACCAGATTGGTCAGAGCAAATAAACTAAGGTAGTCCTTATCTACCAGTACTAGAAACATGTGAGTTCAGACTTCAGAGTTCCAAACACTTATAGGACATTAGGACCTGATACTGATAGTGTTCCATTCAGTCTTTACAGTGTAGATACTGAACTGAACTAACATTTTTTTGCAACAGAACATAACTGAAATTTAAACTGAAACTGAACTGAACTGAAAGAGTCATCAAACTGAACTGAATCTGAACTACAGATTTGGTAGACAACAAAGAACACCTATCAGATCCCTGAAACATGGACGAATTTGTACAGAAGCATTGAGCAGCTCACCTCCGCATTGAGTAGCTCACGTGCCGCCACCGCCGCTTGCTTCTCCTGCTCTCATGGCTGCCGCCGCTGCCGGTAGCTAGGGTTAGGGATTGGAGAGTGGATGTGTTATTTGAGGAGGGGGCAGGACTGCTTGGAGGGAGATTTGGGGTGGAGGAAGAGGGAGAATGTCGCCAAAGAAAAAATCACCTCGCTCCTACTCCCGCGTGCGCCCCGCGCACGGGATCCATGCCTCCGGCGGCTCCTCGCAGCGCGCCGTACAACGGGGACTCTGCCGTCGCTTCGTTTGGGAACACGGGCCGCAGGTCGTAGACGAAGGAGGCGACAGCTTGGGCATAGACACAGGCCGTGAGGGGGGTTACTGCAAAATTCGTTTGCATGTCTACGGATCTCGCCGGGGCGTTGTACATGCCCTCATGAGTCATGATCATCGCCATAGCATATTTCCTTTTGCCTTCCATTCCCATAGGAGAATGCTGGTATATGTTCTCCTTCCCTACCACATCTTACCTGCTCTTTCGCTTTGATCATATGGGTTGCTATCATAATATATATATGTGTATATATATATATGTACATATATATATATGTATATATATATATATATAATGGACTCTCGTACGTACTAATCATTTGTTTGTGCCGAAGTGATGACTTTTTTTTTAATAAGCGAAGTGATGACTTTTCCACTAGAGGATGCTCTACAATTAATGTTTGCCACTAGCACAGGAGTTCAGTGGTGTGGCATCGATATATATACTAGTAACCAGCTTTTGATCAAGACTAGAGCCAAAAAAACAGCCATTAAAGCTACCACATATTTAAAGAATTCTTTGCCAATTCTAATTGTGAGAAACTGGTTGAACTTGCTCTGCCGGCTGTGATCGTTCTACCCTTCTAGGGATGAAAGCGGATCGGATCTGAGCCGATAATACCTTTTTTATATCCTTATCCTATTTTTTCTGTCGGAGTCGGAGCGGAGCGGATATTACCCGAATACGGTTATGGATATAGATTTTTTTTTGGATATCGGAGATGATGCTGAAGCAGATTGGAGTCGATGCGGAAGCGGATTAAAATAGACGAATAATACATACTTATGTGTAACTTTTTATGATGGTGATTTCTTTCTAAACGAAAACTAAAAAGAAATAATATAACATGAAAAATACTTCCATTTATAGTTTACGATACAGTTAAAGTAACCTTAACAATTGACAACGGTACTTCATACTTGACTCTGAACAAAATTTATTCAAATCCTCAGTTTGAGTGAGCACTAAAACAAAATAAACATTACTAAAATATTATATATATATATATGTGGGCTGGGCTTAAATTTTATTCTAGTGGGCTCAAAAAAGTAGTCAGATATCCTATTATAAGCTTCGGATAATCCGCGATCAATTATCGGATAATACATATCCATCGGATTTCACTAAAACCATATCCTACTCTGCATCCGCACACAATTGGATTCGGATTATCCATATCCGCGTGGATATCCAAAACCCTTCTCCATATCTTTAAAATTCGGATTCGGATCGGATCGGACACGGAAATTATCCACACCACTTTCATCCCTATACCCTTTGAACACAACAAGATAATTTCATTGATGATGTGAAAGGTGATGTTAACACCAAAAATTGGCACCTGAAAGAGGCTGACAAGTGGGCCATATTTGATAAAAGATCCTGTTCGGCAGGTTTATACCCTGGTTTTGACACTATTCCTAGTCGACTACGATTACAAAACGTTTATTTCCAAAGAAATACGTCGAAGCGCCGTATTCATCTCATATTCTTCATCAAATCGGCTTCCTCCTTATATTGAATCCACGTCATCACGCGTTCCCGAATGCTTTCCATAGAGTAGCTCCCTTGCCGATTCGATGATGGACTCCCGACCGCAGAGCATCTTTTACCGAATGCTTCGAAGGAGACCTT
>OAMR01000329.1:45168-63463 GCA_900205405.1 Echinochloa crus-galli
GTATGCCTGGCAGCTCCTCTGTACAAAGCATTGTGGCTAGATCTACACATGAGCCCCATGTCAAATGTTTGGGTTGAAATGGGTTCTTATTGGGTTGTAACCATAGTTTGGCTAATAGTTATTACATTATGAGTTCAAAAGTTTGGGTTGGATTGGTGTGTGGTGGTGGTGGTTTGGGGTGGAGTGGATTTATATAATTTCTCTCATGAGAATGGGTTGGTGTGGGTATAGTTTGGTTTCCAACCCACTTGCAGGGTTAGGTGCAAGTGCAATACCTGAACGGCTGAACCTTCTCAGCTCTCACCGTCAACAGTTCAACATCAAAGCCATGTAATCTGAAGTATGTCTCACAAAAAATAAATAAGCAATCTGAAGCATGAACTTTCATGTAACAGGCAAGCTAGCTGATCTCGTTGCACTGAATCCAGTAAGAACGACTCGTCCACATCATTTCCATTCAGGGCAATAGATTCGAAATGTCTGCAGTCAGTTATATCTTTGGACTCCTGACAGTATTACCAATTGGTTCTGCAGTGTATTGCGATTACTCCAGCAGGCTATTATTCAGGCTTTAGCAGGCTATTACTAGTTCCATGGGATTTCGATCCATGAGAATAATAGCCTGCTAAAGCCGCGCAAACAGAATCTCAATCCCATGTCCCAGGAGGCCAAGATCTCATTTGATATTTTGCAGCTCCGGACAACGAATAGGCAACCAAATACAAGCTCAGCATCTAATGTTCAGACTTCAGATATAGGAATATAAAGTATGGCATGAAAACTAGTATTGTGCAGTTGATGCTTAATTTGTACAGCATGAGTGCATGACTATTACAGTTAAACAAATTCAGTGGCTGAACTGAACTGCTTTGAGATTCAGATACAAACTGATACCAGGTAGCATTTTTGCATTACGAATGTATTATCAGGTAGTATTATCATTTCAAACACATAGATGCAATAGTAGAATAGCTAAATGGAAAAACAAGTTGAATAGACACCAGCGAGGCCAGGCAGTACACTGCCAGGAGTGCTTGAGCCTTGACTTTCACATTCATGTTCAGGAAAAATGCAAATTGCAATTGCAACAGGAAGTGTTGAAACATTTACTGAACATTGGCCTCCTGATGAGATCTGGAGACCAGTATGCACTATTTTCTCTATATTGGCAAGACAGACAAACAACAGAAAGGTGATGCATAAGAAGAGCTAGCTTATTAAAAACTGTAATGTTGATTTACTAAAAAGTAATTCCCCATCGTCGTTGTGATCCTCAGAGCCAAACTTATATGCCAAGAGTGTCTTGAACATTCAGGCACAAAACCAATTGAAGGTAATCAATGCATACCACAAACAAAAGGGAAAAGGCTTGCTAACAAATATAGCAGATCAGAGTATTGTCCGTATCAATGACATGATTTGTAACGAATAATAAATGCAGTAACAAACAAGAACAAAGAACTAGAACCAAGCGCACAAAACTTCCTATAGAACAACATCAATTCTTTATTTCCAGATTTGGCGAAAACAGATATTGCAGTTTTCTGTTGAAACCTTCAAATTCAAGACTGAATTACTAGTAGCAGGTGAATACATGAACGAGAAAAAAAACTGTAGCAACAACAAATTGATGCAGAAAATATCTGTTCATTTGAAGAGACGAGACCAACAATTTGGTCTACAAACAATCATCAGCAATCACCTACTGTGTTCAAACTTTCTATACAGTTTTGCAGGCACTCAAAGCATAGATGATCAGTAAAGCAGGCAATGAAAAACCACCAATACACTCTACAGGTACTTCTTCATGTAAGAAATGCGGTGCGACAACCGTGACCCTGTTCTCAATCTGACAGAATGTATGAGGAACAGCATTACCATGAAAGAGACTGCAGTTAGCTCATTGGCAAAGCACCAGCACAATCTACAACCCCTTGAAGAAAGGCGGTTCATCCGCACCACCATCCTGTCGATTCCGAAGAAACGGATGCTGGACAAGGCTGGATTTGAAAGAACAAAGGAGCAGACCCCATTTTCAGAACCAATCGGAACCCATGTTCCAGCAGATGTTGACTCTGAGAACACACTCCTTGTACATATGTGGACTGAGATCGTGCGACCAAACCTCCTCCCAGTTTCTAACGAACCTCCCCTTCGAGTCGTACTGCAGCACGCTCGCTTCATTTATCATCAGGACCTCCCCCTCCTCGGTCTTCATCCATGCGGACGAATCCTGATCTCCATCTAAATCGGTGATCTCGTGAAAAGGCAAATTGATCCGATAGTACAGTAACCACTTGTCCTCCGGGCACTTGCCGTTCTCTAGTAGCCATAACTCGATCACATCTGATCCCCTCTCGCTGGCAGACAGAGCGAGCTTGCCTTCTACCGCAAGCAAAACAGCGTCCTCGCGAACCACGGGAGCTCCCATGAGAAAGAAAGTGTCTGTGGCGGTGTTGAAAACCAGGACGCGGGGGTTCGGGTCGCCGGCGTACCTCTGTGGTCTCCAATATAGGCTGTCATCGAGGGAGAACGGCGGCTTGGTGAGGGACGGCGGTGTCCCCCGAGCCAGCACCTCGTCCAGTGCTGCCGACGAGGCGAAGCGACCAATGCACCGCGTCCTGGTCCTCGGGTCATCCAGTGCTTTGAGATTCATGATGAAGTAGACTTTCTGGTTTGCCGGCCCTCGGTGGAAAAGCAGTCGATAATCCCGTCCTCTCAACGGCCCATCGGTCGCGTACAGTGCAGCTATTTCATTTGATTGGAGCCGCGGGAGGAGAGCCCTCTGGCGGGTGGCGGGGTTGCAGATGAGGAAGGTATCAAGGAACTTGAGGAGGAGGAGGCCGTCGCAGGAGCCGTGGACCCTCGAGGCTTCGTTGTCGTCGTAAGCGGGGCTGTTCCAGGCGATTTTGATCACCTCCCTGATCTCGCCGGTGCGTAGCTGTAGTGCCTGCACCGTGAGGTGATTGCGCACCTGGTTACCCGGAATGTTCGATTGGTAGGAGAAATCCACCACCGGAGCCGAAGGTTGCTGGAAGTGGTGTTCAGCGAGGAAGATGGGGTCCCTCAAGAGGCGGCTCCAGGTCCTGCTCACGGCGCGGAACCGGAGCACTGCCTTCGCCGGAAGATGAAGAAGTATGGCTCGGACGAGCTCTCCCGGTAGGAAGTCGGAGAGCACCCCAAGCTCTCCTTCCATCGCCGCCATGGAAGTCGGCGGCGCGAGGGTTAAATGGGGGAGAGACAGAGATTGGGAGCCGCAGGAGAGAGGTGATACGGTTTTATAACGGAATGAAATGGGGGACGGCCGGACGGGATGGCGTGCTCGCCAGGAACAGCTGGCACACGACAACCGGCAAAAGGCTCACGTATCTCTTGAATGCTAGCTGAAGCAACGTGTGGGTACTGCTTTCTTTGAGTTCTCCTGTTTTGTTTATTAGAAAATATTCAGTTTCAAAAGAAAGTAGTACTAGAAAAATGTATCAGCGGGTTCTGCTTCACAGATTAGTGACACGAGAGCAAAATTTAGACGAATAATGCAACTGGTATATGGTCGGAATGATACGAGAGTTTAGTTGAACTTGTGTGAATGCAGCAATCTCAAATGATGAGCTTCCGAATTGCACCAAGTAGGCACTTTGGCCCAAAGTATCAGCACTAATTAGTAAACTATGCGATCCAGACAGCTACATTTTGTGCCTTCCCAAACTCAGAGTAAGCTATGCAGGGAGGCAAACGAAATGTATCAAATTATAGCCTGCATTGCACTTCCTTCATTCAAAATTATGGGTTGTTTTGTCATTTCTAAATGCATAGCAAATATGTCTAGATTCTTAGTAAAAATATGAATACAGAAAAACTAAACCAACCCATGATTTAGAACGGATGAAGTGGAAATTTTACCCAAAACAAATAGAGAACAACATCGAAGATGTCATAATAGAGTATCAGGTTCCACGGGGATGGTGGACATGCATAAAACACTTTACCTAGAGTGCAGTTGATGTTTCGTAGAAACCAATTTAAATGTGCTTATTATAGGTTTGATCATTCATTTTATTTAAAAAATATCATAAATATATGAAAAGTTAAGTTATGTTTGAAATATCTTTCATGATAAAATAAGTCACATATAAATTAAATAATATATGATTATTTTTTAAAAAATAAAACAAATGATCAAATATCATGATCAAAAGTATAGTTTATTTTATTTGTGAAATAGGTAAGCCCATGAAATTTCACAAAGAGCTGCAAACCTTCTTGAGGAATGTTTTTTTTTTGAGAACGCATAGAAGAGTTGCGTATTTTTGTATTAAGAAGACGAAGTTTTAAAAAATTTACAACGCAGGACACACTAGGGCGCACGCACCGAGCACGGATTACATTAAATGGACTATACGGCTAATAGACCAACTAAGGTTTTGGGGAGCAGAACGAACTAAGAGGGAGTCGCCACTCCTTGTCTCGGCCATGAGGAACATTTATTGAAAAGTGGAGACTGGCACCTCAAGTGGACATACTTTAGTTCCAAAAAGAGAAAGAAAAAGTTTGGTGAAAATGTCACATCGGGCACTGTAGCACTTTTCGTTTGTTTGTGGTAAACATTGTCCTACCATGACCTAACTAGGCTCAAAAGATTTGTCTCGTCGTGTACATCAAAACTATGCAGCTAGTTTTTTTATTTACTCACGTCCCATGTTCTTGCCTCTCGACGTTCCATTCAAAGAATCAGGAAAGCGATAAACGAAATATAACAACAGGCCACATAAAATCGTATGAATCGTTCAGGATTCTTAATCTTTCATTTCTGAATGAAAATAAGAACTGCTATAGTATGTCGTGGTTAACATTGCAGACCCTTGGTACACAACTCAAATTTCAAGTTTCTAGAAAATATAAAATGGAATGAGACGTTCTCAATATTCTAGACTGTAGATACAATGCTAAGTTGCTAACCGTCATTACCTGGTACAGATTGATTTACTGTAGAGGCGGTTATAGCAGGTTTTTGCACATTTTATTCACTTGCACAAATGAATTCAAGCAGACATAAAAAAAACACGTGTATATCTTCATATCATAGTTGGACAAATCATAGGCACATCTCAAATAAAAACAATTTAGCAAAATAAATATGTTTCCTGATCATGGCAATGGAAAATGTAACTAGTAATCATAGTTGGACATTTGCTACTACGTTGACATGTTCTCTTCTCCTGAAGCTCGCCATGTCACTTGGCGTAGTGACTGGGTTGATGTTCATCTGCCGAGCCACATTTTGTATCTTCAACAAGCTACAAAAATATAAGTACACCAGAGAGCAAAAATCTTTAGAAATAACGTACGACTTGTTTGAGACAAATGTAAAGAATTGTTTACTGACTCATTAAAAAGTATGAAGTGCGTAACAACCTGGTCTGATTCCGGTTGCAGCGTACGTACGTCATGACACGGCAATGCTGATATCCTCGGCCGAGGGATGAACCACATGGGAAATCTGTAAAAGAAGGTAGGCAGCTCATGGACGAGCGTGGTCGTGCCGTCCTGGAAGCTATACCTGAACACACCATTAAGCCTCTTGCTCTTCGTCGACTCCGGGTGCCAGGAGAAGAAGTAAGCGCACCCGGCGGTCACCTCTGTGCTGCCTGGAAACTCCCGAGCGTCCACGGCGAAGCTGCCCCTCGTACTGAGGAAGAAGCAGAGATGGTCAGTCGTATCACCCCGCCCGTGCTCCCTTTCCACCCACCGAGGCCTGCCGTCGTCTCCGGCCTGCATTGCGAGGACGGACACCGATTCCGGCAGGATTAGCTGATACTTGAACGGCCCTGGTATCACTATATCAACACATAGGAGCTCGCCGTGGAACTCGAGCACGTATCTCTTGCCCCAACGATGCCGCCGCGGCAGCTCCGCAATGGCGCATGCGGCTCCGGGGAGGACGGTGGACGAGCACAGAGCCGCTGCACTGCGGTGGTGCTCATCCGAAAACGAGGCGTACGATATGAGCGCCCGATAGCAGGTCACGCCAACTTCCTCCCAGTCGAGCTCGCCGGGGCGCAGCAGGGTGGCCTCCAGTTGACGGTACTGGCACTGCTCCGTGTGGAACACGACGGCGCCAGTGCGGCAGAGGACGCCGCGTGCGCGCCACCACGTCGAGGACACGACGCTCCGAGGCAGTGGAGGCAGGGAGGTGGCGTCTCCGGTGAGCGGGTTCACGAGCTCGGGCGTCAGGATGCCGTTGTTGGAATAGCCGGTGGCGAGGACGCGGCCGCCGGAGGCGTCGGATCTCTCTATCTTCTTGCCGCGCAGCGCGGGGAGGGGCAGGAGGGGCCGGATTTTCCTTGTCGAGAAGGGCGCGTGGAGGCGCAGGCCGGGGTCGACGTCGTCGGACGACGCGCCGGCGCCGCACGACTCCACGAGGTACGGGAGGAAGCTGGGCTCGCGGACCGGCGGCGGAGCCGAGCGCCACGGCCTGCACACGGCGCGGAAGCAGACGCGGTCGCCGGCGTCGTGCAGGTGGCCAGCGATCTCGCTGAGCGCGTCGGCGGGGAGCTCGGACCATGCCACCAAGGCGCCTGGCGCGTGGAGATCCATCTCTGCAGCTGTTTCTTGATGGATGTTTCTTTCTTCTTCGCGGAAGTAGTTTTTTTTTTCTTTTGGAAATTGCGGAAGTAGACAGATCTTAGACGTGTCTTTCTATATTTGTACACGGTTTGGCAACGGATAAGTCCGTGAAGGTTTGGAGGCGATGACGTCATGGATGGAGTTGGAACCGCACTAAATTCTGAATGCGTCCGGACTCCGGAGGACCGATCGATCACCCTTGTGTGCGTGTTCGAATCGCGCAGCGCAGCGTCGCCGGCCGTGCGGTTAACCCCTCCCCCGCGTTTGCGTTTCGCAGGAAGGAGTCGCTGGTGCCGACCCGTCTTTTCAGTACCTGTAATGTGTGCTTGATGAAAAGGCTCGGTTTTAGGTCCTTCAACTCAGAAAAAATAGCCAATCAAATAATACGGTCAAGCTCAACAAGCAATGTTCAGACTTCAGATATTCCTACGGTATAGCATGAAAATTAGCATTGTGCAGTTGATGCTTCATTTATACAGTATATATGCTCATTCGCACGTATGGTGAGGGCTCAGTATTCTACATCTTTGGGTCGACAAAGCTAAGTTCATGGGATACGACTACACAATACGGAGTACATTGCAGAGGTCTCCATATTCTGAAGCTGGAACTTGCAAGCCTGGTAGAGACCTCTGTGTCAGAGCATGAATATTAACGGACTCTTTTCAGGTTCCTGTAGCACATTGCCATGACTCCATGACCAGGTGTCCAGGTGCAATACCTGAACGGCTGAACCTTCTCAGTTCTCACTTCTCACCATTTTTTCTCTCTCGAATGCACCGGAGAGCTGCGTGTCATTGTACCTGAACGGCTGAACCTTCTCAGTTCTCACCAATTGACTTATTTTGCAGATCCAGGCAATGAATAGACAACCAAATAATACCGGTCAAGCTCAACATCTAATGCTCAGACTTCAGAAACACTATGGCATGAAACTAGAATTCTGCAGTTGTGATGCTTCGTTTGACTGCTACAGACTGCAGACAAACAAGTTGAATAGACACCAGCGCGGTCAGGCAGTACACTGCTAGGAGTGCTTGAGCCTTGACTTTCACATTCATGTTCAGGAAAAATGCAAATTCCAATTGCAACAGTAAGTGTTGAAACATTTACTGAACATTGGCCAACTAATGAGATCTGGAGACCAGTACGCACTATTTTCTCTATATTGGCAAGACAGACAGACAACAGAAAGGTGATTCATAGAAAAGCTAGCTTATTAAAAACTGTAATGCTGATTTACTAAAAAGCAATTCCCCATCGTCGTTTACTCTACATGAGAGAAAACCGCAAGTGATCCTCAGCGCCAAACTTATATGCCAAGAGTGTCTTGAACATTCAGGCACAAAACCAATTGCAGGTAATCAATGCACACCACAAAAAACGGGAAAAGGCTCGGTAACAAATATAGCAGATCAGAGTATTGTTCGTATCAATAACATGATTTGTAACGAATAATAAATGCAGTAACAAAGAAGAACAAAGAACTAGAACCAAGCGCACAAAACTTCCTATAGAACAACATCAATTCTTCATTTCCAGATTTGGCGAAAACAGATATTGCAGTTTTCTGTTGAAACCTTCAAATTCAATACTGAATTACTAGTAGCAGGTGAATACATGAACGCGAAAAAGAAACTGTAGCAACAACAAATTGATGCAGAAAATATCTGTTCATTTGAAGAGACGAGACCAACAATTTGGTCTACAAACAATCATCAGCAATCACCTACTGTGTTCAAACTTTCTATACAGTTTTGCAGGCACTCAAAGCATAGATGATCAGTAAAGCAGGCAATGAAACCACCGATACACTCGACAGGTACTTGTTCCTGTAAGAAATGCGGCGCAACAACAGTGACCATGTTCACAATCTGACAGAATGTATGAGGAACAGCATTACCATGAAAGAGACTGCAGTTAGCTCATTGGCAAAGCACCAGCACAATCTACAACCCCTTGAAGAAAGGCGGTTCATCCGCACCACCATCCTGTCGATTCCGAAGAAACGGATGCTGGACAAGGCTGGATTTGAAAGAACAAAGGAGCAGACCCCATTTTCAGAACCAATCGGAACCCATGTTCCAGCAGATGTTGACTCTGAGAACACACTCCTTGTACATATGTGGACTGAGATCGTGCGACCAAACCTCCTCCCAGTTTCTAACGAACCTCCCCTTCGAGTCGTACTGCAGCACGCTCGCTTCATTTATCATCAGGACCTCCCCCTCCTCGGTCTTCATCCATGCGGACGAATCCTGATCTCCATCTAAATCGGTGATCTCGTGAAAAGGCAAATTGATCCGATAGTACAGTAACCACTTGTCCTCCGGGCACTTGCCGTTCTCTAGTAGCCATAACTCGATCACATCTGATCCCCTCTCGCTGGCAGACAGAGCGAGCTTGCCTTCTACCGCAAGCAAAACAGCGTCCTCGCGAACCACGGGAGCTCCCATGAGAAAGAAAGTGTCTGTGGCGGTGTTGAAAACCAGGACGCGGGGGTTCGGGTCGCCGGCGTACCTCTGTGGTCTCCAATATAGGCTGTCATCGAGGGAGAACGGCGGCTTGGTGAGGGACGGCGGTGTCCCCCGAGCCAGCACCTCGTCCAGTGCTGCCGACGAGGCGAAGCGACCAATGCACCGCGTCCTGGTCCTCGGGTCATCCAGTGCTTTGAGATTCATGATGAAGTAGACTTTCTGGTTTGCCGGCCCTCGGTGGAAAAGCAGTCGATAATCCCGTCCTCTCAACGGCCCATCGGTCGCGTACAGTGCAGCTATTTCATTTGATTGGAGCCGCGGGAGGAGAGCCCTCTGGCGGGTGGCGGGGTTGCAGATGAGGAAGGTATCAAGGAACTTGAGGAGGAGGAGGCCGTCGCAGGAGCCGTGGACCCTCGAGGCTTCGTTGTCGTCGTAAGCGGGGCTGTTCCAGGCGATTTTGATCACCTCCCTGATCTCGCCGGTGCGTAGCTGTAGTGCCTGCACCGTGAGGTGATTGCGCACCTGGTTACCCGGAATGTTCGATTGGTAGGAGAAATCCACCACCGGAGCCGAAGGTTGCTGGAAGTGGTGTTCAGCGAGGAAGATGGGGTCCCTCAAGAGGCGGCTCCAGGTCCTGCTCACGGCGCGGAACCGGAGCACTGCCTTCGCCGGAAGATGAAGAAGTATGGCTCGGACGAGCTCTCCCGGTAGGAAGTCGGAGAGCACCCCAAGCTCTCCTTCCATCGCCGCCATGGAAGTCGGCGGCGCGAGGGCCGCGGCTTGCTTCACCACCCCTGAGCCTTCCGCTTCCCCCACCATGGTCGATCCCGTCTCTCGTTGCTCGCCGCCGGGCGCGGCGCGGCGAGGCCCCTCTCTCTCTTTCTGTACGGAGAGGGTTCTAGAACCCGTTATGCCGGCTGGCTTCTGGCTTCTCGATCAAGGTTAATGGGGGAGAGATTGGGAGCCGCAGGTGAGAGGTGATACGGTTTTATAACCGAATGAAATGGGGACGGGGGCGGCCGGGATGGCGTGCTCACCAGGAACAGCTGGCACAAGACAACCGGCAAAAGGCGCACGTATCTCTCGTATGCGGAAGCAATGTACTGCTTCCTGTGAGTTCTTGTGTTTGTTTTTGAAAATGTATCAGCGTTTTCTCTTCAACAGAATAGTGACATAGGACAAAACTACGAATAATGCAACTGGAACACCATCGGAATGATATACTGCAGAAAAACAAAATCCATTGCAGGTACGTAGCAGTTTCCACGGTTCAGTTGAACCTTTTCATATCGGTAACATGTTTTATTAGGAGCAGAAGAAATGCAGTATCAAACAAAAACTCAGAACTGGAACCAAGTACAGAAAACTTCCTATAGAACAACAAGAAACAAAGGAGTGAAATCAATCATGCGTTTACACATTTGGCAAAAAAAAACAGATATTTACCGTTTTCCTTTGAAATTTGTAATGGATTATTGTGATAAAATCTGAAGCTACAGCAAAATGATGCATTATGTTCGTTTAAGGAGAGTAGTAGCCTCTTGGCGACACAAATAGGTAGATGTAAAAAAAACATCAGCAAACACCCACTGAGTTCAGTGTTACTATACATTGTTGCAATTACTCAAAGCATAGATGATCAGTGAAGCAGGCAATGAAAAAACCCCACCAGATTCTACAGGAACTGAAAGTTTGATTCTGAATTTGATTCTCAACTTGCATGCAAAATGCATGTGACAAAATCCTACAGGGTCATTCCCAAATTGTGCTAGTGAACTGATAAAATCCTGAATGGAAGTATGGAACACAGCAGATCCACTTCTCAGTTGAGGGATCCACTAGAATTCCACAACGTGCAAAGATTGGTAGTGAACCATCGAACCTTATGTCAACTATCAACAAGTCAACATGAATATTAATCAACCCATCCGAGGTTCAGTGTAGAGTAATGCCATACCAGATCAGGATTAGCACCTGAACCTTGTCACCGTCAAAGCCATGTACCAGAGTATTTGATATCGAGAATCGAGTTGCATGATACGTAACTGATGGAAATGCATGCAAGATGCAAAGCCTTGTACCAATTGGTTTCGTGTTTAAATGCAAGGTGTATCATCACAAAAATCAGCTGCCAAGGCAAGATAAAGCTGCCAATTAAACACCCTGCAGTAAAACATTTCGACTTCTCCTAGAATAAACGGGGCATACATTGTTCCAGGTGATGCTGGACAAGGCTGGATTTGAAAGAACAAAGGAGCAGACCCCATTTTCAGAACCAATCGGAACCCATGTTCCAGCAGATGTTGACTCTGAGAACACACTCCTTGTACATATGTGGACTGAGATCGTGCGACCAAACCTCCTCCCAGTTTCTAACGAACCTCCCCTTCGAGTCGTACTGCAGCACGCTCGCTTCATTTATCATCAGGACCTCCCCCTCCTCGGTCTTCATCCATGCGGACGAATCCAACTAACCCCCTTCCTGGCCGCCTCGCCAGTTCATCTTGTGGGTTTTGGCGCAGCGGCCAGGGGGTGGAAATCGAAACGGTGGGAGGGGAGGGAGAAGCAGACGCGGAGCAGAGCAGCGAGAAGAGGTGAGTTCTCGAATCACCCACCCACCGAGTTCGTCCTTCTTCTGCGTCTTTGCCGATCGGGATCTCGATTTCGTCCCGATTACCCTTGTGTGCGTGTTCGAATCGCGCAGCGCAGCGTCGCCGGCCGTGCGGTTAACCCCTCCCCCGCGTTTGCGTTTCGCAGGAAGGAGTCGCTGGTGCCGGTGGAGCAGTTGGCACCCTACCACCCGGCGCGGAGAGAAGGACCCGAGAATGGCGGAGCCGGCGCCGGAACCGGAACCGCGGCAGGCCGACGTCGTCCGCTTCTTCCACGACTCTCCCCCGCACGTCGTCATCGAGATCTTCCGCCGCCTTCCTGCGAGGTCGATCCTCCGCCTCCGCGCGGTCTGCAAGGGCTTGCGCGAGGTCACGTCCTACCGCCCCCTCCTCGCCCTCCTCCAACTCCTCCAGCCGCCGCGGCCGCTCCTCTGCTTCGGCCACGACGGCTGCCCCGACCGCTCCATCCAGCTCAGGGACTACTGCGTCGAGGCCCTCGACCTCCGCTCCGCCACGCTGAGCTCCGTCCTCCGGTTCACCGACAACGAGTACTACGAATACGCCGACAACGCCGACGGCACCGACGCTCCCCCCATCTACGCCTTCAGCAAGGACCAAATCCGCTACGACGAGGAAGACGACGGCCTCGGCCATCCCCGGCTCAAGGTCCACGCCTCCATCGACGGCCTCCTCCTCGTCTCCTTCATCAACATCTGGTACGTCTGCAACCCCGCCACGCGCCAGTGGGCTGGCCTCCCCAAGCTTTAAGGCAACAGAGAAGGTACTCAAATCTTCAAACGTAACATGACACTGAGATCAAAATTGTTGTGAAGGACACAAATCTATGGAAATTTTGATCAACATGGATATTTGTCGTTTCCAATAGATAAGCATTCCTCATCCATTTCCCTGTGACCTGGAAATTTCTTCCTCATTGGTCTGAGCCATTGAAAGAAAGCGGGTAGCAGACGGGCCATGGACCATAGACCTAATTGGACCAAGCCCATCGTAGGCAAGTCCATTTTGTGTTGGGCCTTCGTGATCACTTTAAGCATTTTTCTTGCCAACATGGAGAAGAAAGCAAGATGCTCATGAATTTCGTGTCACTACTAATAACTAATTCTAGCGGATTGCCCGATAAAATTTCAAGGACCGAATGCCTTGCTTGTGCAAACAATACTTCGGCCCACCAGCCTACGGATAAAAAGCCTTCCCTCCCGTCACACGAAAAAGCTGGACAACAGTACAACACCTAAAAAAAACGAGAAGATGTTCATATTTCTCTATCCCTGATACTCTGTATGTTGGATGTTTGCTTAATTCTTCGACATGAATGTGAAAGGCAGATATGCTGCTGTAATGCTGTTGAGTAGGCTGGCTGTAGAGCGTGTCTGTTGTTCCCCATTGATCTTGATTACATTTTCTATAAGCGAGCATCTATGGTGTTCTGATACATTTCCTACATGCATGTTTCCTGTCCTACCATTCTGTTTTTCCTCTCCATGATTCAGGCAATTGATCTAATAGTGCATCTGAAGATCTTCTATGATTCGGGAGCTTCTCTCTGAGAACTATGAACCGGAAGTTTGGTTCTGAATTTGATGTGGCTGTTTTGGGTCATGACTGTGTGGTCGTTCTAAAATGTGCTAGTGATGTAAGATGGCTTGATATGGATATGAAGCATGATATATACTGCTATGGTTTGTTTGTGATGATTCCAGTCCAGAAACCTAAAAGAAACTTAACATAGAAATTACCCACAGCATGCAGTTTAGCAAAGAAGGCAGCTCTGTTCATCAATTCCAATCCTGCGGCATTAAGAGATGCAAATTTTGACACACTATCACTGCGGTATTCAGAGGTGCAAATTTTAACTCAGAGCGCACCACACCACTGGACCACTTCTTGGTTGTGACATTAATCGGCATATTAACAGAATATGAGCATTGAATATCTTGGCACACGTGGCGGCGCCTCCCCGCTGCTATAGACGAACATTCATCTTTTCTCTTTTTAATCTAAACTTAAATTTTGTAAATGGTATATATCCCTCATAAGAACTCCAAATTCAACGATTTTTTTCCCTGATTTTTTCTAAAATCACGGTCTTTCATGTTACCGTGTTTATTTGTAAATTAATTGCTATTTATTGGACCTTGTACATATGGCTTATTTTCATCTACCGAGTAGAGAATAGAAACATTATGTTTTCCATGAGAAATGGTTAATGTAACTTCATATTTGATAATATTATGGTCAAGAATAGGTTGTGTCCAAATTTAAGATGCATACTAATTCAAAAATATAACAATGTATTGAAATCTCAAAGATTGACTTGAGTTATAGGAAACTATGTGAGTGATGTATCAAATTATGAACAATAATGATCTTACTTTACTAAAACTATCTAATTTTTTATGGCAAGGTTATGGACCAAAAATATGTTGTCATATCAATTTTTAGAATTTTTTGATAAAATTAGGATATTATTGTAATTATTATATGGTGATGTAGAGATAGAAGTTTAAATTATCTCTAGAATATAGTTGAATTTTTCATCTATCTTCAAGAAATGGGCTAAAATAGAACATATTACCCTAAATATTATTTTTATACAATTATTTATATCTTAATAGATGCATGTGTAGTTCAATACACACATAATTTCGATAATCATGTAGAAATTTATTTAACACATAGAAAATAGTAAACTAGTTTCAACATATTTTAAAATCCTATAGTACAACTTATATATATTCTACTACAAATAAAAAATTTAGTACTGTATATGAGGTAATTATTTTTTTGTGTTACTTCACAATAGCAATAAAATGAAAAAAGAAAAAGAAAAATATTAACCAGAGAAGAAATAAACTAAGGCCCGTTCGGCCCAAATAGCCCAACTAATTATAGCCACTCATCGCGGATCCAACGACTGTGATTTCGTCCACATGATATAAAAGCACTCGAAACCCTAGCACTGCCTCCCTCCCCCGCGCACGCTAGAGACTTCCTCACCACCGCCCTCACCGGCTCTCCTCCGCGGCCCCTTCCTCACCACCGCGGCGGCAGGGGACTGGAGACGATGGGCGCAGCGGCGGCGCGAGGCACGTCGGCCGCAGCGTGGATCAGGGCGGCCTTTGGAGCAGGACCACGGCACAGAGCTGCTGCGGTCGCGCCGAGATGAATCTGCTGCGGCGCGCGAGCGAGGCAGCCGCGCTCGGGCTTGTTCGCGTGCGCATGGCCCTCCCTCAGCCGCTCCACACTCCGGCCGCCGCGCGTGTGCGCACCCTCCCTACTTGTTATTTTCTTTGGTAAATCTGGTTGCCCTACACTCATGGAAGTTAGTTTTCTAGATCCGGTTACATGTTAATTTCTTTGTGGATTAGGCAATTAGCTTAAGATCCGTATTGCTGTGATTAGTCATGATGTTAGTATGATAGTTCAGTAACGACTTGATTTCTTCATTGGATGATAGTATAATTGTTCCGTGGATCCAGAACTCAAAGATTAAAATGGGAGATCATTGCCATGAAGTGTTACTGTTAGATACTAAATTTTTTGTGGAAATTCTGATATCTGAATTTTTAGCATTAGTGATTGTATATTTAATCAAAAAACTGAAGCTAGCCCCATATGAATACAGCCTGCTAGCTTGTGATAGATAGTATCCTTTACTTTTTCAGATTACTATGAATATGATCCAATTTAGCTTTTTCAATACAACTTTATTTGGTTTCAGGCTGTCACTAGAGTATCATAGTGTGTACAACTTTACTTTTTCATCAATTAAGGCTGGCTCTGTCCTATGCTACCCTACTGCAGCTGCTGCAACACTGGTATGCGTCTGCCTACTATGCTCTGGTAAATTAGTATCGCCTCTGTGCTTAATTAACGTACTATGGAAGTATACCTAGAATTGGAGAGTAGGTCGAAGCCCATTCGCCCTTGCTACTCTTTTCTCATGTTCTGCAATTATATATACTACAAGCCCGATAGCAGCAACACAATTGCTCTTTATCATGAATAAGATGTCACTCCAATGTTATGCTAATATAGTACTGAGCAGCAGCTCTTAGCTTTGTAGTACTCTGAACTTGATTGAAATTGAATGGTTGCCAACTTATTTTCCAGTACATTATTTCTGAACCTCAGCTCCGCATGCTAATTTTTTTATACAACAAGATAAGCTACCTGATCTAAGCAACTCGGAATCAGTTTTGCTGCTTGTTGCTTAAGTTTTTAGTGAACTACCTCTGTTATTTTGGAGACATTGACTATGTAGCTAGAGATACAAAATAAATTGTTATGTATGTACTGATAAGGTCAATTGGATTGTTAGGCATCCCAAATTTTTGGGGCCCTCTTTTGACTGAAATGACCCTTCAAGCAATGTTATTATTTCTTAAATTTACTGCACAAGTGCAACAATGATATTGAGTATTGTTATAAGTTATCATGTCTAGTTGCTAAGCAAATAATGCTTTTGTTCTGGGACCTTACAAAACATTATATTTGTGTTTGATGCTGCTAGCATTTGGTTTTCAGTTCGGTACATGCTATCAGGAGCTGCAGCTTGACTAAATAGGCCAAAAGCATGCAAGGCCGTCTCAGTCTTCAGTTTGCACTAGCAAGCAGCTTTGAAGCAACGAGGAAATCATCAGGTACATGTTGTGGCTCGTCCTTTGAAAACAAAATCAGCCATTATTAATTCCTTTATTTATTCCATGACTAATTCCTTTATTTATCCTATTACTAATCCTATCTGAATTAGCTCTTCTGTTTAATTCTACAGCACTGTATCTGTTTTTGCATGCTCTGATTAGCCTAATTGATTTCACATGATATATAGTGCTAAAGTTTAGGCATCTAATTTGAAATTGTTTAATGTTGTATGCTTGTGCAGTATACAAATCTGCTTTGTTAAGTCACTTGATAGTAGCACTTTGTGTTATCACTGGAGTTAACGATTTTAGTTGTACAGCTTCGCAAATTATTATTTTTATATTGTCTTTGAATCTTTTAAGAACAGGGATGTCTTATTGTATTCGATTGAAACTTAGAACAGGGACATCCTGAAGAAGCAAGGCGAGGAGACAACAAACGCACTTCTCCGTTGTCTGCTGCGTGTGAACAATGAGTAGTAGGTAATTTCTTTGACTCCAAAGCATGTGAACACGAAATAAGTTCTGTTCTGGAGATGTGAATGTTTTGAATGTATGGGAGCATGGAATCTGTTATGTTCTGGAGATGTTCTGTTGTGGAGATGTGACTCCAAAGAATGTTTTGAATGGTTCTGTTATGTTCATGGAGAAATGGTTATGGAATATGGGCTGAATGTATGATAAATTTATGGTATATGGGCTGGATGTTCTGTGTATGATATTTTGTTTCCCTGTGAAATCTGCTCTGGTATATGGGCTGTGTTGGTTTCTGGGTTCAAATTGTTATATGGGCTCGAGGACTAAATGGGCTGTAACGATACAAGTTCTGAAAAAAAATTCTGTATGAAAATGCGATCGGCCCATGTTGGCCCATGTTGAAAATAGAGTGGTAAAAATATTTGGGCCGTATTGGGCTTTGCGAAAAAATAATGAGTTTAGAAAATATTTTTTACCATAAAATGAAAAGGCTTTCCAATTAGGCTTCTTGGGCCATAGAATGTTTTGTGACGAACTAAAACGTCACGATGTTGCTGCCACGTCATCTCCACGTCATTGCCATGTCATCCGCATTCAAGGTCTAGTGACGTTTTTTCTTGTCTAAAACGTTACATTGTTGCTGCCACGTCACTGCCATGTCATCTACACTCAAGGTTCAGTGACTTTTTTTTTGTCTTTAACGACGAAAAGCTGATGTCATAATCTAGTGACGATATAATAATCGTCACAAAGTTTATGACGAAAAAATGCATAAACGTCATTGAATACCTTTTATTACGGGGTATAGGTGACGCACGCATTTTCGTCACACGAATGTTACAAATTACAAAGGAAAAAGTCTAAATTACTCCCCTCAAGTATAGCCAAAGTTTGGATAACTCCCTAAAATAATTCTTGGTTCAGTTTACCCCCTAAACTATGTCATTTAGTTCATTTTACCCCTTAACATAATTTGTCTTTTTTGTTTCTCCCTGCACAAGTGGAATTTAAAGTTTAACTTTTGCAAAATTATAGCAGACAATATAAGATATGTTAAAAAAATATATCATAAATTTTTGTCACTGTTTTGATAGGGTAATATATTTAATAATAAAGTTATTCTTAAAATATAATATTATATAGAAAGTAGTGATGAAAAATTCGTAAAATATTTTCTAATATAGATTATGATGTTCAGGATAACTTTATTATTAAATATATTATTGAGTATCTGCATTATTCCATCTAAATCACCTATTTTCCAGTGGCTTGGTGAAGGAGAAAAATTCGTGAAAGCTGTGTTTTCATTGGCAAGTAAAATTGCTCCAAGTGTGATTTTTGTGGATGAGGTGGGTTACAATAGTCAGTTACTTAACATCTTTTATTATTTATTTCTACTGTACTGGTACTGTCTCTTATACACATCTCTGCGCCCATCATCCGA
>OAMR01000329.1:65193-81147 GCA_900205405.1 Echinochloa crus-galli
AAAAAATATATCATCAATTTTTTGTCACTGTTTTGATAGGGTAATATATTTAATAATAAAGTTATCCTTAAAATACAATATTATATAGAAAGTAGTGATGAAAAATTCGTAAAATATTTTCTAATATAGATTATGATGTTCACTACCTCCCTGCAAAGTCTCAAATTAAAAGTCGTCTTGTGCATGGAGAAACAAAAAAGACAAATTGTGTTAAGGGGTAAGTTGGACCAAATAACATAGTTTAGGGGGTAAATTAAACCAAAACATAGTTTAGCAGGTTACCTGGACTTTTGCTATACTTGAGGGGAGTAATTTGGACTTTTTCCAATTACAAAAGATGACATAATTTACAATTTCTATGATATAAATAGAACGCTATAAAACCCCAAATTTCTTGTAGTGATTTGTATGATGAGTACTGGATGCTCTCATGAAATTTATATACCAAACCGTAAGAGTTAATCAAAGCTTTAGTAATAAAGATGTGAAGTTCGGCGGGCGCGTCTACATACCTTGGCTTCTGTTTAGTGGCCGGATTCAGCACCAGCTGTTGCTGCTTCACAGATCGAAGAAGCAATGAAGGCAAGGCAGTCACAGCCTCAGCTCACAGGATCATTCGCAGCATTAAGTACCTCTGCCCAGCATCTCACAAAACGACTCTGGATGATTTTTTTTGGAAAAGGACGACTCGGATGATTGCACAAAGATATAGGCGTTGAATCAAGATCGAAGCAAGACATGTCTTTAACATTTTCTCATCTCATATGCTGCTGCCGTCGTCATGCGCTGCAGCCTATAGGATCGTTTGGAGCCATCGAAACACCTCGGCATGCCCGCTGATGATGCACACAACGGGCCATCGCATGTTGCTCAGTTCGCCTCTGCTCCTTGCCATAAACGGTGCTAGGCCTGGATATATATTGTTCAGCTTGCGGGAGCCAGCGGCCGGCCGTCCAGGAACATTGGAACAATGCCGTAGGCTGCCCTTGTGTAGTCAGTTAGTCACCATGCCAAAGGAATCTCGTTAATTACTGCTTGACGACGACGCAACCTGGCCTTTGACGGCTAGGGTTTTGCTGGGTTCGAAAAGCTACAGCTTAGGCACGGGGATTGAAGGATGATGCGTAGGAGAATGTACGTAAGAACCTTTAAATCAATTTCTTGAGGCAATACGTGAAGACTCCAAATAATAGTATAAAATATAAATAATATTTATTTTTTCTGTAATGGCAGACGTGGGTAATTTTGAAGCAACTATTGGGGGTTACTTTAGACTATTTTTCATAATGGCAAAGGTGGGTAAATATTTATAAAACAGAATAGATCCAATGGCTATAATAATTAAGATGATTATAATTTATCTAATTAATGGCCGGATGTTTCTATTTTTTGTGAGAATTTCTAGGATTTATTTATTTTTCTAGCGCGTCTGGGGAGGATTAAGAGCCTCCAATTAGTAATAGTAAGATTTTTTTATCTGGTTCCGAATTGCATCGGAGTCAAATAATCCCTCGGGTTAATTTGATGTGGAAATTTGGATGGAACGTATATTGGCTTGATCTCGGAGATAGGAGAGACATACTTGCGCGCAGTTGCAGAATCGGATGATCCAATAAAACAGCCACCGGCGCCATGGATCAGTGCGCTTCGAACTATAAGAATGCAGAAGTTTTTGTCAGTCGAGGGAGTACGCTTAGCAGGGATCAATCGGAAAAGTGTAAGTGCAGGCGTCCCTGAGGAAGCTATTTTGGAGCATGCACATGATTTCAATCACGAACAGTGGTTGATTGTAGTTACCATCTTCATCTATTGGGTGATAATAGATATTGATGTTTACTCTGTACCTGGCTCCTGATACATCAAATAGTTACAGTTAAAGTTTTCTGGGCTTAGCTTTTAGTCATGAACAGAAAGTCACTGCTATATCATTTGGGTGATGACACTCTGCACAAAATTTCAGCAACTCACCTTTTCTCATTATATTGTCTGGAGAAATTGGCTAGCTAGTAACAAGCATGTTTCTGCCATTATCAAACGTTTGCGCTACCTATTATACCAAGAACAAGCTTCGCTGTGCCACCGCTGCATATGCTGGCACTTCTGGATGCTGAAGAAGCAAACATAATACCGGCTCCATTTATAGTGAGTACGGGAGGGGGGCAAGACACTCCCACCCATACCGTGGCACTGTTTACTGATGCGACAACCGACGCTTTTGCCGCTTCAAACTTTCAAAAGTTTCCATACTGATCAACTGCGTCCTAATACTAATCGTGCGCCACCGGTGGTTAAACTTTCTGCATGGAATCTAAAGATTCTCAGATCCAACGGCGGGATTTGCGTGACATCCGTGCAGATTTCCTGCACTTGTTCGGCCGCTGGCTGTCATTGATGATTGGTCAGCCAGATCTACAGTTTGGAGCATGGAAACTGCTCCTGGAGTCCCGAGCTCACCGTGGATTCTGCACTCAATCCATTGTCTTCTAGCTCGCAGTCGTAGGTGATTTATGCTCTTTCTCCTATAGGTCATCAGCTACCACACTCTGTTAACCTTGCTCTTAGCCATTGTACTATCGACGTTTATTTTAGCTCTCCAGTGAACTATATGCTTCAATGATTTAACTAGGTGATGTCATATTGAAATAGGGGATTTGAGGCAGGATTTCTTACTGAACATGATTAAATAGACGTATGTAACCACTTGGTTGTTCTAATATTCTAATTATAATAGCTACACTGGTGCTCTAATTGTGTTTGTTCTACATCAGTATAGTGCTGAGTAATCTAATATAGTATGGTGACAGGTTTCATAAAGGATAAATTTTGGGTAAAAGGGATAAGACCTACTCCTGCATGCCTTCTGTGCCATGCTCAGTTCAAAAGTTGAGGTCAGAGGGGTATGCAATTCCTTACTGCTACAACTGGCAGATGATGAGGCTAGAACAGCTATTTTGTTAGACTACAAGCCATACTGATTAAGAGTGCTTATGATTCATATCTGGCACTAGGATTCTTAGAATATGGCTGAATGTGAACTGTTGCACATAATTACAATATCTTATATCCCAATTTGATTTAGATAAAGATGTCATGGTGCTACAAATAGAGAAGTGTTACACTGCAATTCTAGGAGAAAGACCATCCTACATCACCTTCTTCAATCCAATAGAAATGTATACTGGAGAAATGCTGACTCCTTTACCATCATGAACCTATACCATCTGAAAACATACTTAGAGTTGCAGCTGGAAAAGCTTGCGACTGTTTTTTTTATGTTTAACTCAACATGTTAACTATACATTCACATAAACCTTGCTGCTTGATTTCTCTTGATCTAAAATAATTACATTAGCGTCACATACATGTTTATTTGTAATTGATATAAATATTACTAGAAAAGTATAGCCATAGATTTCCTTCTTCCATTACGATGGGTGCAGTTTGATTTCTAATATAATTTCAGTTCAAGTGCATATGTGATGCGGATATGCGGCCACTAGCATCACAGAACCCTGCATCAACTATGGTTGTTACTCATGCTAATTCATTACCCGATTTATCACTTGAAAATTTTGCTTTTAACTACCAGTCTCCCATTCGATTGCAGAGATCAGGCATCAACAATCTGAATCTGTGTATTTTGAAACATGATGATGATATAAAAAAGGTTGTACCTCCTTTCCTGCAGATACAAAATATAAATAGTTTCCCTTCAAGTTTCATTTGACAGCTAATATGTGTGCCTCTCTGTTTCTGCAGATCTTGTGCTTCTGTTTGATTGCCTTCATCTGTTAGTGAGCAGCCATGGTTGTCATGTTGTGGCAAACCCCCTCTGAGATTGCGAGGCTGGGAGGTAAAAATCTATGTTTCTCTTGGAGCATAGCAGTTGATTTATGTAGCTATATAGATTCCGCAAATTTTCTTTCTAAGTCATTCATTCTCCTCTTGTGGTCATCCCTACTGTTGACTTTTAGTTTTTTGTTCCCCTTATTTCGATACTGGATATCCTCATTCCCATGTCAGGTGACATAAAATGGTTGTAAGAAGCACAATAAGATATTTTTGAGATGTAAAATTATCTCAAGAAATCATTTTATTGCAATATAAACCTGAGATGTAGAATTTGTATTAGCACACTCTACCATGGCTGTCGTTTTTGACCAATACTGTCATTCATAAGGCGGCAGTGAGTGGTAGCACCTCATGGTAAAAAGTATCACATTTATGTCAAATTTGGACTTTGTTCTGAAGGATTATTCCTGGATGTATTGGAGTATTGGACCATTCATGTGCAGCTACTGATGTGTCCAATTGTTAGCTGTTCATTCACTAGACGAATCCAACTTAAGTACCACATAAATTTAAACATGCAGTTCCATTCTGTTGAATTACTGATCCTATGTTACATTATAATGATCCTGGTTCCTCAAGATTTGAGTGTGAAACATAAGTAAATACTATGCGGTGTGTTTTTGATAGAATTAACTGAACCCTAAAGCTCAGAATTAGTATATTTAGGAGCAAGGACCAAAGTCACTTAATTTTGGTGGCGAGAAAAGCTTCTCCTCAAGTATGTTTGCCCGCTGGTGCTCATGTTTTGCTCGTATATGTAAACTGCACACGCATAACCGTGAAACCTGAGCGAAATTGTTGTATGCCTGTTTAAATTCTAGAACCGGTCGATTGGAACATTTAGGCATTTAGATTTGTTTAGAAAACCAGGCCAACGACAGAGTTTCTTCCATGCCCGTAAGAGAATTTAAGATACGGCTTGTTTGTTTAGATGGACTGCTAAAAGTCATGGGTTTGTAACTTGTTAGTATATGATGAGATGAATGACCCATTTCAGTTTTATCTTATCAGTTATCACCATCTTGACCTCAACACAATCTCGAACTCCTCTCTTTCTTTAAAGATGTTTAATTGGCTGCAGAGATGGATATAACTTAAGCACATTAAAAATTAGAACTCCTCTGGTAATGGTAATGCAGATCAGTGGACTCCCCAGATGCATGTCTGTATGCAGAAATCAGAACAAGAATTCCGGATACAATCGCCTGGGATTACAATTTGAGCATGACGGGAATACGTACTCTAGTCACTTTCACTGTTAAGGTACTCAAACTGCATCCACATTTATTCGTTAGCAGTACATGTTAACTGTTTGTTTAAGCTCACCAGGAATATATGATTCACTGCTTGAAATTTCAGTACGCTGTCCTGAAAGAAACTATCGACGACCTTGAATGACCAGGTTCTAGCATTCAGATTCGAATGCAACCAGATTCTCCAACAGTTGTATTCAAAGGCGAAGGTCATGGCGACTTGCAGATTTGTTACAAGTTGGCCTGTATTATTCACTTAGCTTCCAGTTGTGCTTATAAATTACTCCAAGTTGGGTAACAGTGAGTTAGCTTCCAGTTGGCAGCCTGGAGTATAACTCACTGTTACTTACACAATTTGGCAGGTTGAATTACCCTATTATGCAAATACCGATTTTCTAATCATGTTCCAGTGTGACCGTGAAGTGTCATACAAGTAAGTTTTTTGTGCCTTGAGGCTTCTATGGTATGCTGCTTTCTGCTTATTTTCAAAATGTACTGTTTTTTTCCCAAGGTATAAATACAAGTTTCTTCGGGGAACTACCTCAAATATCCCCAGTACTGTCATGAAGGAGAATCATCGTAGGACTATAAGGTCACAATTGGGACTTCTGACAAAATCATGCCATTTCAGAATATGTTCTTTTCATGCCATTCTCGGCAAGTTTATGTGATCTTAGTATATCCCTGGTCACTTGCATTTAGTACATATTTTTCAGAGAGTTGTATTATTCTTTATCAAGTTAAATCATTTAACCCACGTGAATCGATGCCTGGTTTGATATTGTGATGAGCCAGTGATGTGATCAAAATATTTGCACCCATTTGATGATCCTAACCACCAAGATCTCTGGGGCCATTATGTGATATGCAATAATTGTATTGGATCAGTTATTTCTAGCTGATTTTTTATATATGTGTCATGCTTTTTGCACTGTTATTTTTTTTATCTGGTTTGCTTATAGCTCTTGTGATTGTGCTCAAGTTCTTGTGAGCAATGCTGTAAATTTACTTGCTAAATGATGTCTCATTCCCTTGTTTAACTACAGTCAGGAGCTTGAGGAGAAGAGGAAGGAGAAGGCAAAGGTTGCCTATGAGAGGAGGAAGCAACTGGCTAAGCTCCGTGTCAAGGCTGAGAAGTCTGCAGAGAAGCTGGGACTCAAACATATGAAAGTGCAAGCGCTTTGTCCTTGGCCACATTTGCATCACTTCTGATTGAGTTTGTTGCCTGACTACAGAATGTTGTTAATGCATTTCAAGAGTTGAGTGAGAAGGCTAACTTTGAGGATTCTGTGGAGGATCCTACTGCACCTGAGCACAAGTTATGGTGGGGTTTTCAGTAAAATATGCAGATTGATAGGACTCTAGAGTTTACACTAATTATGACCTTGCAAGGTTTCAGCTGTCTCGCAATCTTCCCTTTCAAAATCAGGGATCGAGTATTGTTAAATTTTTTGTAAGTTGGTTTAATTTGGAACAAGTAAAATAATATTTTCAAGTTGGTCTGCTCTATGCTGCTTGACCGAAAGAGGCGCGGACTCTGAAGCTAGCCTCTCTTCTCGTGGGTTCCAGCTATCGAAGGCAAAATTTATTTTGGCCTCAAATCACTTTCTGCCTTTTCCAATAGGAAGGACCTTCCATTTGGGCCTATTTAGATCCCAAATTCTATCCTCAAAAGTTCGCTATGTAAAAAGAAGATTCTCGTCACATCAAAATGTCGGCACATGCATGAAATACTAAATGTAGATGAAATCAAAAACTAATTGCACAGTTTTGTTGTACTCTGTGAGACAAACATTTTGAGCCTAATTAATCAATTTTTAGACAATTTTTTACACATACAAACGAACTGCTACAGTAGCGCGCGTACCCCAAAAAGCTAAAGTTTGGCTCCCAAATTTAGGAACTAAACAAAGGCTTGGATGATATTGGCTACACATTACCAAATCTTTGGGCTACTGATGTTTTAAAGTTCAGACAGTTTGATGCCTGTCACTATCTGTAAATATATGTGGTGGCCTATCTATTCTAGGTCAGTTTCCCAGAAGTAGCAGAGCTTTTGCGTCTGCACCTCCGTAGCTTCTTTGCATGTATCTAGTGAGAACTCGAAATGCTTATGCTCATTACATCTATACATGGTGCGATATCTGCATATTACATTAACACCAACTGTCTACACTTTTGTAGTTTTGTATCATACATATAATTCCGTTAACCGTATGGAAAACACTGATGGAAGAGCGAGAAGGCAAGCTGCTCCAATCTTCCCAGCATTGCTTCGCGAAGGTGCAGAGGAAACTGCTCGGCTGAACCTAGCGAAGGTGCGGAGGAAACTGAACAGCAAGAATAAGGCTCATGAGTAATCAAATGGTGCACTGCGTCTGAAGGCACCACCAGAGTCCAGAGAAGCATCACTGAGCTTGATTACCAGACTGCCATGTCTGCAATATAGGCAGCAAGCTTGCCTGCACGATTGAAGGGCGGTGAGATGAGCATCTGAGCAAGCTTGCCTTCGTTCATGAAATGAGTTTATTAGGCAAGTCACATTTACTCACCTAGTTGTAGTTAACTTTGCTCACCTCCAGGCTCCAGCCCCAGGTTCCCAAGCAAGCCACACTTACCTGATTCCGATGTAATCACGGGATTACACGGTGGATTAGTCAAAATAGTGATACTCGGCTTTGCCCTGTCTCTGCTTAACATAATAGGGCTGACTAATACTATTGCTTTCATCCACGTTACTGCAATTTTTGCAGTCCTTAATAGTTGGGATAGCATTGCGGCCAGGCTACTTACAAAAATGATGTGGGCACTATGAATCAACCAACACTGCATCTTGTGCCCAGTAAATTGGGATTGAGCAAAACTATTCCTTCCTCTGAAAAATCATTAAGATGGGCAAACAGTTGTCTGGAAAACTGAAGACCGCCAGAGTGGCGTTGAAAACCTATTCAGGAAATTGACTATTCCCACCATCTTTGCCTTTCTGTGGTTCACATCCACAACTTAAAGGATGCGCATTCATCCAAATAGATTTCAATGCCCAGAAAAAGGAAATGTGTAACAAATATAGCAACTTTCAGTGTCCAAAGCAGTTTGTTTGTATACGCATACCATAGTTTCTTTATTCCTCATGTGTCACTGTGTACCACTACCATTACAGTTGTCTTGATTTTCTGGGACAGCCCATTCACTCATGAAACAAGAACAGGTGATTGAGCAATGGTCCGAAATGGACCTTGGTGGAAACACAGCAACAGACGAACAAAAAACCAGCCGCTGCTGTGCCTGAAACAGAAGATGAACCTGCACGGCTGCAACAGCCCGCACGGCAGCAACAAAACCTTCCTTGAGAGGGAACCAAAATATTGCACTCTAATGGCAGGTGTTGCTCTCAGCAAAAACATATAGGCCCCAAGCGCTAAATAGCACACCAATAATTAACAAGTGGACACAGTTCTCATTTGCTACTCATTACACAGAGAAGTACTCACATTAACAAAACAATACATCCCGGGCCAACACCAATAATAAGATAACGAAAACTACAACCATACAAGAACATACCACATGTTTTAATACTCAATAAACAGAACAGGTGCTCATCCATAAGTGCCCAGGTCCCATATCAATAGTATAAAATGATTAAACGTGCAACTAGATCCTCATAAATAAAGATAACATGAAATTATCAAGATGCCTCACACATCAAACCCAAGGTCCCTAAGAATACGTACTAACTCCAAACATAGACGAGGATGCTTCTTACTGATAGTATTGTCAACTATTATGTCTAGACCAATTTTATCTTCTGATCTCAGTTCTTCTTCATGAGTGTAGGCACCACTCACAAACTTGATGTATTCATGACGTCCTCCTACATACTTGATAATGCGACCACTGTTCATTGCACTGATGACTCCATCATGATTTTCGTGAATCCAGTCTTCAGGAATAAAATCCAATGATCCAAGCTCTTCAATGAAGTTTTCCTTGTCCAATGCTTCTAGAATGTCATATACGAAGAAGGATTTTCTTCTACTTTTGTTCCAAAAGTACACATGATTTAATGCTTTTGTCTTTACTTCATGAATTAGCACACTGGAAAAACATTTATAGTGAACAAAGATAAACAATACGGTGGAAAATCATTGCTGATTCAAGAAAACAAAAAAAATCCAAATACCCCAATTCAAGAAAACAAAAAAATCATTGCTGATTCAAGAAAACAAACTTACTTTGCTGGTAGATTTTGTAGAAATAGTCCCAGGTCAATCATCACAGAAACATCAAGATCAGGATGGAATTTCTGCAGTATTACTGAAAGTTCTATAACCATGTATCCCAATGCATTCCAGTCCTCAAATTGTGAAAATAACAAATCTTTATCTGAATTCATAAAAGAGTGTAAGTTTCACCAATAGAAAGATCCAAATATATAGTTGTTGGCACAATTGTTTTACCTTTTTTTTAAAATTAGCTAATTTAACAACCACAGCACCATTATTTTGATCCTTAGCAACAAGCGTGCTTTGGAGGTTCAAATTCCCATGATAGAAACCATTCACTCTAAGCTCATCAACACCATTTATAACTTGCCTGTAGAAGCCAAAAGTTATTTGCATTACAATAGAAGCATCAGATATATTTGAATTTGGTGAGCAAAAGGAAGCATTGCTACCTACTTACCTTAGTTGATCTTGAACTGTTTGTAGTAAAAAGGGCACATTAGCGCCATCTTTAGCAGCGATACTTTCAACTTCAGCCTCAAGACTGTGTGTATATTTATCAACACAGAGGTCAATGGAAGAGGATGATGAACTTATGAATGCCTCCAGGTGCAATATATTCTCATGGTAAATCCCTTGCAATATGTTCAAAGACAAATCATCATTTGCATCTATAATGTATAAGCACCCGTCCTCCTTTCCAGGGACATCAGTCAAATTTGATGGTTTTTCCAACATAAGTTGGCCAATTGTCAAGTCTGCGACGTCCTTAATATTAGTTGGGATCACCTTATATGGGAGTTTCTGTGAATATGGATAGGCTTTCTCTATTAGAGTATAAAAATATTAAAACTAACACGATGATAATGCATAAACAATAAAAGGATGCCTATAAAACCAAAACAGATATCGTACCCTTGACTTGGCATCTTTAGCTCTTGATCCTGAAAGAAGAGGTAGAATAGAACCCTAAATTTCAGCTATACACAAACGAAGGATATTTGTACTGGTATAATGTCTCTAGCACTATTCAGGGAAACACATTTAATAAACAATATACAATTACTTCAAGACAACCTTCCCCAGCACCCAAAGAAACACCTATCCCTCTAACAAAGTACAATTCCTTCAGGATGTCAACACTCAACCCTAGAACGGTCTTCTCTAGCACCCAAAGAATGCTCCCTATCACCCAAAGAATCACCCAAAGAATGCTCCCTATCACCCAAAGAATGCTGACCCCTAACCCCTCTGACAAAGTAAATTCCTTCAGGATTTACCCAAAGAATGCTCCCTATCACCCAAAGAATGCCGACCCCTGACCCCTCTGACAAAGTAAATTCCTTCAGGATTTCAACCCTAGAATGATTTTCACTATCACCCAAAGAAAGCTGTCAACTAACCCCAAGGGAAATTCACCGATAAACACGATAACCAAAGTACAACTAATAGGATTTCACCCCTGGGACGCTCTTCCCTAGCACAAAGAAACCAGAGAAAGCCTAACGTCAAAATCCCACCTGTTGAACTTGAACCAGATGACTCCGAATCATCCATCGAGGAGGACACGCTGCACTCTGAGAACGACGTCGACGAAGAGGTTCCCGAGCAGCGAGCGATGAGACGAGTCGACGTCCGTCTCCGTCCTCCAAGCACTCGTGCGGCGGCCCCAGCCTCCTGACCTCGTCGACGGCGCACGGCCGGGCGGTGCCGCCCGCGAAGTGGCGGCGGGAACGGGGAGACAGACAGCGGCCGGTTGCGGAGGCGGTAGCGGGCGTGTGGGGGACCGGATGGATGGCACGGGCGCGGGCGTGCGGCCAGGTTAGGGTTTCGCCGATTCAGCCGCAGCCCGCCATTCATATACGTTTTTATACGGGCCGTGCTATACTTGGGCCAGTCTAAAATTACGGGCCTCGTCATAGAAAGAAAGGAGGTGGGGGCGGAGGGAAGGTACGGCGATAGCTCAGCGCGGGAGCGCCGCTGATTGGGCAAGCTGGACAAGCGGTGGGCAAGGACCGACGGTGAGGGCGACGAGGAACGGATTAGAAAGTGCGGGGAGGTAGGGCGACTGCGGGTGGTGTGCGGACGACGCGGTGGCCGCCGGCAGGGGTTGGGTGGCGGCACGCCGGGAAAGAAGGAGCTGAGGAGATGGACCTTTATGGACGTCAAGGCCACCGCGGAAGTCAGATAGGAACCACCCTCCAAACCAGGTCTGCCAACTCGTATCCACACACTTCCCGACTCTTCTCAACGGTACAGAGCGGGCGATCCTCAGGCGAGCTTCCTTCCCCCGCCGGATTCACCGGCTTTCCCTCGCCTTCGGTGGCATACGTGTCGCTGGTGAGCTGAGGGATGGGATCCGGTGGAGGATGTACATATCTCTACTAATAGGTTAGGATTAGGGTCAGACCCGTACATTACACAGTGCAGTCGAGGCGATCGCATAGGGCTCCCAAAATTAAGGGCCCTACTAATCAACAATGTATCTTTTAATTATGCTAGCAATTATCAGTAGTTCACGCCAGCCCACAGGCCAGGCCGCCAGCACCGTAGCCCAAAGACTAGGGAGCAACTTGAGGGCGTGAACAACAGTTCAAACAAGTGCTATCTATTTGACACGCATAGATAACTCTATAACATGCTGTCTATTTAGCTGTCTATATGATAATTAATATATACTCTAGTAACCAATGTTTTGTATGAGAGCACGGGCCAAAGCAGTAGACGAGACAGTACACAACAACACTATCTCTCGTCATTAAATGATGACCACGTCACCTCATTTTACTTATATAGACTCAAATAGACAACTACTATCTAACTGTTGTACATTTCCTAATGCAACGCAAGGCTTAATTGAATCGACGGCTCGTGAGCACAATGGCCGCTAGAGTGCTAGACAGCCAGAGACGCCTTGCCTTCCAATTTCCAACTTCTAAGCGATCTTGGTGACGTGCTGTCCCGCCGGCCGCCGACTGCGATTTGCCGTTGCTGACTGCTGCCATTGAGGTCTCGCCGAGTACAAGTTCTGCAAATTCTCTATTGATGCACTATCGTAATCTTAATCTCTTATTCTCAAATCTATTTTTTAATTAAGACGATGATTGGGCTTTAATTCTATTCTTAATTCTGCATTACGGTGTGCCATACTAGCCTTAAAAGGGACTAATATGTAAAGATCGAAGGACTAATATGTAAAGATTGGACGGACCAGATTAATTGTATACTACTGTAACCGTTTTAGTAGTATGAGTAGTATGAACTCAGTAGTATAGGTAGTATAAGGGTACTATGGGAAAAAAATAAAATGGCAGATATGTAATTTTCACATATAAGTTTGGAATGGCAGATATGTAATTATGGCATATCTTTTTTGGATCCGGTAGCTCGGACGGGAGAGACAGGGGTGCGCACAGGGGCAAGACAGCACGGGTCCGGCCGCCTGGAAAAATTTTTTAGGGGGGGACTTTTTTTATGTTACCATAATACCCCTATCAGTATCTAGTTTATACTACCATACTAGCAGGTGGCACACCGTAAAAGAGCTCATCTACATCGAGGCTAGATCACAGGTAGATTTTATATATCTGTACCAAAAACTTCACCATCTTTATATTATTTAATCTAAGTTCAGCTTTTGTCCTATTTGTAATTTGTCACATAGGAAGGTCTATTGTCTAATGTCTCATCACGTCTCTTTTAGAATTAGAAAATGTGTTTTTTATTCAGATCTTTTAAATATAGGGATTTATTTTATACTTCGCAGCGGGGCCTCAGAAACTTGGGTACGGCCAGGGTTGGTTATTCTCCCGGTGAGAGTTTCGTCGGGAGTTTTTTTTTTGTCTCCTCCAAACTTCTTCTGGTGGTGACGTCGGTGGTGGTCTGGAGGTGCATGAGGAGCGTGTGGAGCATGAAGCTGGTGTTTTATGCGGGGGATTCAGTGTCGATGAGGTTTTCTTTGTTATTTTCTTATGCGTCTGGAGGATTGATTGGTCCCTTCAAAGTGGATCCATCTGGGGTTATGTTGTGGGATTATTTTGCCACCTGCTTGTGTGCTTGTGTGTAGGGGCTAGTGTTCTTTGGTCCCATCGTGCGTTTGCTGCTTGTTGACCGAAGGTGGCCAGTGAGGTGACCGGTGTCAGATTTTGGTGAAAGTAGAGATTGCCCAGGGCGTTAGCCCGTTCACTTGGCTGATAGCTGGTTGTCTGGTGCTGATTTATGATGAGAGAAAAATACTACTGGTTGGCTGGTGGCTGGTGCTGATTGCTACTGAGAAAAACGAATAGAACGCGGATAGGAAACATGCTTGTGGTGTGTTACTCATGGGCTTCAAACTTGAAGTTTCTTTATCGATCCGAGTAGCGAGTATCGGACTTGACTCCGTGAGCTTTATTCTGGGCTTCCTTTTTCATTGCGGGAGGTGGAGGACCGGACTGCGGCAACAGGCACTGGGTGTTCCTGTCAAGGGTTTATGTGTAACTAGCAAGGTGGCCCGTGTAAATTTGCGCGGGTAGCTAATTTTTTTATCATCATACATAAATTTAATTTAATATATGTTGTTCTATTGTCAATATGGTTTGTCCAAATGTGTCCAATCTAACGTATTATTTTTTATCATCACTAGTTGGTATGCACGTGCCTGTGGCACGTGTTTTAAAAAGTGTTTGAAAATTTTTTGCATTCAATAGAAAGTTGATTGTAATTTAAACAAAATGTTTAATTTACAAGACGCAGTACAAGTTCTGTAAACTTTATGCTCAACGTTCGCTGTTCTTTTTTTACAAATTCACAAATTGAAATCACAATCAGGCCCTCCACAATGTGTGCTTGGAGTGATGTCTGGAATGGAGAGGGAACGTTTGGGCACCGCTCTCTACGTTGCAGCCCACGGTGCCCGCGTTTAGAAAATGAGCGCTTAGAAAATGAGGAGCGATGCATGAAGGGGCATCGATGCCTGGCTGATTTAAAAACGGGAAGAGAGCAGAGAGATGGTGCTGTGAGAGAGATACGGAGATGAGCAGAGCCCCTGGCTGTGGCAGCTTTTAAGATTTTTATTGAGTTATAGCACTGGAGCTCACACTGCAACCGAGCTAGAGGGCCTCACAAACATTCGCTTGAAGCTCACCTTTCAGTGGCTCAGTCATCAATTGATTCAGCACTACCTCAAATCAGAGAAACCAAAAAGAGATAATAATGGACAAAATATTGAACTCAAGTCCATACTAAACCCATTTCTTCTATGCGCTTAACAACAACATTTAAGTACAGGCAATTTCATTTGAAACATATGCCTTATTAACTATTTGAGATAAGCACATATAGCATAGAAATTTCTCACCATGTCTCACAGCCACCATTCAACTTAGGAGTTAAAATATAATATCACGACCACCATTCAACTTAGACATTGAATATAATATTACAACCACCATTTAACTTGAGCGTTGAAGTATAATATTACAACCACCATTTAACTTGGGCGTTGAAATATAGTATTACAATCACCATTTATTGTAATGGCGTAATAAACACATGGGCTGACAAATATCATTGCACACAAACTTGAAACTATTTTTCTTAGGAGAAATCCTGTATGCAAAGAACAAGATGGTGACCAAGACAACGAAAGTTCATTCAGCCAGCATACTATATACAATATTTTTCAATAGCCATGCTCTTTTCTATAGCTACCAAAAATGTCAGGGATCAGCTAAAAAATACTGATTATGGGTCACATATTAGTCTAACCAATTAATCACAAAAACATACGTAATAAAAAGCATTTTACATTTGGAAGTCAAAAGGCATTACCACAGTTGCAGAAATCCCATCCAAACAGCTACCTAAAATATAATCTTCACTGAAATATTAACTCAACTTTACAGAAATAAAGCGTAGGTGTGCGCCTGTACTTGGTACTTCAGTAGCCTTGCTTCAAGAGTGTGCATCATAGAATCTAAAGAACACATAAGGGCAATATCAGTTAGTGTGCATAAGTCTAGACGCTATCCTATGACAACATTTCTGTTAGCAAGCATTTCTTTGAGAAATTAAATAAAAAATCCTTAGTTTTGTGGGTTTCGATAAAAACAAGTCAGAGCAGGGAGCAATCATATATAGGGACCAGTGTATAACTGGACCGCCGTTCTGCTTCCTGAGATGCCCACAATTAATACAGTGATTCATTGCAAAACATAGGAGTTAATATTTCCATGGCCTTAGTGAAAAGAATTATATGGTAAATCATTGTTGGATGGAAGGAGTACTAAACATAAAATTCAGTTTGGATGGTTACCTTTAGTCAAGCAAAGTACCTTGGATTTATGTCCTCTTTTGCCTCATTCATCAAGAAAGGCCAGGACAATGGTGTAGGTATATAAAGGCCGGGATAATGGACTATTCGAATCAAGAAAGATAAATGCACAAAAAAGACAGGTATATGTGACATTATCCAATTAGGTCATATTTTTTAACAAAAAGACTCACAGAACGTTGATTTCATAATATACTGCAGTAAAGGAACTGTCCCAAGACATCTTAATTAGAGTGATTGGTTCCAAACATTAGAAAAATAGTGCTGATGAAAAATGAAAAGTAAGCATTACAAATCATAGGGATGGAAA